>CM062820.1:517430992-517871213 GCA_031772625.1 Pinus tabuliformis | reverse complement strand
AAATTCCTCTTTGTTCCATTTTTTAATTTTCTCTTTCATTTCCTTTAGTTTTAATTGGAAGGTATGCATCCTGCTTCTTCCCCTTTGTTGGCTTTGTTTCCACCATTCTTCCACTTTCGTCATGAACTTCTGGTCTCTGAGCCAGAAGGCCTCAAACCTGAAAGGAAGTTTCATGGGTCTCATTTTAATATCAAGTTCCAGCTTAATCGCCAATGGTCGGAACCCATTCCCGACAGTATCATTGCTTCAATGAATATGTCTCGGTTTATGATCTGTTCTGATATTAGAAATCTATCTAGTCTCTAGGCAATTTGGTGTATGCCTCCTCTTCTGTTATTCCATGTGTGAATCCCATTTATTGTTGGTATGTCAACTAGTCTTTGTTATGCAATCATTTCTCTGAAGGCTTCCATATCCGAATCTGATCTTCTGATGCCTCCTCTTTTCTCCATTAGAAAAGTGATCATGTTGAAGTCCCCTCCAACAGTCCACGGAGTTTCTAGAAGAGGGCTCGGATTTTTCCCAAGTTCTGAAGGAATATCACGCGTTCTCCCAGTATATGTGGACCATATACCCCAGCGAGAAGGACCCATTCCTTAGATCCAATATTCCTGAATTTCCTTGAAAGAATTCGATGTATACTGACCCAATTTTCAAATTGAATCTCCTTTAGGTTCTAGAGAATTGCCAGGCCCCCTACACTACCTATGGCATCCTGACCTATTATCTCATAATGAAACTTGAATTTGCTTAGAATATCTTTTAATTTATATTCACTGATCTTTGTTTCTTGGACTATCATTATGTTAGGCTTATCTTTCTTAAGTCTCTCTTTCATATATCTCTGTTTCCCCCTACTATTCAGCCCTCTGATATTCCAGGTTGTAATTATCATTTTAATAGTTTGAGGGGTTGCTGGAATACCTCCGACAAAGGTACAACTCTTCCTGAGTTTACCAACATTTATCCAACCATTTGGATGGTCTCGCTCATTAGTCTTCTTCCTTGTTTTCTTCCTCCCTTCCCTGCAGTACCCGCATCCATGCTCTGTCCTCCTTGTGATCCTAGTTGTTCAGCCGATTTATTATGACTGCCCCTCTTTTCTCCTTGTATCTTTGGAACATCTCTTTGTACAATTGCTTTTGGTCTTCTGAGATGAATCTTTCATCCAGATGCCTCCATTCTGTAGAAGTCTCTTCATAACTTGTTCCTCTTCGCTTCCTTGTTCTCTGTGGATCGATCTCCATTTGGGTCTGGTCTTGAGGGTTTTCTGTTCTCTCCCCTTCCTTCTCAAGTTCCATACTCGTTTAGATTTCTTTTCTCCTTTTTCTATCTTTATAGGTTCTGGTGTTTCTTCTTCACTGTCATCATCTTTCGTCTCCATTTCCTCTACTTGTAATATCTCAAACTTATTCTGGGTTTTCTGAGTTAATTCCTTAGAGGGTGGTTTCTATTTAGTCGGTCCTCTTTGAGGTTTTCTCTGACGAGGCACTTCTGTAAACCCTTCATCATCCTCCCCGCTCGTCGTTTCCTCCTTCCTAGCGTCCTCCTTTTTCCCAAGATCTGTTGTTTCTACATTAGCATTCAGAGGGCATGATTTGATGAGATGATCGTATTCATGGCATCTTCTGCAATGAAATGGAATATGCTCATAATCCACTAGTTGTTGCCACACTTCGTCATGATATTCCACCTCAACAGTATAGTTTGAGTTGAGAGTTTTTGTTGATGTTGTATACATATACACATTCCTAGCATAGGACGTTATCTAACTCTTCTGTGGTTTCTGCCACTTACAAAGTCCCAATAGTTCCCCATACCCTCCAGAATCTCTGGATCCCAGAACTTGATTGGGAGCCCAAACAGCCTGACCCATATTGGTGCCACTAACATTTTCTCCTTGTCTAAGTTGTAGCATTCTTCCCAGTGTCTCATAAAGAGACCCCGTTTTTGAAGAAGTAGGGTCCTCCTCAAAGACTCTCTCCTTATCTTCTAGGTTGGTAAAAATGACCGTGAAGAAGCCATTAGCCCCTAATTTTAGGTCAATATGCCCTTGGGCTTCCATCCTATTGTATCCATTTAGCCAGTTCTTTCTCGAATGGCCATGTCCCCACAAACTTACAAGTCAAAGCGTAGTCTTCATATATCCTCTGTATTCTTCGAGTTTGTTGTTTAGGATTACAAACCTAGGTTTTTTCGTCGCTCTAGGCAGGCATATGTTTCCCAACCCCGCTTGCCATCGAGCCCCCATGACTGGCGCGTCCTTGCCTTGTTTCCCTGTGCCTCCATTTGATCCATTCTTTCTTTCTCTCTTGCTGCTACATTTTTGTAAGAGGGGATCCCCCCCCCCCCCCCCCCCCCCCACCCACACTGTCATTTCTTTTGCCAGTCCCACCTATTTTCTGGCTACCTTCCTCCAATCGACCCGTAGCTCTCACTTGTCCTGATCTGGTACAGGTGGCTGTAGGCTATCCCTGCACCCTGTTCAGACTCAGGTCTGCTTAGGCAAACCTTGCTGAAACCCTAACCCTAAGCACTTACCTTCATCGCTCTTTTCCTCCACTCACCTTCCCCTTCATTTCATTAAAAATCTTAAACTATGAATTTATGATTAACCAGTGAGATTGCAGAGCAACATGTTTGTATAATGAAATGTACTTTTTTCCTTCTAAAAGTGTGTAAAGTGTACCATTTATAAGAGCATATGATTTATAATAAAATTTAAATCTTTTCTATCAATTTCTTTTTAATTTTTTATTTATTTATGAATTTATGATTAAAAAGTGGGATTATTGAGCAGCATGTTTATACAATGAAATGTGTTTTTTCTTTCTTAAAATACACTCTGATTTATAAGAGTCTATCAATGTTTAGATTATGGTTTTCAAAGTTTGAGATGATTTTTATTTCAATTACAATATTTCGCTAAATGTAAATTTAGCATTAGTAACTAAATGTAGTTCCCACCAAGCCAACTATATCAAACAAACTATATATCATTGGACAAAATATAGATGTGGGAAAATATTAAATTAGCTATTTACAAAACAAGAGAAGAGAGAACTAATTAATAACTCTTACATGGAAAAAAAATAACAGCTTGTGCATGAAGTAATATGAATTTATGGAGTGAAAATAACCATGTGGTATTCCAACTAGTGTATAGTCAAAGACCTATATTATCTAGGTGACAAGCCTACTACAAATAGACCTTTTAAAAATAGAAAAGTTGCTAAATGATATGGAATTTATAGTAATGAATGAAAAGTGACCATATGTGCAAATAACAATGTATGGAAGAGGGTTTAATGATGGCAATATTGTATGTCCCATTGAGGTTTTGATGAAGTACGAAGTGTAATGTACCCCCAACAAATTTATCATAAGACAACGTAGTGTGCTTTCCATACACTCCCACCTAAATTTGTTTCATCAATTTCAACCCAATGAAAGAAGTACCAATTTCAATAGCATCATTGCCTCATGTTGTTATAAATCTAGTTCTAGCTACTCCAGGTGATAAGCTTGACTCAGTTATCCAATTCTGCAAATTTGCAATTTAACTAGAAGTGGAGATAATTGACTAAGTGAAGGAATCACTTGTAGTGGGAATGGGAGAAAAGGAATCAAATGAGTGGGCATATAAAGGTGGTGAATAAATCATTAGTTAGGAAAAGTAAGAGATAGTTCTAATTATGTTCAAATCCATTTGACGTCAAAGTCAATATTTAATTTCATCATTAAAGAGGAAAAGAGCCACTAAATTATGATACATCACTCAGTGTTGTAGAATTCTTATTACCTAGAGGTAGGTGGTTTCCCCTATTTCTACTAGTTAAGGTGTTGCTTCCATCCTTTTTTTGCTCAGATATTGTAAATACATAAAATCGGTCCTTTGATCAATTACTTCTAGGTCAATTAATACATTCATTGGTTTAAGATCAATAGAATAATGAATAACTATCATCTTTTCCACTGCCATTAATGGATAAGCTATTACCTTTTCTTAGGAAAATACAATTTCTTTCCACCCAACCAATTCAGAAGGATTTTGTTATCATTTAATATTACTTATTCTTATAGGTGTTGCTTATGCTACTTAAGTATAAGCATGCTATTTGGATAGATATGAACTAATATGTTCCCTAGAACTTTTTAAAATCATTTCAACATTTCCACATATATCAAATGAAACTTAAAGGTTGAAAATTTGAAAATATGTGTGAAACGTGGATTGTAATAATTGAAGACATAGAGCACAACAAATCTTTTAACTTTTAATTTCTCCCACAAATAGAGTTGGAGGTATTAGGATAAATTTCATGGTAGATGTCTTAGTGTTTACTAGTACAAAAGAGGTTCGAAAAAAGTATGTTATATAAAAATTATTCCAATTGGTGATATGTACATAGTGATTGATCAATTTCTCCACGACCTACCATGCCACATATTTTGGCACATTAAGGAAGTACCTTCCCTACTTCTATAAGTGGGGAACTTCATGGAAGGGTTTGGTGGATGAAACTAAGAGAAGTGCACTATGTCAACGTGTCTACGGCCCTCCCATGACCTCTATCCATGACCTATAATTCCAATATGTATTGCATTCTCAAACAAATGTACCTAGTTTTGTGAACAATGGACATTGAGATGTAAATTGAAGATCCATGTAGTACTCTATCTTTCCTAACATAAGATAGGTAAAGTTGAGTAGTAAGCATCCTAGGTTCTCTTAAGCCTAGTGGATTCCCTATTGTAATATGACCCCAAATGGTGTACACCTTGTCAATTTATATTTCTCCACTTACGATCCTATCAAAACTTCAAGAACCAAATTGATCCATGCTATAGGTGTAATTATGTTCACATATCTTGTTACAATTGGCTAGTGGTGAGTGGTTAGATTCAGTAGGTGAAGTCGAGGGACTAGTGCGACTAATTTGCATAAATGAAACTTACCAACTTGCCTACTTCTTTAGGTTTTCCTAGTTAATAGTATGTAATTTCCATGGCCCAACCAACTTGCATTATTCATTCTCAATCTGAGTTTCCTAATAATGGAGTTTCAATCTAATATAGTAATCAATCCCAAAATGAATGCAATATTAAGCTCTCTACCAAGAGGGAATTTAAAATCTCCATCGTGAAAGTGCTAGTGTGAAATGCATTGGTCATGCAAGATAGGGGTGCAAGATGCTTGACCTCACCCATCAAATGAAACAATATTGGAAGGAAAATGTTTCCATTATTTAGAAGTAAAGAAATGCATTTTTTTCTTTTTCTTTTTTTTTTCATGTCGTTCACGGAGTTTGGGTGTCGAATGTGACATCCACAAAATATGGGTACCGACTGTTACATCCATGAATAGATCACTTCTTTGCTAACTCAACCATTGAGCCTAACCGTGAGAATTTTGAGAAAATTGAACTTATGATTTCTTAATAGCAAAGGTGCTTTAACGATAGAAACTCCACCAATTGAGATAACCCTCAAGAATAAAAATAAAGAAACAAGTTACTATAAAAGACATTAAAAATCTATTATTCAACATTATCGCTATAAACGTATCAATTACGAATAAAAATAGAGAGCCCAAATTAAAAAAAAAAAAAAACAAAATAGGAAAAAGAATATCTTGGTTAACTTAAAAAAAGATTGAGAAGAAAATAATATTAATAGCCTTAGTTTTCCTCATTACTTCCCACAATACAAAAGTTCTTATGGGTTAATTCTCTGGCTAGATCATAAAAGCACACCATTTATTCTGCTCCATGAACAATATATTACAACAAATTCAAATCAGTAAGATTCATATACTTATAACATTACAACATTATCTCACCCTCCCATGTAAATGCCACTTACATTTAATGTATATATGTAGTATTTTTCAACAAATATCATAATTTTAAACTGATTTTTATTTCAACATCCACCATATGGTAACACGCAAAGGAACATGCATTGAGGCTCTCCACATAGACATCCACGACATGCAACACATGCAGAGAGACATGCAGAGAGACAAACCCTTCTACCTACAGCTTATTTTAGCATGGAAACATGCATAAGTGACATGCACCGAGGCTATTTGGTATAATTATTAAATCCACTGTACTGTTTATTTGCTGACGTGGGCATTACATTCCTCTGGTTAAGAGCGGCGGCCAGTGGGTCAAGTGGAAATAATGAAGATGATGAGGTCGCAATTGCATTTGGTTCGGTTGGTGAATGATAATTAGGAATTCGCTCAATGCATACATGATGAGCTTCAAGAATATGAGACCCTATCAAATTATTATTGACACTGTCAAATTAGGTCTACTTTTTCTGTGTTTAACATATTAACAACATCAATAATTACTATTTTTGGTCATCCTTAAAATAAAAAGACTACGTAGGGATTTCTGAAAAAGGGAATAAATATAATTTGTTGCATAGAGGAGCACATCATGGTATCTATTAATATTTTAGTAGTGTCATTATAAAAGAAAACATGATACTTTACTTGAAACGTTTATCCATGATTAATGCAAAAATTTGTTGAGACAAAATATTTATGGAATTTATATATTAAGAGTTAAGAATCAAGATTAAAGTAAATTACAAGCGCGGGAAAACTATTTCATGTTTTATTTATCCAATTTATTTACTTGTATTTAAGAAAGTAATGGAAGATATTTGAGTTTTTTATGTTAATTTTGTATTTTTTTTTTAATTATGAATTTATGATTAATAAGTGAGGTTATTGAACAATATATTTATAAAAAAAATATTTTTTTTCCTAAGAGAGTGTATGATTTACAAGAGCATATTAATGTTCTTATTATAGCTTTTAACTGTTGAAATGACTTTTTATTTCAATTACAACATTTTTCCAAGCACTAGTAATTAAATGCAATTTCCATTTAGCATTAAAAATACTAAACTAGCTCTTTGCAAAACAAAAGAGGATAGAGAAAAATGGTTAGAAAATTCACTAAGTAACTAAAGAGAAAATTTGAATTCCTATAACAATGATATCTTGTTGTTAAACTTGATCGTTTTCCTGTTAAACTAACTTAATGCATATTAACTAACTAGCACAACCGCAGTAATAAATGTGGTTGATAAGCTTATATCAATCACATGCATAACCACATTATTAAATGTAGTTGATATAAACAGATAAGTGTCAATAGATATGGATTTTATATTAGTATTCTTTTTTGCTAAAGCAAGTGTGGATCCTTCTATTTCATTAAGCCGAAAAATAGTGTACAATTTTTACAAACGTCCACCTGACGCTAAAGAATCATAAAAAATTGAGTCCATTTCATGGCATCTTCTGCAATGAAATGGAATATGCTCATAATCCACTAGTTGTTGCCACACTTCGTCGTGATATTCCACCTCCGTATAGTCTGAAAGCAGTTTTTTGATGTTCATAGACACACAGCTCTGGCATAGGACGTATATCTACCTCTTTTGGTGATTTTTGCCACCTTGACCAAAGTCCCGATTGAGTTCTCGATACCCTCCAGAATCCCTGGATCCCAGAACTCAATTGGGAGCCCGAACAGCTTGACCCATATTGGTGCCACTAACATTTTCTCCTTGTCTATGTTGTAGCATTCTTCCCAGTGTCTCATAAAGAGACCTGCATTTTTGAAGAAGTAGGGTCCCTCCTGAAAGACTCTCTCCTTATCTTCCAAGTTGGTAAAAATGACCGTGAAGAAGCCCTTAGCCCCTAATTTTAGGTCAATATGCCCCTTGGGCTTCCATCTCTGTTGTATCCATTTAGCCAGTTCTTTCTCGGATGGCCATGTCCCCACAAACTTATAGATCAAAGCGTCATCTTTCATATATCCTCTGTATTCTTCGAGTTTGTTCTTTGGGATTACAAACCTAGGTTTTTTCGTCGCTTTAGGCAGGCATCTGTTTCCCAACCCCGCTTGCCATCGAGCCCCATGACTCGCGCATCCTTGCTTTGTTTCCCTATGCCTCCATTTTATCCATTCTTGCTTGTCTCTCTTGCTGCTACATTTTTGTAAGAGGGGATCTCCCCCCCCCCCCCCCCCACCCAACTCTGTCATTTCTTTTGTCAGTCCCACCTATTTTCTGGCTACCTTCCTCCAATCAACCCATAGCTCTCACTTGTCCTGATCTGGTACAGGTGGTTGTAGGCTATCCCTGCACCCTGTTCAGACTCAAGTCCGCCTGAGGCAAACCTTACTGAAACCCTAACCCTAAGCACTTACCTTCATCGCTCTTTTCCTCCACTCGCCTTCCCCTTCATTTCATTAAAAATCTTAAACTATGAATTTATGATTAACCAGTGAGATTGTAGAGCAACATGTTTGTATAATGAAATGTACTTTTTTCCTTCTAAAAGTGTGTAAAGTGTACCATTCATAAGAGCATATGATTTATAATAAAATTTAAATCTTTCCTATCAATTTCTTTTTAATTTTTTATTTATCGATGAATTTATGATTAAAAAGTGGGATTGTTGAGCAGCATGCTTATACAATGAAATGTGTTTTTTCTTTCTTAAAAGACACTCTGATTTATAAGAGTCTATCAATGTTTAGATTATGGTTTTCAAAGTTTGAGATGATTTATATTTCAATTACAATATTTCGCTAAATGTAAATTTAGCATTAGTAACTAAATGTAGTTCCCACCAAGCCAATTATATCAAACAAACTATATATCATTGGACAAAATATAGATGTGGGAAAATATTAAATTAGCTATTTACAAAACAAGAGAAGAGAGAACTAATTAATAACTCTTACATGGAAAAAAAAATAACAGCTTGTGCGTGAAGTAATATGAATTTATGGAGTGAAAATAACCATGTGGTATTCCAACTAGTGTATAGTCAAAGACCTATATTATCCTAGGAGACAAGCCTACTACAAATAGACCTTTTAAAAATAGAAAAGTTGCTAAACGATATGGAATTTATAGTAATGAATGAAAAGTGACCATATGTGAAAATAACAATGTATGGAAGAGGGTTTAATGATGGCAATATTGTGTGTCCCATTGAGGTTTTGATGAAGTACGAAGTGTAATGTACCCCCAACAAATTTATCATAAGACAACGTAGTGTGCTTTCCATACACTCCCACCTAAATTTGTTTCATCAATTTCAACCCAATGAAAGAAGTACCAATTTCAATAGCATCATTGCCTCATGTTGTTATAAATCTAGTTCTAGCTACTCAAGGTGATAAGCTTGACCCACTTATCCAATTCTGCAAATTTGCAATTTAACTAGAAGTGGAGATAGTTGACTAAGTGAAGGAATCACTTGTAGTGGGAATGGGAGAAAAGGAATCAAATGAGTGGGCATATAAAGGTGGTGAATAAATCATTAGTTAGGAAAAGTAAGAGATAGTTCTAATTATGTTCAAATCCAGTTGACGTCAAAGTCAATATTTAATTTCATCATTAAAGAGGAAAAGAGCCACTAAATTATGATACATCACTCAGTGTTGTAGAATTGTTATTACCTAGAGGTAGGTGGTTTCCCCTATTTCTACTAGTTAAGGTGTTGCTTCCATCCTTGTTTTGCTCAGATATTGTAAATACATAAAATCAGTCCTTTGATCAATTACTTCTAGGTCAATTAATACATTCATTGGTTTAAGATCAATAGAATAATGAATAACTATCATCTTTTCCACTGCCATTGATGGATAAGCTATTACCTTTTCTTAGGAAAATACAATTTCTTTCCACCCAACCAATTCAGAAGGCTTTTGTTATCATTTAGTATTACTTATTCTTATAGGTGTTATGCTACTTAAGTATAAGCATGCTATTTGGATAGATATGAACTAATATGTTCCCTAGAACTTTTTAAAATCATTTCAACATTTCCACATATATCAAATGAAACTTAAAGGTTGAAAATTTGAAAATATGTGTGAAAAGTAGATTGCAATAATTGAAGACATAGAGCACAACAAATCTTTTAACTTTTAATTTCTCCCACAAATAGAGTTGGAGGTATTAGGATAAATTTCATGGTAGATGTCTTAGTGTTTACTACTACAAAAGAGGTTCGAAAAAAGTATGTTATATAAAAATTATTCCAATTGGTGATATGTACATAGTAATTGATCAATTTCTCCACGACCTACCATGCCACATATTTTGGCACATTAAGGAAGTACCTTCCCTACTTCTATGAGTGGGGAACTTCATGGAAGGGTTTGGTGGATGAAACTAAGAGAAGTGCACTATGTCAACGTGTCTACGGCCCTCCCATGACCTCTATCCATGACCTATAATTCCAATATGTATTGCATTATCAAACAAATGTACCTAGTTTTGTGAACAATGGACATTGAGATGTAAATTGAAGATCCATGTAGTACTCTATCTTTCCTAACATAAGATAGGTAAAGTTGGGTAGTAAGCATCCTTGGTTCTCTTAAGCCTAGTGGATTCCCTATTGTTATATGACCCCAAATGGTGTACACCTTGTCAATTTATATTTCTCCACTTACGATCCTATTGAAACTTCAAGAACCAAATTGATCCATGCTATAGGTGTAATTATGTTCACATATCTTGTTACAATTGGCTAGTGGTGAGTGGTTAGATTCGGTAGGTGAAGTCGGGAGACCAGTGCAGCTAATTTGCGTAAATGCAATTTACCAACTTGCTTACTTCTCTGGGTTTGCCCAGTAAAAAGTACGTAATTTCCATGGCCCAACCAACTTGCATTATTCATTGTCAATATGAGTTTCCTAATAATGGAGTTTCAATCTAATATAGTAATAAATCCCAACATGAATGCAATATTAAGTGCTCTACCGAGAAGGAATCTGGAATATCCATCCCGAAAGTGCTAGTGTGAAATGCATTGGTCATGCAAGATAGAGGTGCAATATGCTTTACTTCACCAATCGAATGAATCAATCCTGGAAGGAAAATGCTGCCATCATTCAGAAATAAAGAAATGCATTTTTTTTTCCTTTTCTTTTTTTTCATGTCGTTCATGGAGTTTGGGTATCGATTGTGACATCCACGAGATATTGGTACTGACTTCTACATCCATGAATAGATCACTTCTTTGCTAACTCAACCATTGAGCCTAACCGTGAGAATTTTGAGAAAATTGAACTTATGATTTCTTAATAGCAAAGTGCTTTAACGATAGAAACTCCATCAATTGAGATAACCCTCAAGAATAAAAATAAAGAGACAAGTTACTATAAAAAGCATTAAAAATCTATTATTCAACATCATCGGTATAAACGTATCAATTATGAATAAAAATAAAGAAACAATACAACCTAACGAATACATTTTTGAGATTAGAGAATCTAAAATTTCCAAATTTCAAAAAAAACAAAATAAGAAAAAAAATATCTTGATTAACTTAAAAAAAGATTAAGAAGAAAATAATGTTAATAGCCTTATTTTTCGTCATTACTTCCCACAATACAAAAGTTCTGATGGGTTAATTCTCTTGCTAGATCATAAAAGCACACCATTTATTCTGCTCCAAGAACAATATATTATAACAAATTCAAATCAATAGGATTCATATACTTATAACATTACAACATTATCTCACCCTCCCATGTAAATGCCACTTACATTTAATGTATATATGTAGCATTTTTTCAACAAATATCATAATTTTAAACTGATTTTTATTTCAACATCCACCATATGGTAACACGCAAAGGAACATGCATTGAGGCTCTCCACATAGACATCCACTTGCATTTATGTAGAGATTTATGCACATATATCATAATTTTTAAAATTTTATTTTGCATCCACGACATGCAACACATGCAGAGAGACATGCACCGAAGCTCTTTGGCATAATTATCGAATACTAATTATTTTTAAAGCAACCCTTCTACCTGCACCTAATTTCAAATACTTATTATTTTTAAAGAAACCCTTCTACCTAGAGCTTATTTTAGCATGGAAACATGCATCAGAGACATGCACCGAGGCTATCTGGAATAATTATCAAATACTAATAATTGTTAAATCCACTGTACTGTTTGGGCATTACATTCCTCTAGTTAACAACATCAATAATTACTATTTTTGGTCATCCTTAAAATAAAAGCAGGACTACATAGGGATTTCTGAAAAAGGAATAAATAGAATTTGTTGCATAGAGGAGCACATCATGGTATCTATTAATATTTTAGCAGTGTCATTATAAAAGAAAACATGATACTTTACTTGAAACGTTTATCCATGATTAATACAAAAATTTGTTGAGACAAAATATTTATGGAATTTATATATTAAATATTAAGTTTAAAGTAAATTACAGTTTGGGAAAATTATTTCAATGTTTTATTTATCCCATTTATTTATTTATTTAAGAAAGTAATGGAAGATATTTGAGTTTTTTTATGTTAATTTTTTATTTTTTATTTTAAATTATGAATTTATGATTAATAAGTGAGGTTATTGAACAATATATTTATAAAAAAAAAAGATATTTTTTTCCTAAGAGAGTGTATGATTTACAAGAGCATATTAATGTTTTTATTATAGCTTTTAACTGTTGAAATGACTTTTTATTTCAGTTACAACATTTTTCCAAGCACTAATAACTAAATGCAACTTCCATTTAGCATTAAAAATACTAAACTAGCTTTTTGCAAAACAAGAGAGGATAGAGAAAAATGGTTAGAAAATTCACTAAGTAACCAAAGAGAAAATTTGAATTCTTATAACAATGATATCTTCTTGTTAAACTTGATTGTTTCCCTGTTAAACTAATTTAATGAATATTAACTAACTAGCACAACCACATTAATAAATGTGGTTGATATAAACAGATAAGTGTCAATAGATATGGATTTTATATTAATATTATTATTATTATTAATAAATATATAAATATAATAATGATACTATAAGAATTATTATATTATAAAATATTATTATCATTATAATACAATAATAAATATTATATTATAATAATATGATAATATTATCATATTATCAATAATATAATAAATTTTGATATTTTTACCCAAAGGGATTAGAATAATATTATAATAATAATAATAATTTATAAAATATTATTATCATTATATTATAATACGATAATAACTATAACAATTATAATGACAATTTATAATAATGATATAAATTTATTAAAAACCCTAAGAAATAACATTAAACATAAAGGGATTATTATTGTACACCCAAGAGATTATTATTATAAACCCCAGGGATTAATAAACCTAGGGGATTGATATTAAAGACCCAAGGGATTGAATTTTATGTGAACCATGCAGATGAGGAGGGAAAATGACACTGCAGTTCAGACATAGAGATTTTTTTGGTGTACAACAACGCATGGGTTAAGGTAATTTTTGTTGTTGAAGCAGAACACTCTTCTCCTATCTATAGCTAGTTTGTGCTTGACACATGTTAATGGGTGGACTTGATATGTTCGATTAACTAGCCTGAAGAGCGCTTTAAGGTGAATAGGTTTAAGCCTTCAATGGTTTAGGGATAAGTTAATTTTCAGACCTAGCAGTGAATTCTACATTCGCATCAACTTTCAATTAAGGATCTGCTAAGATGGTTGAAGAGCTAGTTGATTATTCTTCTGACTCATTAGAATTTGTGCGTATCTAGAATGAATCATCACATAAGAAACCAAAAATGGAGCATCTGGTGCCAGATGGACCACTTGAGCAGGAGGTTTGCTCCCTGATGTCAACTAAGGGGGAAGTCTTTTATGAACCCCCTCCCCCCCTTCAAGGATTAATATCGTTAGATTTCTTTTTGCTAGAGGTGTAATGTTCCCTAGGGTTTCAAGGGTTTAGTGTTTCGGAAATGCAAATATGGGACTTTTCTTAGTCATTCCCGAACAATATAGCAGTGGCTTCTCCTGTGACCCATTGTTTTTTTTAGCAATGTATAAATCCTAGTTCTTCTATAGCGCTAGATCTTGTCACACCTACTGGGGCTATAGTGATGGGTTTTATGGTACGTTGTATGGACAGGGGACATCCAAGGATCAAATTGTTATCGACAAAGGGGTACAATATTTAGGTGATGGATCTAGTCAGGCCATTGGGTTTTAGACAATTTGGGCAAAAGGAATAGCAGTAAGGGTATGATTCCATCATTTGGTTTTTTGTAAGGGATACCTACAGGAGAATATTTTTCAAGCTTGGAGGACAATAGGCTCAGCAGTGAGGAAAACCATCTTCCATCCTCCCCTGTACATGTGGAAGGAGAAACTCAAAAGAAACAAGCGAAGAAGTCTAAGATTACCAAGGTTAAAGAGAGAGGTTATTTTTTTGTGCTCGGTGAGGGCAACACATTTGATGAAATTATGGACATGACAGACATAGTACTGATGGGTATAGTCTACAAGAGGAATTATTCATGTTCTCGCCTTAAGCAGTGGATTAAGGAGGTTTGAGGACAAGTGTTAGATGAGCTTCCCTTAGTATGTACGATGAACAGAGGTTGGTTTGCTTTTTATTTTAAAAGGGTCGAGTGTGCGACATGGGATTTATCCAAATACTGGCATATAGAAATGACACCCATATTATTGAAAAGGTGGTCACCCCTTTTCAATATAGAATGGGAATAGATAGGGATGGGACCAATATGGGTTTGACTTCCTATATTATCCCTACATTTCTAGTTAGGAGGATTAGGGATGATTTAGGGAATTTCCATAATTTTGCATCTTGATACCAGGGAAGGATTAGTATAAATACCAATGCTGCAATTGTGGGGTTATTCCAGGTTGAAGAAGATGGATTATGAAGTTGTTCCTTTCCATTGTCGATGATGTCATGAGGTGGGTCATATATTTAAGGATTGTACCATGCTATCTAAGGACAAAACTGGAGAAGGAGTGCCAGAAGGGGTTGCTCATTATCATAATAAAATATGATAGACATAGCCTCGACGCCTATCCCTTAGAAAAATTTGATCGACAGATTGGAGCAAAAGGAAGTAGGCAATCTAGAGGACAATGCTCATCACTGCAAAACCACTCCACTCCTTTAGATATTCGTTCGAAGGTGCCCCCATCAATTCCCCCCAGGGTACCTCTCTTTCCTTCTCATATATTTCTCCTTCTTGTATTGTAGTACCCTCTATGTAATCTCCAGTGTCGTTTCCATCTATTAGTAATGGGGTTATGACATCTTTATGTGAATTGAATTCTATATCTTGTCCTCTTGTCTCAGCCCCTGTATGTTGACCAACACCCTCCTCATTTATTCCTTCTCCATCTCTATCTCTGGGAGCCTAATCTGAGGATGACATGTATGGGTCATACAAGGGGCATAGATATAACTTGCGCTCATTAACCAAATTTCCTGTAGGGTAAGCTGGGGGATTGGTCAACTATCACCCTCTAAATTCCCAAAAGAATCTAGGGGAAAACAATCTCATATTTCAAAAACTATTCAAAAAGATAGTATGGATATCGATGAAGGTAGGTAGTTATCTTTAGAATGGGTTCTTCGAGTAAGGAATTCCCCTGTTAACACCCCTCGATGAAGTGGATGTCATTCAATTGTCATGGGATGGTTAGTTGTGCTAAAAAACTACTCCTCAAGCAAATTTTTGAATCGAAGAAGTTGGATGTGAATTTTTTGCAGGAATGTTGGGTAATACTAAGGAACTAGTATCATTTCTGGAAGTTACTATCAAAAACTGGTTTTCTTATGCATTAGATGCGAGAGACAAATCTGGGGGAATAACACTAGGTATCAATCACCAAACAATAAACCTTATGAAGATTTTGGGAAGAGAAGGCTTAATCGCAACTGATAATGTCTCGAAAGAATTAGGATTGGAGTTTAGGATTGCAAATATTTATGGACCTTTCCAAAAACTCATAGCTTTCTAGGAAGAAATCATGAAGTTATCTTTAGTGCAGGTGAAAAATATCATTATGGGAGGTGATCTTAACTTTTCCATGAGTATTTATGAGATATGGGGTGAATACGCTCATGTGGATTCACTCTATGGTTTTTTTGAACATTTTTTGGAGTCTCATAGACTCATTGATATTGAAGTGGTGCATTATAAACCAAGATGGAGGAATCGAAGAATTGGAGAAGCTATGATAGACAGAAGACTGGACAAATTTTTGATTCGTGAAATGATGATGGACAATATATCCTCTCTCAGAAAATGGGTAGGCTTGGGTGGTATATCTGATCATTCCTCACTCTTCCTAGAGGTAGGTAACATTTTCCTAAAGCCCGAAGCACCCTTTAAATTTAATTCTATGTGGCTGAAAGATGAGGAATACTAGGAAATTGTTAAGGAAATTTTACATCCTTGTACTCTCAATGAGGATCAATCTACTGTTGAGGTTATGGTAGATAACCTTATAAAATTGAATAAAAAAACTATTGAATGGGTAAAATATAAAAGGAGGAAGGACGATGAATTACTTAGAAGAATTGAGGAGGAATTGGCATGATTAGAGGAGCTCGGAAGTGGTGGATATGATACTCTGAAATAAAAAATCAACATCATTCAACTGGAGGCAGAGAAGTGTAGGTTGTTGGAAGAAAAGGAGGAAACCTAGCACTTATAGTTGGGCTATATGGCTACAAGAAGGATATGAAAATTCAAATTTCTTTCAATAATTTTCATAGGGACGAAAAGAAATAAACACTATTTGGTCCCTAGAAAATGGGTTCGGAGATAAAGTACATCAAGGATTTGGCCCACATGGGTACTCAACACTTTGGGTCTCTATTTAGGGCTCCAAGAGAAGCTTCCTTGGATGAGATTATTAGGGTTGCTAGACTATTCCTTCATTTTATGGAAGATGAAGCAAACGATGAATTGTATATGTTGGTTTCTATGGAAGAAATTGAAGCTATTCTGAAGTGGTTTAAAATGGATAAGAGTACAGGTCTGGATGGGTGGCCAATCGAGTTTTTTATAATAAAAAAATTGATCTCATTAGACAGGATCTGTTGAAAGTCATCGAAGAATGTAGAACGATGGGTAAAATGTATAAGGCATTCAATGCCACCTTCATTTAACTCATCCCTAAATCATATAATCTTAGGAGTTTTAACGACTGCGAGTCTATATCATTGTGTAATTGCATATATAAAAGTATTTCGAAGATCATTGCTAATCGTATTATGCCTATCTTTTCATACCAAATCTCCAAGGAATAGCTCACCTTTCTTGAGAATCAACAAATTCATGAAGCCGTAGGTATTGTCCAGGAGGGGCTCCAGTCCTTAAAGGTGAAGAAGATGAAAGGTATGATTCTCAAGATCAATTTATCAAAGGCATATGTTAGGAGCAGTTGTCTATACCTTTGGATGTTATTGACTCATTTGGGCTTTCAAATGCATTCATAAATTAGATTATGTGTTGTATTACATCGGTTCCTTTTAGTGTGCTCATAAATGGATCTTCTATCAACATTTTCCATGCTTAGTGAGGCCTTCATTAGGGATTTCTGTTATCACCACTTTTACTTTTATTATTTATGGAAGGCCTTAGTAGACTTCTTTCAAAAGAAAGGAGTTGATGGTAGTTAAAAGGAGTGTGAATTTCTGATAATGTTTTTTTTACTCATCTCTTATTCGTTGATGATGTTCTCGTATTCGTGAATGTTTGGAATAGTGACATAACTACATTTGATATCGTACTAAAATTATTCAGTAAAGCTTTGGGAATGCAAACAAATAATTATAAATACACACTAACATATACAGGATACTCCCAAAATGAAGTGATTTATGCTCAGGTTCGTTTCCTTTATCGTCTTTTGGAAATTGAGGAGGGTTTAAAATATTTGGGGTTCATATTCAAGCCAAATGATTAAAAAGTAGTAGGTTGGATGTATCTCTTGGGAAAAATTGAGGGTAGGATAAATATATGGTATTATCGATGGTTATAATGGGCGGGAATATTGGTACTTATCAAATCTATTCCGGAGGCCATTCATGTTTATTGGATGTCCTTATCATGGATACCAAAGGGTGTCCTTCACAAAATCCAAAAATTTTGTTGTGGTTTTATTTTGCAAGGAAGAAAGGTAGACAGAACCTTTGCCTGGGTTAAATAGGACTAATTTTCTCACACAAATAAATGGGGAGGATGGGGGATGAAAAATCTATTTTTCTTTTCACAAGCCTTGACCATGTATTCATGATGGAACTTGATATCCTCGTATATTCTTTGGACTGAACTTATAAAAATAAAGTATATCGACCCTCCCCCTTTAGGGGATTGGATCAAGCTACCAAATAGGAACAAAACCAACATCTCGACAATATGGAGGGAAGTGAAAATTTCCTTTGGCTTCATCATATCTGGTATGATCTGGCATGTGGGATCCAGAGTGAAGGCTTGGATTGGAACTCACCCATGGGCCAGAAGTGGAAATGCACACCTTCTTCCTCCAAAACTGATTGAAATACTTGTGGAATCGAGTAAAAGGAAATTATACTAGGTTGTTGATAGGGAAAGTTCTACCATATTCAGGAAAAAATGGTTATTGGCACAAGACCTTCAACTTCCAACTCAATGGAATCAAATATGGTTCCATTACAAAAATTCCCTATTTGCATCTCATATTATAATTCTTGATCGTGAGGATGAACTCATATGGACTCATTCTCACTCTGGAAGATATACCCTAAAAGAAGGTTATCAATTTATAAATGGAGATCATGAACCTGAAAATTACTCCTGGTGGTGGAGATAATTATGGAAACGAAAAATCCCGACAAAATAGAAAATATTTATGTGGTGTATGTTGGAAAACAAGGTTCTCACGGGTGACAATATGAAGCATAGATCCTTTCAGGGTCCATCTTAGTGTGTGATGTGCCAGAACAATGAGGAGATAGTTAAACACTTATTTTTTCATTGTTCTTTCTCTGTACAAATATGGAATCTATTATATCAGGAACTATAAATTCATATAAGATGGTAGGGAGACACTCTCAGTGAAGCTTGGATGTCATGGTGGGATGCACATCAGCCTCCAAATCTCATAAATCTTCCTCTGTTGGTTTTCCGGGGCATTTGATTAGGTAGGAATCATAAAATTTTCCAAGATACTTTCAATCATTAGGATCTTATTGCAACCCAAATAAGCGTTATTTATAATTGATCCCCGATGATGACCAACAATAGAATTCATGAAATGAAATTCTTGAGTCTATTGATCATACATTTCCATGGGCTTATTTCGACGGTTCATCTCAGCAAGGTAGATGTGGTGGTGGTGCAGTCCTTTAGTTATATGAAAATCATTTTTTCAAAATGAAAATGGGATTAGTCAGGGGTGAAAATTATTATGCAGGATTAAACAGTCTCATAATTCTTCTCCGCTTTTCCATTGAAAAAGCGTTTCGGGAATTACAGATTTGTGGTGACTCTAAAATTATCATAAATTGGTTCAATCAACAATCATCATGTCACATGCACACACTCTAGAAATCTGTTGGATGAAGTTATATTAATAAAATCTCATTTTGATTATGTTTCCTGTCATCACATTTACAGGGAAAGGAATCAACTTTCCGACAGTATATCCAAGGAAGAAGTGAAATAGGTTTTTGGTACTTGGATGATCAAGGAACAGAATGACCTCGACCATTATCAGTATTATCATAGACCTTTTTCTAAGCACCAATTACAGGATGCAATAGGTCTACATGACCTTTCATATGCAAATTTTCAATAGTTAATTTTTTGTTATTATCTACTGATGAAATGATAGGTAGATAGCTTATGTATCCTTTTATTGATATTTTCATGGACTTGGCACTTGATGTATTATATCACATTGGATATATATATATATATATATATATATATATATATAGACAGTGTGGTCAACCATGATAATTTTTTTTTATATATGCTCATTGAAGCATCTACAACATGTAATTTTTAGTATTTAATATAATGAAAGTTACGTTTTTGCATTGGGGAAAAAACCCAAGGGATTAATATCTAGAACCCAAGAGATTAATATTATAATCCATTGGATTTAATATTATAAACATAAGCGATTATTAATATTATAAACCCAAGGGATTAACAAACTCAACGAACTTATATTATAAACCCAATGGATTTATATTAAAATCTAGGATTAATATTATAAACACTATCAATAATATTATACCCTAGGAATATGAACTCTTAGATTATTAAACCCAAGGGATTGATATTATAAATCCATGAAAGTAATAAACTCAAGGAATTAATGCTAAAAAACCAAGGGAATAATATTAAACGCAAACAACTAATATTATAAACCCAAGGTATATAAACCCTAAAATAAATATTATAAACCTAAAGTAAACGTGGTTGACCATAGTTGATTTTGATATTGAGATAATATTTGTCACAATGCAATGGTTGACCATGGATAACCATGGTTTACCATGACTGATTTACATATTGAGAGAATCTTTGTCGCAATGTGATGTTGGACCATGGTTAACCATGGTTGATTTTCATATTGAGCCAATCTTTGTCATAATGCAACGTTGGACCATGGATGACCATGGTTGTCACAATGAGACGTTGGAACATTAGATAATTTTTGTCACAATGTGACTTATTGACCATGGTTGACAATGGTTGATTTTCATATAGAGACAATCTTTGACCCTAGGATAATTACTAAACCCTAAGATTAATATTATAAACCCTGTGAATAATATAACCCTAGGAATATGAACCCTTACATTAGTTAACCCAATGGATTGATATTATAAACCCAAGGGACTAATAAAACCAAGGGATTAATACTAAAATCCCAAGGAATTAATATTATAAACACTAAGATAAATATTATAAACCCTAAAATAAACATGCTTGACCATTGTTTACCATGGTTGATTTTCATTTTGACACAATATGACATTGGATCATGAATTACCATGATTAATTTTCATATTGAGACAATATTTATCACAATGTGATGTTGGACCATGGTTAATTTTGATATTGAGACAATATTTGTCACAATGGATGTTGGACCACGTTCACCATAGGTTTATAATTTATAAACCCAACGAATTATTCATATTACCAATTGATATTAATAACCAACAAATTAATTATAATTATGATTAAAAACCGGATTAAAAAACGGGAATTATTAATATTATTGTTAGGTCCTTATACTACTAGTGTAACCCCTTATTGTTATTAGTACAACCCCCTTATTATATTGGTGTGCCCATGTAGTCCCCATATTTTTATTATTGTGCCCCAAAGAAGCCCACTATTGTTATTATTGTGCCCTTACATTATTATTGTTATGTCGCCTATGATTATATTATGACCCCTTAGACTCCTATATTAGAAAGGAGGTATTATCATTTGTATCATTGAAGAATTGTTCATTTGTGTAATGTAAAGGAGGTTACCCCCTCAAAGAGGCTAAATTCTAAGGTGTTGATCTATCGTTTCTATCTTTTTGTGAGCTAGTTTCATAACATTTGGTATTAGAGCTTTGGATTCTAGGGTTTTGCTACTCCAAATAGGTCATCGTGAAATTTTCGCTATAACATTTTCACTACGAAGTTTCAGAAACCAAAACAAATACCCATTTGAGAAGAAATTGGTCTGAACCTCGAGTCTGAATTTCAGATCTTGTCTCACTATATTTGTGGAGATATGATCTGAGGAACTTAGGGTTTTTGCAAGCTCCAAAATTTCATCTCAAACAGGTCATCGTGGAATTTTCGCTATAATTTTGTTTCTATGAAGGTTCAGACTCTAAAATTAAAACCCATTTGATTCGTAATCTTGGTGAAGCTCGGGTCCAAATTTTAGATCTTGTCTCACTATATTTTTGGAGATATAATCTGAGGAAGTTAGGGTTTTTGCCACATTTTTGCAAACTCCCTGTGATGACCCCGGGAAAATGTAAATATTTAAATTTCACCACGGTAAAAGACTGAATTAAGAATGACATTGGAAGACTATTTTATTGTTTGTTTAAAAAAAAAAGATCTTAAGAGTATTTCTTTTATTTTACATGTGCATTAAAATATTTAATAAAGAATACTCATGATAGTGTTGGCAACTCCTGGGAGGGAGTTGGCAAGGAAAGTCGGTTATTGGAACTGACTTTAACCACCTTCCCTAACTGGAAAAGTTTCCAGGGAAAAGGGGGAGGGATGGCAAAAATCTGCGCTGTAGAGACAGGCAGAGAGAGACAGAGGAAAATTAAATAGAAGACTAAGTCTGGTAAGGACCAGATAGTCAAGCACACAGTGCAACCTTGCTGAGGATAGTGATCCGGCAAGAGGAAGCTAGGGGGGAGGCTCTGGTCTCGAAGGACGAGTCTCACGGATGGGCGGATAAATAGTTATGCACAGACTTGCAGGTGATCTACTAAAGGACTTAAGGGCTGGCAGGGACCAGGTAAGTAAGACTGGAACCCTTAAATCTCTGCAAGTATCTGTAAGTCATTTGAGTTAAACTCTGTAAGTATCTGTAATACATATGAGTTATTTGTTGCTTTGAAAATACCACTGCTACTTCCTAATGATACATTAGCTGGTCAGCAAATGTTAGTATTTAAGCATAGGAACCCGCGCCCTTGTTCTGGACAGAGACCCGAACAGTTAAGTTTACGGTCTCGCTGTTAAGGTAACAGGAGCAAGGATAAGATTAAACACTGGCTGTAGCAGAACCGTTAGTGACACTACTTCCCCGAATAGTTTAAAAGGGAGAGAGAGTTTTTGCCGAATTAAGGAAATTACAGGTTTGTAAAACAGGGGAAACGAAGCAATAATAACAACAATTCCAGCTTATTACCAGAAAAGATCAGTATTCTCTCGAGATTAACATTGAGCCCATGACACAGAATAAATATAGGAAGGTAAAGAAGAAAACATAACCCTCCGAATCGGGTAACCCCTGTGGTACAGGTCAACCTTGCAACGAGATTATAAATAAAGAAATAATTAACATATAGTGAACATCTGGAGTACCTCGGTACACCTCTGTAATCTGCAACCTCATAAAACGAGTACCGATGTTTAAATTGTTAACAAAACAGAACTTCGAAAATAAACCAAGCAGCGTTAGGCTATTATCCACGGGATAATTTTAACAGCAAATAGCGAAACAACCGAACTATGGAACCGGTGAAAACATATTTTGGCTCTTGGTATGAGCGAAATTTCAGACTATTCACTTACACAGAGTAAACATAGGGTCGGACAACCGAGACCGCTTACTCTGCCCGTGGAGAAGCCATAGAATAACCATACGAAAACAGTAACGGGAGTTTGCGATTAAGTGCATTAGAATATACATAAACTTCTACCTTATGTAAGAAATAACCACAGCACGAGTACTAAACAGAGACTTATATTGCAAGTTTACACAGCATTCGGGTCAACAGAACCCATACCATTCTTTGAAATAAAAGAAAACTCATAACCCAACATGAAGCAGTAGCGGAGATTTAATGTCAAACTGGTAGAAGCCGCACGGCTGTAACAACTCATTATAAAAGAAAATCAAAAGGGTCTGTTGCCCAACATCTGTAATCAACAGGGCCGTGGCCGGAATACCAATAGATATACAATTCAATATAACAGTTCAAATTACAATTAGTGAAAGATGCGAACACAGTTCCCACATCCTAGAGGATTTTCCAGCCTAAAACATTGGAAGCATTAGGGTTTTGACGGAACCCATAGCCAGCAACAAGGAAGGTACAGAGTAAGACAGTGGAGAGCCTCCTGTTGCCACCTGCGACCAACCACAGTAGGAGTAAGGTTGGGCTACGGCTAGCCGCAGGGGAGACCCTCTGCCGGCAGGCCAAAATAAGAAGTAAGAACCTTAACCAAATCCACATACCGTGTAACTGGGAGAGACGCACCTGATGTATAGTCGGGAGCACCATAGCCTTTGAAGGAGGGCCTCCTCATCTGAATCAAACCCAGAACCGGAACCGCTGTATGCACACACCACGACAAGGATAACCATTAGCATCGCCACATGAAGGGAAATAATCGACAATCCGAGAACAAAAGAAACCAGAAGAAACGGAGCGGGTATGATAACAACTGTGACTTACCTCAAAAGTTTCAGTGGAATATATATATAATGAGCAGAACGGACGCCCGGCGCAAGGATGCTCGCTCGGCAGAGAAACGAGCACTCGGCGCGAGAAGAATCCTCCAGCAGCACTCAGACTGGAACAAGGTGGCGCGGAGGATAGTAAAGAGTCGCCGAGCCTTACAGTAACCCGAACAATCGAGAAGAATAAACCATATACCATCAAAACCTCGGGAGTGACGTCTGGAGGCGTCTCCGCCCTTGGATCCACTCCGGACCATCCTCACCATTGAACAAGGCGGTAAAAGAGTTAGGCGGAAACTTAACGCCAGACCACTCCCCTTCACGTGATCGGGTCGGCGGAGTAAATGCCGCGTCCATCTGTCACTATGGAAAATGCCAGCGGACAGCCGTCCGGAGCTGCCTCGGGTTGCCAATTCTGACAACACCCAAGGTTCATATGGAGGGCCTTATTTAGGGTTGGAGCGAGATTAACAGTAATCAACCAATTCACTCATAATCCTTGTCGATTCAAAGTATACGAAATCAATAATTATCCAAGGTCACATAAACCAAATCAGCAGACGGTAAGTGATCTCACCATAAATCATATATGTAATCAATATATAATCATGTATGTAAACAATATATACACATATGTAATCAAGTCAGCGAATGGTAAGGTGTTCTTACCATAAGGCATAATAAGGCATAAATAATAAAAAAAAACTTTTATTAATGCGGGTTCGGGTATGTGACAAATTGGTATCAGAGCCCAGGTTCCCATACTGTGACCTCTGGGACGAGTCTGAACATGTTAAAATTGTGGAGGTAATCATAGCATTTGATTTTCTTTTCAGTCACTAAAATGTGCAAGGTAACTCACAGTGTCAAATATTCCCCTGATTTTATACCAGGCAAAAAAAGCAAGAAGAACAACAGCAAGACACTAGATAGTAACAGTAAGTATGCAGAGAGCTAGCAGCGCTCCGCACAGATCAACAGCAGATCAGGGACCTGCAACAAATCCTAGAGATAACCCAGAGCTGTGGGTACAGCTTGGTGAGGAGACACGGAGCACGAACCTGGCTATATTGGAGACAGTCCAGGACCTGAAAAATGAGATGGCTCGGTTGCGGGAGGATAATGCACGATTGACAATGGAGCAAGAAAGAATTTTAAAGAGTCTGTCTGAAAGACAGAACCCGCCGCTAGCCAATCCCAGTGCAGAACAGCAGAGGAGGACGGAGGAACAACACTATCAAGCGGAACCTGAAAATTCGAAAGAGGGAGAGGATCAATCTGATAATGCATCCGAACAGCAGACCTCAAAACGTCAAAGAGTGGAATTACAGGGAGAATTTCGGAAAATCAAACCCCCACACTTTGATGGGGAACAAGAGGAAGCGGCTGAAGCATGGCTAATTAACATGAACAAGTATTTCCAGCTGTATGAATATGACCATAACCTGAAGGCACGATTGGCCATCTTTCAGTTACAAGGGAAAGCAACCCTGTGGTGGGAGGAGGTCAAAATCGTCAAAGGGGTAAGCGAACGAACCATAACGTGGGAAAAGTTCCAGAAATACTTCAAAGAAAGGTATTTGACCGAGCGCTTTTATGATGAAAAGGCAAAGGAATTTCATGATCTGCGATTAGGACAGCAGACTATGGATGAGTTTATTAATCGTTTTACCTCCCTGCTTCGCTATGTGCCCTATCTTAAGGAAGAAAAAGCCAAGGTGCAAAGATTTGTTAGTAGTTTACCCATGTATATGAGAGAAAGGATTGAATTTGACAATCCTAGGACGATGGATGAAGCTATTCGCAAGGCCAGAATCTGTTATCAGCAGAACAAACAGAAAGGGGACGTTTCCAATAGAAAATGGAGTGAAAAAAAGAGTAGTAAAACTGCTGGAAACAGTAAAGGAGGTCGTGGCGGCGGAATTAAAGGAAGCAGTAAAGGGCAGAACAGCAGAACAGCACCAAGAGGTTCGTTCAGATCTAAGACAATCGGTGAAACCAGAATGAGCGAACAATCTGCCAAGCTGGACGGCGAAGGAGTAACCAGACCCCCAGTGCAATGCTGGGGTTGTGGAGGACCGCACTACGTCAAAAACTGTCCGCAACGGAAGGGAACTGATCAGATATCCCAGATTCATGAGGCATCAACCGTCGGCGATGTGGGACGAAGCGTGCCAAGGATTAACGCAGCCCTGGACGACCGCCAGGCAGAGTACCAGCCCACCATGGTGGAATTTGAAGGTAAAATTTTAGACTTTTCTATCGCTGTTCTAATTGATCCAGGAGCTACTTTAAGTTATATTAGCCCAAAGATAGTTGAACAGTGTAAATTACAGCCTGAAAAATTCAGGAACCCATGGCTGGTACAGCTAGCTACGGGGGCTAAGAGACGAGTAATGGCGAAGATTAATAACTGCCCCTTAACGATAGCAGGACAGCCAGTGGTAGCAGATCTGAATATGCTTCCACTTGGCTCATATGACATCCTAATTGGGATGGACTGGCTAGAAAAGCACTGGGCGTTAGTGAACTGCAAGACGAAAACCATTCATTACAAGGATGACTTTGGAAAGGAACAAGAGATGCAAGGGATTAAACGACCAGTGCAGGTCCGGCCAATCACTGCATCCCAGCTAGCTAAGTGTATCAAAAAAAGATGCCAGATATATGCCATTCAGGTGGGTTATGCAGATACCAAGGATAAAACGGCCACGCTGGACAACCTTCCGGTAATAAAAGAATTCGCGGATGTGTTTCCAGAAGAGATCCCCGGGCTACCCCCAAAAAGGGATATTGACTTCACCATTGAATTGCTACCTGGGGCAGCACCAGTTTCGCGGGCACCTTACAGAATGAGTGTACCCGAGTTGACCGAATTAAAAATGCAATTACAGGAATTGCTAGACAAAAATTATATCCGTCCCAGTGTATCTCCATGGGGAGCTCCGGTGTTATTTGTCAGGAAGAAAGACGGAACCCTCCGAATGTGTATAGATTATCGACAGCTAAACAAGCTCACGATCAAAAATAAATATCCCCTACCTCGGATCGATGAACTTTTTGATCAAGTCAAGGGCGCGACAGTATTTTCTAAGATTGATTTGCGATCTGGTTACCATCAGATCAGAATTAAGGAAGAGGACATCGCTAAAACAACTTTCAGAACCCGGTATGGGCACTACGAATTTGTAGTGCTACCTTTCGGATTGACTAATGCACCCGCCACTTTCATGTGCTTAATGAACAGTGTGTTCCATCGATTTTTGGATAAATTTGTACTGATATTCATCGATGATATTTTGATTTACTCTCGTTCTAAGGAGGAGCATGAGGAACACCTCCGGTTGGTACTGCAAACTCTTCGAGAGCATCAACTGTATGCTAAACTCAGCAAGTGCGATTTCTTCAAAGAGGAGATACAGTATTTAGGCCATGTAATCACAAAGGAAGGGATTGCAGTGGACCCTGAGAAAATAAAGACCATAATGGATTGGCCCGTACCTAAGGATGTGGCGGATATCAGATCTTTCATGGGATTGGCCGGTTATTATAGAAGATTTGTGGAAGGCTTCTCAAGGGTAGCATATCCTATCACTTCCTTGCAGAAGAAAGGAAGGGCATTCAAATGGAATTCAGAATGTCAGCAAAGCTTTGAGCAACTTAAGCGTTTGCTCACCTCTGCTCCCATCTTGAGTATAGCTGATCCTAATAAGGATTACGTGGTATGTACCGATGCAAGTCGAGAAGGCGTGGGCGGTGTGTTAATGCAAGAGGGAAAAGTGATCGCCTATGAGTCAAGAAAGTTGAAGGAGCATGAGCAGAAATATTCTGCCTACGACTTGGAATTGGCAGCCGTCATACATGCACTTAAAATGTGGCGGCATTATCTACTGGGAAGGAAATTTCTGTTGTTGACAGACCATCACAGTTTGACAAATTACTTCAGTCAGCCCACCCTGAATGCAAGGCAAGCCCGTTGGGCAGATTTCTTAAGTGGATTCGATTTCGACATTAAGCATCTGAAAGGAAAGGAAAACCGCGTGGCTGACGCGCTGAGTCGAAAGGTGCAATGCTTATATGAAGTTACGCTCAGTAAATGGAAGAATCCCTTGCAAGAAATGATAAAAACAGCAGCAGATCAAGATGCCGAATACCAGCAAATGAAACAGCAAATACCACTTTCCAGCAAAGAAAATCAGCAGGGGTATGAAATAGATGAGGATGGAATGCTGCTCTATAAAAAAAGGTTGTTTGTACCTAACGACAATAGTCTTAAAAATCTGATTTTGGACGAATTTCACACCAGCCACTATGCAGGTCATCCCGGATACCAAAAGATGCTCACCGCACTTCGAAGGGAATACTATTGGCCTGGAATGAAAAAGCATGTAGCTGAATATTTAGCGCGGTGTTTGGAATGTCAGCAGATCAAGGCGGAGCACCTACATCCGGCAGGGTTATTGCAACCCTTGCCCATTCCAGAATGGAAATGGGAGATCATATCCATGGATTTCATAACTGGGCTGCCTAGGACAAAGAAGAACAATGATTCTATTATGGTAGTAGTAGACAAATTGAGTAAGGCAGCACACTTTATACCAGTGCAATCTACCTACAGAGCGGTGCAGATTGCACACATTTTTATGCAGAATGTGTTCAAACTGCATGGGCTTCCGAAGACAATAATATCAGATCGAGATGTAAAATTCACGTCCACCTTTTGGAAAGCATTGTTTACAGAACTGGGTACACAGCTGAATTTCAGTACAGCTTATCACCCCCAGACCGATGGACAGACGGAACGAGTGAATCAGATTGTAGAGGATATGTTAAGAGCATGTGTAATGCAAAAACCGACACAATGGGAAGATTATTTACATTTGGTGGAATTCGCATATAACAACGGATATCACACATCAATACAAATGACTCCCTTTGAGGTCTTGTACGGACGGAAATGCCGTACACCCTCAAGCTGGAGTGGCCCTGAGGACAAACTAAGGTTGGGGCCAGAAATGCTCAAGGAAATGGAGGACATGGTAAAAAGGGTGCGAACTAATTTAAAGGCTGCTCAAGATCGGCAAAAGAGCTTTGCAGATCGGAAAAGAAGGTTCAAAGAGTACCAGGTCGGCGACCATGTTTATGTAAGAATTCAAGCCAGGAAAAGTACCCTGCAATGGAGCGGTTGCGCTAAACTTGCACCCCGCTATTTTGGACCTTTCCAGGTCTTGGCAAGAGTCGGGCTAGTAGCCTACCAGCTCGCTCTGCCAAGCCACATTAGAATCCACAATGTCTTCCATGTTTCCATGCTTAAAAAATACATTTACGACCCTAAGCATGTGATCAAATGGCAAGATATACGGGTAAGGACTGATTTCAGTTGAACTATTTGGTAATGTATCTTGGAAGTGAAATGACTGATACTGTTGATGATTGCAGGTCGAACCGGAAGGAGAGGTCCTGGTCGAACCGCTGAGCATTCTCGACCGGAGAGAAGTGCAGCTGCGGAAGCGAGTTATTACCCAAGTTAAAGTGCAGTGGCAGCACTATGGGCCTGATGAGGCCACTTGGGAAGATGAAGAGCTTCTTAAGGAAGCTTATCCGGGGCTGTTTGTGAACATCAGACATCGGGACGATGTCCAATCTCAGGAGGGGGAGATGTGATGACCCCGGGAAAATGTAAATATTTAAATTTCACCACGGTAAAAGACTGAATTAAGAATGACATTGGAAGACTATTTTATTGTTTGTTTAAAAAAAAAAGATCTTAAGAGTATTTCTTTTATTTTACATGTGCATTAAAATATTTAATAAAGAATACTCATGATAGTGTTGGCAACTCCTGGGAGGGAGTTGGCAAGGAAAGTCGGTTATTGGAACTGACTTTAACCACCTTCCCTAACTGGAAAAGTTTCCAGGGAAAAGGGGGAGGGATGGCAAAAATCTGCGTTGTAGAGACAGGCAGAGAGAGACAGAGGAAAATTAAATAGAAGACTAAGTCTGGTAAGGACCAGATAGTCAAGCACACAGTGCAACCTTGCTGAGGATAGTGATCCGGCAAGAGGAAGCTAGGGGGGAGGCTCTGGTCTCGAAGGACGAGTCTCACGGATGGGCGGATAAATAGTTATGCACAGACTTGCAGGTGATCTACTAAAGGACTTAAGGGTTGGCAGGGACCAAGTAAGTAAGACTGGAACCCTTAAATCTCTGCAAGTATCTGTAAGTCATTTGAGTTAAACTCTGTAAGGATCTATAATACATATGAGTTATTTGTTGCTTTGAAAATACCACTGCTACTTCCTAATGATACATTAGCTGGTCAGCAAATGTTAGTATTTAAGCATAGGAACCCACGCCCTTGTTCTGGACAGAGACCCGAACAGTTAAGTTTACGGTCTCGCTGTTAAGGTAACAGGAGCAAGGATAAGATTAAACACTGGCTGTAGCAGAACCGTTAGTGACACTACTTCCCCGAATAGTTTAAAAGGGAGAGAGAGTTTTTGCCGAATTAAGGAAATTACAGGTTTGTAAAACAGGGGAAACGAAGCAATAATAACAACAATTCCAGCTTATTACCAGAAAAGATCAGTATTCTCTCGAGATTAACATTGAGCCCATGACACAGAATAAATATAGGAAGGTAAAGAAGAAAACATAACCCTCTGAATCGGGTAACCCCTGTGGTATAGGTCAACCTTGCAACGAGATTATAAATAAAGAAATAATTAACATATAGTGAACATCTGGAGTACCTCGGTACACCTCTGTAATCTGCAACCTCATAAAACGAGTACCGATGTTTAAATTGTTAACAAAACAGAACTTTGAAAATAAACCAAGCAGCGTTAGGCTATTATCCACGGGATAATTTTAACAGCAAATAGCGAAACAACCGAACTATGGAACCGGTGAAAACATATTTTGGCTCTTGGTATGAGCGAAATTTCAGACTATTCACTTACACAGAGTAAACATAGGGCCGGACAACCGAGACCGCTTACTCTGCCCGTGGAGCAGCCATAGAATAACCATACGGAAACAGTAACGGGAGTTTGCGATTAAGTGCATTAGAATATACATAAACTTCTACCTTATGTAAGAAATAACCACAGCACGAGTACTAAACAGAGACTTATATTGCAAGTTTACACAGCATTCGGGTCAACAGAACCCATACCATTCTTTGAAATAAAAGAAAACTCATAACCCAACATGAAGCAGTAGCGGAGATTTAATGTCAAACTGGTAGAAGCCGCACGGCTGTAACAACTCATTATAAAAGAAAATCAAAAGGGTCTGTTGCCCAACATCTGTAATCAACAGGGTCGTGGCCGGAATACCAATAGATATACAATTCAATATAACAGTTCAAATTACAATTAGTGAAAGATGCGAACACAGTTCCCACATCCTAGAGGATTTTCCAGCCTAAAACATTGGAAGCGTTAGGGTTTTGACGGAACCCATAGCCAGCAACAGGGAAGGTACGGAGTAAGACAGTGGAGAGCCTCCCGTTGCCACCTGCGACCAACCACAGTAGGAGTAAGGTTGGGCTACGGCTAGGCGCAGGGGAGACCCTCTGCCGGCAGGCCAAAATAAGAAGTAAGAACCTTAACCAAATCCACATACCGTGTAACTGGGAGAGACGCACCTGATGTATAGTCGGGAGCACCATAGCCTTCGAAGGAGGGCCTCCTCATCTGAATCGAACCCAGAACCGGAACCGCTGTATGCACACACCACGGCAAGGATAACCATTAGCATCGCCACATGAAGGGAAATAATCGACAATCCGAGAACAAAAGAAACCAGAAGAAACGGAGCGGGTATGATAACAACTGTGACTTACCTCAAAAGTTTCAGTGGAATATATATATAATGAGCAGAACGGACGCCCGGCGCAAGGATGCTCGCTCGGTGGAGAAACGAGCACTCGGCGCGAGAAGAATCCTCCAGCAGCACTCAGACTGGAACAAGGTGGCGCGGAGGATAGTAAAGAGTCGTCGAGCCTTACAGTAACCCGAACAATCGAGAAGAATAAACCATATACCATCAAAACCTCGGGAGTGACGTCTGGAGGTGTCTCCGCCCTTGGATCCACTCCGGACCATCCTCACCATTGAACAAGGTGGTAAAAGAGTTAGGCGAAAACTTAAAGCCAGACCACTCCCCTTCACGTGATCGGGTTGGCGGAGTAAATGCCACGTCCATCTGTCACTATGGAAAATGCCAGCGGACAGCCGTCCGAAGCTGCCTCGGGTTGCCAATTCTGACAACACCCAAGGTTCATATGGAGGGCCTTATTTAGGGTTGGAGCGAGATTAACAGTAATCAACCAATTCACTCATAATCCTTGTCGATTCAAAGTATACGAAATCAATAATTATCCAAGGTCACATAAACCAAATCAACAGACGGTAAGTGATCTCACCATAAATCATATATGTAATCAATATATAATCATGTATGTAAACAATATATACACATATGTAATCAAGTCAGCGAATGGTAAGGTGTTCTTACCATAAGGCATAAATAATAAAAAAAAAACTTTTATTAATGCAGGTTCGGGTATGTGACACTCCCCAATTACATTCTAAACAGGTGACCATGGGAAAATTGCCATAACTTTCGCTCTGAGAATCAGATTGAAATTTCGTAAGAGGTTACAGAAATAAGGAGGACTATATTTGTCTTTGTATATTTTTTAGATCCGAAGATCGAAACAGTGACACGTGCCATGCCATACAAGTTCGCTCTACTTAACTAGTATATAATTAGGCCATCGTGGGAGATTGGTCATAAATCTTTCTTTGGGAATCTAATTGTGATCAGACTTATGGCGTTAGAAATAGGATTGGTAGAGCTATCATAGGCCGATATTTAAAAAATTAAATATCTGAAACTGCAAAGTTACACTCATTTCAATATCAAGCTCCTTAAATCAAGAAAAAGTGATATGAATAAGTTTGATGGAAAAGATCCGGTAAATTGGATACTACAGACGGAGCAATATTTTGATCTACATGAGGTGAATCTATTACAAAAGGTACATATTGCATCTTCATATTTAGAGTCGAATCAATTTTTATGGTATAAAGGGCTTTGTTCTCGTAAACCACTTGTCACATGGTCTATTTTCACAGAGGAAATGATAGCACATTATGAGGATACAAAGAGAAACACCTTGTTTAGCCAATTGATAAATCTCAAACAAAAGGGTTCAATGGCAGAGCACATTGAGGAATTTCAAAAATTGAATATAAGGGTAAATGATATTCTAGAGAATCAAAGGATTGATGTCTTCATAGGGACTTTAAACGATAACATTCAACATGAGGTTTGTCTTTGGGAACCTGATTCATTGGAGAAGGCTTTCAGGTTGGCAAGAAAAAGTGAAAGCGAAATTATGGAAACAAGGAATCCCACCACTCACGACTATAATTATGGAAGTGTTTTTTCTCCTAGCCTTCCACAACCTACAAGGTTTACACCACAAAAATTGGAAGAAAAAAGAGAAAAAGGACTTTGTTACAATTGTGATAAAAAAATACACTAAAGGTCATAAGTGTGCTGAGAAGAAATTATTTTACATAGATTATGAAGAGAAGGAATAAAAGGATCAAGAAACATCAAAATAAGAGGATATACACCAGGAACCAACCCCAGAGAAAGAAGAAATGAATCCGACCATATCTTGTAAAGCATTGGAAAGAATTACCACTCCTCAAACTCTCAAGATAGAAGGACATATCAAGAAGAAAAAGGTTCAAGAAGTGAAATATCACATCGAGAAAGAAGAAATGGATCCAACCATATCTTGTAATGCATTGGTCGGAATTACAACTCCTCAAACTATCAAGATAGAAGGACATATGAAGAAGAAAATTGTTCAAGAAGTGAAAGATGACATCGAGCATCAAGAAATGAATTCGACCATATCTTGTAATGCATTGGAAGAAATTACCACTCCTCAAACTCTCAATATAGTACATATAAAGAAGAAAAAGATCCAAGCAATGAAAGATCACATCGAGCATCAACAAAAAGTTCTCCAACTTTTAAAGGATAACGCCACTTTGGTGCATAATCGAATGAAACAACAGGTAGATCAACATCGCAGTGAAAGAAGTTTTGATGTAGGCAGTTGGGTATTTTTACAGCTACATCCATACAAACAAATTTCCCTCAAGCAAGCTATTTATGAGAAGGAAATGTTGGCAATACTACATGCACTTAAGAAATGGCAACCTTACCTAATGGGAAGACACTTCAAGGTAAAAATGGATCATGATAGTCTTAAATACTTTTTAGAAAAAAGATTATCTTTACAAGAACAGAAAAAATGGGTCACAAATATGTTGGGTTATGACTTTGAAATCATCTACAAAAAATGGAAACAAAATGTTGGTGCGGATGCACTCTCAAGAACCTGACAACTATGAAATCAATCAATTTCAGAGTATCTCATCAAGTGGAAGAACTTACCCACTGAAGATTCTACATGGGAGGACAAGAATTTTATACAGAAGCATCAAGAACTACTCAAGCATTGAGGACAACACTTTTTGAAGGAGAGGGGCATGTTAGGTCCCTATACTACTAGTGTGACCCCTTATTGTTATTAGTACAACCCCCTTATTATATTGGTGTGCCCATGTAGTCCCCATATTGTTATTATTATGCCCCATAGAAGCCCACTGTTGTTATTATTGTGCCCTTACATTATTATTGTTATGTCGGCTCTAATTATATTATGACCCCTTAGAATCCTATATATAGAAAGGAGGTATTGTCATTTGTATCATCGAAGAATTGTTCATTTGTGTAATGTAAAGGAGCTTGCCCCCTTGAAGAGGTTGAATTCTAAGGCGTTGATCTATCCTTTCTATCTTTTTGTGAGATGGTTTCATAACAATTATAAACCCAAAGGATTTATATTAAACCCTATGATTAATATTATAAACCCTATCAATAATATTACACCCTAGGAATATGAACCCTTAGATTATTAAACCCAAGGGTTTGAAATTATAACCCAAGGGATTAATACCAAAAACCCAAGGGCATAATATTAAACCTAAGAGATTAATATTCTAAATCCAAGTTATGTAAACCCTAAGATAAATGTTATAAACCCTAAAACAAACATCGTTGACCATGGTAAATTTCAATATTGAGACAATCTTTGTCACAATGATACGTTGGATCGTGCTTGACCATAGTTGACCATGATTGACTATGTTTGATTTTCATATTGAGATAATCTTTGTCACAATGCGACATTGGACTAAGGTTGACCATGGTTGTCATAATATGATGTTGGACGATGAGACAATATTTTTCACAATGTGACCATGGCTGATCATTATTGACCATGGTTGATTTTAATATAGAGCCAATATTAAACCCTTGACCATGTTCGACCATGTTTGGCCAATGTTGACCATGATTGACTATGGTTGACCATGGTTAACCAAGGATGACCATGGTTGACCTTCATATTGAGAAAATACTATGATAAATCCTAAGATAAATGGTATAAACTAAGGTATATAACCATATTATAAAGATTATAATTGGTAAAATAAACATGGTTGACCAGGGTTGACTTTCATATTGAGACAATATTTTTCACAATTCGACGTTGGACCATGGTTATGTTGAAGGAAATGTAACTAGGTTCGGTCTTCATAAATGTACTTTTGATATTTGTACTTATTCAAGAAAATAAATATAATTTTGTAATATATGTCAATGAGTTTCTTCCTCGTTGAAATAGGTCTACCACTAGTTAATGTGCTACAGGGGAGTCAAATAGTCAAAATAAATGGTTAAATACCTTAAGGGATTGTTATACCATGCAATAATATGTATTAGTGTCATAAGAATACCTCCAAGCAAAGTCATAAGCCTCCTCCAAGCAATTCCACCATCAAAAGAAGCAATCTGAAATATGTCAAGCAAGTCGGCCTCAAGTCTTCATGTTTGCCTCTAGTCGGCCTAAAAGAAGGAGATAGACTCCTATATAAGGATTCATTTGACCTCCTCAAAGGAAAATAATATCATCTCTAAAATCAGTGAGAAAGAGGACAATTAAAGGGTACAGAAAAATCAAGGGAAGAGGTATCTAAGTGTAGCGAAGGAGGAAGAAATACTAAAGCTTTGAAGGTCTATTCTAGGACTAAAAGATAGTCACACGTGTGAATAAGGAGAGGGTATCCTTGATATCATAGCAGCCCTCTATTATTGTCCCACAAACTTCATTAATTGGGTGAATAACATAGGCCTAAAGGGCCTCCCACTCAAGCGAAGAAGCAAGGAAGAATAGTGAAGTTACTAGGGTTGTTCTGAAGCCTACTGCAGTCACACGTACGAGGAAACAAAGGGATGTCCTTGCGGCTAGGACATAAGCAATTCAAAGTCACCCATCTATATTTGTTTGGGGATAAATCTAGGCCTACAAGGCCTCCTAATCAAGCGTAAAAGAAATACACTCAAGCGAAGGAGAGAAGGGCATACAACCCCTAGTGAACCTCCCACATGTGGGAGAAACTAGGGCAACAGAACAACAATACAGTCATACACTCATATCTCAAGAAGGATCTTGGTTGGTCAAAGAATAAGTTTACTTGAGCAAGGGATAGAAGAGGAACACCTCATCTAGAAGGCTCACTCAAGGAAGGTCTATCTCTGGACAAGAAATAAAGAAGGAAGACAAAGTGCTAAGGAGCAAAGTGCTGGAAGGAGGAAGCCTATGTGCCGGAGAACAAAGTGAAAAAAAGAGGAGAGGATTTAACTTGTGCTTGGAGGATCTGCTTATCAGGTCTAGGGTTTGTCATTGATCAGTTGAAGCTTCAATAAGAGAAATTCGTGAAATGGTTTTCCTCTCAAGAGAAGAGAGGTTTTGGCCCTGACAGAGAGCCAACATCTTATGTTCTTGTTCTTATGTTTTGGCATTAGTTTTATGAAGTACACACACATGCATTAATAATAAGAAGAATATTAAGCTAAAAAGAAAAAGTAAAAATACTCCAAAAATTTTTATTAACTAATGAAGAATCACACTACACATATTTGCCCTAGATTCTTCAACATGGTATCGGAGCTAAGGTGACACATCAAGGGAAGGGCATCTCAAGAAAACTCATCAAGGAAGCACATCTACAAGGTTGAAGCATCAATCCTAGAAGTCTCAATCACTTCAAGGATAAGAAGGTCTACAATCCATCATTCATCAAGGAACTCTACATAGCAAGAAGAAGAGCCTTACATAAAGGCACATACAAAGAAGAGCAGATTGAAGAAGGACCTACATCAAGCTACAAGTCATCAAGAAAATCTCATCATCAAGCAAGTCCTCTTGAAGAAGGCAACTTGAAGAACATCAAGATCCTAGGAAGGCAAGTCACCAATTCTTCAAGGAGAAATAAAATCCACTACATCTCAAAATCTATCAAGTAAGTACATTTCCCCTTCTAAATATACATCAATGTCTTTTTGCAAGGAAAGCAACAAATTGGTAGATACCAATAACTTTCTTGCATGGAAGAAGAGGATTGATTTACTTCTCAAAGAGAATGAACTCCTAGAACATGTCAAAGGGAATATCACTATCCTGCTAAGGAACAAACTCAAGCCTTAGCTAAGTACAATAAGGATGAGATAAGAGCTCAAAGGATTCTAATAGAATCAATCAAAGACTCTCTCATTCCTTATGTCTCCAAATTTGAGACGTCAAAAGAAATTTATGATAAGCTAATAGACTTATTCTCGTTATCCACAACCAGAGAATTAATATCTCTAAGAAATGAATTTTACAATATGAAGATAACAAAGGAAGGAATAGCTCCCTACTTCATGAAAATCTTTGAAATGAGAGATCAACTTCAAGATCTTGGGAGAAAGTCATGTCTAATAGAGAAATGACAACTGTAGTACTCAATGCTCTACCTAAGGATTGGGGAAACTTCACATCTAGCATATGTTGCATCTAACACATTTCTTATTAGGAGGAATAGGTGGAAATTTCCAAGTGTTATGATCTATCAAGGAATTTTACTCCTTAATCATAGCTAATTTCCAAGTGGGATTCCCTTTATCCTATGCATATGTATGAGGGTGTGATCCAAGATTCAACTAACATATATAGGATATGCATGCTCCATGATATTTACAGATTGCATAGGCTCCACAAACTATGTCCTAGTTCTCCATGAATCAGTAGGATCACCTACTAAATCAATAGTTATCTGAAGTGTCTGTATTACCCATCAAGACCTCTGATATGGAGCTAGAAATTATTTCTTCTAGGATATATCAAAACCTTAAATATAATTATTCAAGTGATATAAAGAAGAATCACTAGGTATTGGTAAAAATATAAGTGGAGAGGATGAAGTAGGATGCTATGGAAGTTCCTATAAGGGACCTTCTTCAAATATGACACTCCTTTGGATGAATAAAATATATAATGAGGTATATAATAAAAAATATCTATTAACTCATTCTAGATATCCCATAAAGATGCACTCCTACTCTGAGTCTCCATAGCCTTCCTCTTATTAGATGAAATCCATGTCCATGCCTAGGAACCAAAATCTTTGAAATGAGTAACATTCCATTTCTCCCCTATCAATGCCTCAAAATAAGTGATCACCTTTATTGATTTATGAGGAATCCTATTCTGAATATAAGAATCAAACTTAATGGCTTCAATGTATAGCTTGAGAGGTAAGGATCTAGCATGAACTATACAATTCACCATCTCTTTTATTGTTTTGTTTTTCCTCTCTACAAATACATTTTGTTGTAAAGTGTATGGAACTATATTGAAACTTTATGCTTAATTCTAAACAAATATTTTTAACATCCTTATTAAAATATTCAAACCCATTATTAGTCCTAAGGAATTTAATCCTCTTCCTTGTCTGATTTTCTACAAGTTGCTTGAAATTTTTGAGATCCTCATATAATTTCAACTAAAGACTCATAAACCAATATATATCCCAACAAATCATCAACGAATGTCAACACTTAGCTTGAATTTCTTATGAATTGATGATGAAAATGAACTATAATGTTAATGTGCACTTTCTCAAGTAGTGAGGTGTCTCTCCTATCCTTACATGTCTTAAACTCCTCTTCAAGATGTTTTCCAAGTATGTATCCCTAGAAAACTCCATCTATGTATAGGATATTTGGAACCCTTCAACCATTCTTTATTTGGATAATTGACCCAAATACTTATAATTAAGGTGACCAAATTATTGGAATGATTTTTCATTGATGTCAAAGGGTAATGGCACGGTATTTTTTTGACAATTTACGTGCACATTTAAGCAAATTTGGTTACATGGAACTCCTAGAGTGATATCCCTTGTCATACCATTTATTTTATAGGTGGCACATTTTTTGAGTTGTTACGGTTGAACAGATATTAATTTTAAAATTTGTTTCCTTAAAGATGGTCCTAGCACCAACACATTTTCCCCAAAGGTATTATGACCCTATTATTCATTGCTTCCCTAAAAGGAAGGATAAAATTTATAATTTAAGAGATCTAAATTCAAGTGTCTAAATTGGCCTTAAAAAGAGCTATTATAAAGGATCAAAATTGATATTTTTATGAAGCCTAAAAACCACCTTTAATTAGTCAAATTCATCTTCTTTAGTTGGCTTCAATGTGGCCATGTATTTTCAAAAGTTTATTATTATTATGTTCAGGTCAGCTCCAATATAAGGCCCCCTTTTAACCACTATTTATACCCTAGTCGTGGAGCACAAATGAAAATCAATTTGTGGGATTTTATGCAAATATATATGTGGATAATTTTGTGGCATCTATTTTGTTTTGCTGGAGTAAATTCAAGGTCAAAGGTTGAATAAATTTGTGATCAAAAGTGTTTTGACTATGGTTAAAGGGCAAGAGATCTTACAAGTTTTTTTTGTTCATTGCTAGTTAAAGAATCTAATTTGAAACTCATTAAAGCTTCTTAAAAAGTAAATTTCTAGCTAATTTAAGGTATGTTCTACAACCCATTTTAAGCTCTTTATTGATAGCAATTTATTGCCTCCTGAGGCCTTATCTGCAGTTATCACTAAGGCTAGGTTTGGTCCTTTTGATGCTTCCTCTGCGGCTATCACAGAGAATTTTGGCCCTCTTTCTCAAGCTATATCTCTATTCAGAATTCAAATTGTAAAAGCATATGTTTAGTCCCCATTTCAATCTATCCTTTTAGAAATATTTAAGGGTGTTTTAAGGCTATTTCAGAGTTATAACAAATTTTCATGTAAGGTTGGTCTGAGGTAGAATGGGAGCCTTTTTATGGAAAAATAAATCTCAACTTAATAATAATCTGAAGTTTGTGTCTTGTAGTAGATCTTAATTTTTGGAATAAGACTTTGTTGATGGTGCTGGACCCGCCAACATGTCAGGGGTTCTCCTGGGTAAGAAGTCCCAACTAGAACTCAGACCGTTTGGTATAGGAGTCCCAGCAGTGGGTCGTACGGTATCACTTTGACCGCAGTTGCGTGCAGAGGAAAGCAGGATGTCCTTGTTGGTAGCAAGGGTGTGACCGGTGCAACAATCCAAGGAAGGTGCATGAGGGGTTCTAACACAAATAAAGTGGGATGAGTGCACCCCTTGGAAACCTATGGAAACACACAGCTTGGAAGGGAACACACGAGCAAAGATACATCACAAGCTAGAAGGCAGGTGAACCAACAATCCAAAGCGATGGTTAAACCAACAACACATCTCAACAAGATCCGTACATACATATATAGAAAGAGTCCATACATATATGAGTAAGCAAACAACTACATATATCATTAGAGTAACCAAGACAACTGAAATACAATAATAACATATGCATGAAACTTGTTGGCTTTGTTATATTAATAAAGTGAAAGTTCCAATCATACATGCAACCATGACCAACCACTAGTTCCAATAGCAGAACATTACAGTCACTGCCGCCTACTCCTCCAAAGAGATATACTAGCTCTCCACTATGGATAAGCCAAGGCTCATTACAATACACTCTGAGCTTTCTCTAAGATACACCTATAGGAAGCTTGGCTCCCCAAAATCCTCTACAATGATTTATGTGGTTCTATAAATAGCAAAGGGTGGGGTGACCCTTGACATTCCCCTTTGTGACTCTTCACCTACCCTCATGACTCTTCAACTCCTACATGATTGTTACATTTGACCATTGACACTTGGTATTTCACTTTTATAAGATGTTACATTACAATTTGCACATGCACCCATGTGAGACAAAAATAGACTTGAGCAAGCCATGCAAGCTATCACTAAGACTCGGATAGCTATGGGAAGACCAACTCTTTGACATCCTCATGATGATCAACTGTGGCGAACTGATGCCAAGCTTGGTAGTCCATGATGGTGTCTGTGTGCTCAATGGTGACATGCTGCTGAAAATGAACTCTCACCTCCATTGCATATGGGATGATCTGGAACCTCTGTCTAAATCATTTGTTAACATGCGCATCATAGTGTTGAGTGCAGCCGGAGCAGAAACATAGTGATGCATAGAGTCTGCATTGATCTCCAAGCCTCCATTGGTGGCTACATGCATCAACTCATAAAATTACATGTCCATCTCCTTTCGAACTTGGTTCTTTGACTTTTCCTCGATGAGTGTGCCAATAGATGGGATCACATGTGTGCACACAATGACATCCATGCTTTTCAACATATGTGCCTGCGAAGCCTGCAAACTGGTGATGAGTTGTGGGAGTTCCTCATAGTTTTAGATCTTACTCTAAATGCGTGCCTTCAACTCTACTGCCCTTGGCTTCATCATCATTAGCAAATGTCATGGGGCTCCTTTGTATCTCATTGTCCATGTCTGCATGCGGTCAACAACAGTGTGCAAAATTGACAAGATGTGTGCTCTCCTAGATAGCTTTGCTGCCAAGCATTGAGATGGACAACTTCATTATGCATGGTGCTGAATGTGGAATACGACATCTACATGCCTATTTCGAGGGACGATACTTCATCAAGTATCACTCTCTTTAACTCTACTCTATCGAATGATGTAACCTGTTCTCCTCCCAACTTGGCCGCTTGTAATTCCTTAGCCATTCACTCGCTTTCTGCTATCAAGAATCAAACACTCGAGCTGGTGGCCTCAAAATATGCTCTCATAGCATTGGCCAATTCTACTAGATGCTTGCGAACATTAGATATGATCACTCATTCTTCAAACTGTGTAGGAGATGTGTGGACATCCAGATTAGGCACTCTGCACGACTCACAACTCTATGTTGTGACCCGTCAAAAGATATGTTGTGTATCTCCGCTTCTGGATTGTCTTTAAGGATCTATGTGTCTCCTTGATCGCTTGGCACTTGCTCTACTTCTGGATCTAGTGAAGCCAGTGGGATGATCTCTTAGTTATGAGGCATGAGGTCTGTATCCTAATCTAACTCTGGTTGTACCGCATCTGTATCCATCTGCTCTAGCATCTGTTCAACCTCTTGAGCTAAGTCCTAATCCTGCGACTGCTCACCCTAACTACTTTGTGCTAGCTTCTCGGATGACTCTATAACCTACATGGGTGTTTCATCAATATGTGCATTCTGTGCCTCCTGCTGTGTCTGTCCCTGCTGCGCTTCTGTCTCTCTTCTGTGCAGCTACTATTCTTCTTGGAGTTGTTGCTTCAACTCTTGCAACTTCTTTTCTGTTTCCTCCATTCTCCGTTTATCTCTTTGCCTTTGCACGTTCCTCTTGTCACGTTGCCACCTCTTAACCTAAATCTCCAAAGATTCTTTCATCACAAGTGGATATGCTTTGAACATGCCACTTGGTTTTGCCTCTGTTTTATCATCAACCTTTCTCTTTCCTTTGTCATGTGTAGGTCTGTTAGCCTCTGCTGCTACTGATGATTGTGCTCTCTGAGATGTTGCTTCACGCTGCTTTGCTAACCATTCCACATCTATGCCGACTGGTTCATTGAGCCTGGAGAAGCTGTGAAAATATCTCCATGGGTCTTCCTCATGCCAATGACATGCCCCGTGGATCTACAAAAATTGCACTCTCGCATAGTGGTCCTTTACAAAGCAATGCAGGTCATACGGATTGAAATTTCTAGTGTCGAAAGTGAATCTTTTGAACTCCTTCGTCTTGGCATCAACATGCTTGAGATTTCATATCTTGTATAACCCAATCTGCAAAGGAAGAGCGAGCCAAGGTGCCTTCTTCTTCCTATGTAGTCTAGCTGACAACCCTGTCGAGATTGGATATGAAACTTCTTGCATGACGAGCTTTTCCATGGAAAACTTTGGTAAAACACGCAGAGGCTTCTCCGTGCTATACATCTGTATGAAGGTGCTAAGGGTTGAGGCATACCAATCTTCTATGTCAATCAATGCCTCCATAACTGCCTACGACATGCAAGGTGGATCCTCCTCAAAAACCATTTTGTACACCGAGGTGACAAAGTGGTCTAACAACTATGTGATAACTTCGTGGAAGCTGCATTCGGAGAACAATTTGCAATAAGTGTTTACATAGGTTTCCGAAGGTGTCCATGCCCACTTCAAACCTAGGAACTACTGATGGGCATAGATTGCATCCAAAATGTAACAGGACATGTATATCTCTGCTTGTTAACCTTTGGGCGGATTTCGGGCTCATGTCACCTATTCTTTCAACCTAAGAGCCAACATGTTGGACCAATTGCATGGACTTCCTTTGCCAGCTAGTTGGTCCAACACAATCACTGAGCTCTACGGGAAGGTCTTTGTGCTCTCTTGGCGCTATAATCGGCATGCAAAAATGACTAATTACTAATATGCCTTCCACAGTATCTTCATCTTTGTAAACAAGACTAGGTGTTGTCCTGAACTTGGCTGGATCTTTTACCCAACTCTTCAAGATATCTCTGGAGTTTGCGTTGTTGCGTGTAGGGTTTCTCCATCGTGATCATCGGTTGTGGCAAGTGGTACATCTCTTGATAATCCTTCACCCTGAAGGTAGGAAGATCTATCTCGCTAACAATTCTCAACATCATCATCTCAAGATCAGTGTGAGAGACAATCCAATGTATCATGTCCGCACATGGAAACGTGGGATACCTGCATGCAATCCGGTACAAGCCAGATTTGTGGATGTTGACATAGACCCTGCGGTCTTCCAGATATTCCTCAAATGTGCCTGAGAATGTATCGTTTTTGTCCTGCCATTTGATCTTGATGTCTCTGTCTATGACCATCTTGGTGTCTTCGTAAACGGGTAGGCCCATAGACGTGTTCAACTGCATCTCCAGTTTCACTTCCAACGGTGTCCTTTGACCCTGCTCTTTTGGAGGCCATTGCACCTATACTGATGAGAGAAGGATGAACACCTGTTGTACCTAGAGACATAGAGACACTCATGGAAAGAAATCTATCAGTTGAAAACCAAAACAAATTTGAGGACTGACATGCAACACACCTGGGTGACTGGTAGTAAAGATTGTGCAATTTTCACCAGGAGGTTGGGAGACAGACCATCAAAACTGCACAAGGCATAGTCCGAGCTATCAGGAGGTTGACTGACTACTAGAACCATGCAATGCATAGTCCAATCTACCTGCTGAGGGCTGAAACTGCGTAATGCACAGTTTCAGTCAGCTAGGACATGCGTACCCAGAGACTGCATTGCGCAATTTTTGGGTTAGCAGGGTAATGCCTCCCATAATTGTGCAATGCAACCCTGGAGGTCAATGTTTGCCAAGTTTGTGCAATTTCTAGAGGGAAGGCAGAGCCTTCACTTTCAGAAATGCGCATTTCTGTCTAGGTAAGGCAAGATCCGGGCAAAGCCAGCCCAAACCCGCTGGCGGGCGATTGAAAACATGAAAGAGTTTGAATGCATGGCGAGACTGAGTGTAATCAAGAGTGAATGATCATGCATGAAAAAAATTAATGCAGGATTCAAAAAATGGGAATGCATGCATGTGTGTGAAATGAGTAGCCGCAACGATGACCATTAGTGTAAAATAGTGTCATGTGTCCGACAACAGTGAGATGAAAATAAAAACTGAAACAATGCTTCTATAGACTAATATACATTAAAATGACAGCAGGCATTTAAAAAAACCAAGCAAACAACATTCATACAAATCAAAATATGAAAAGAGACAGAAAAGAAGAAAATGACATGAAAAGCAGACTTACGCGGAAAACGTTGAGCTGAATGTGTTGAAGACTCCTAGATGTGTTGTGGGATGTAGAGCTCCAAGACCGATGTGATGAATGAGATCTACAGCATCAAATAAATGAGTTTGAGGCTTATGACATGCAAGCCACAAATAGAGGAAAAAGTGACACTTGGAGGGAATTTTCTAAAACAATCTTTGCATGTAACCTCTAGTTGCCAAAAATAGATCCCTAAAATTTAGGGATGATTTTTTCATGTTGTTTTTTGCTATTTTGGGAAAATAATCCCATGCATGCAAATCAAGATTGCTTAGTCCCGGAGGGAACCAGTCAACTTGAATGCACATGCAACAGTCTGCAAGCCTGGGAAAGGGATTTTCCAGTTTCTGTGCTAAGCAAGGTTTGTTGTCCCTCAGGCATTGCACAATTTTTGGGGTTAGCAGGTCACTGCTTCCTAGAATTGCGCAATTTTTGGGTTGAAGCCCAATGACTGGATGGATTGCACAATTTTGTGAGGGAGGGATGCCTGGCTGGATTGCGTAATTCTGGAGCCCAGCAAGATTGCGCAATTTCTGGAAGGAAGGTCGGTTCCCCTCCGGAATTGCACAATTTTCTAAGTGGACCTCTCAGCCAAAAAATTACCTAAGTCCGAAATGGAAGCCTGTGATGGGAGACTATCAAGTTGACTTGCACAAGTTGGAAACCTAATCAAAACTAGTTGAAGCCTATGTACATGACAGCACAAGACATGTTGCTAAGGATCGTTGGTAGGGAGGCTCCAAAATGAGGCTAAGGCAAAATTTTCGAGGGTGGTTGTTGCCACTACAACACTTGGCAACACAATGGTATAACTCTAGCTCTCTGAATGGACCTTGTTTTGTGAAAAGAAAGTCTAACACCTCCAAAAGTATTGTTCAGTTTTTTGATCATCTTGACTCCCACACTAGCTTAATTGAAATATGTAACACTTGCCATGCTCTTGGTCGATCAGCACACATTCCAAGCCATGTCAACACAGTTGTTTTGATTGGGATGAGGGGTATATTGGTACATAAGAAATATGATAGTCAAAGTCTTAAGTTTCATCTTTGGTGTTTCTCCGCTGCCAGCAGGCTTGGACAGTACCCCGATGGAGTCACACAAGAACACAACATCGCCCTGCTACCAGCGAGCCTGGTTAGTACCCTGGCAGAGTTACTTGCATCACCTCTCTACACATGAAGTCTTTCTCTTCTTTCATCTTATTCATTTTTAATTTTTCAAAATTTTTCACATTTTCATTTTTCATTTTTCATTTTTCATAACTATGCATAGCACTTATTCATTTCAGAGATGGAAGAGGGATCCTGACTTATTGAGGGCAGAAGAGGTTGCTCCTTCAGAGAATTATTTTCTAGATACCTCTGACATACTTGTTAAAGTTTTCCCCCTCACCTAACTCTACTTGACTGAGATGACAAGGGTTAACCCAAAACAACCAACTGGAGTAGATGATATTGGTTAGTGCACAAGCATTGTGTTTTCATCAAGGTTCACTTTGAACATTACGTCTTTTCCATTGGCGTATCATGGACTAAGGATAACAAGTTATACATATAGAAACATGACAAAAGATAACCAAGTATTGATAACTGCACAATTCTTCTTTCACTTTACCCTCACTTGTTTGAAGAGTCATACACGGTTTCATGCAAAACTAACCTACAAAAGTAAACAAGAAAAAAAACAACTAAAGGAGCGAAGAACAAAAGGAAAATGTGAAAGAAAATCGAGTAAGCAAACAAGCAAGCAAGTAAACAAACATAAAAAGAAAGAAGCAAACAAGACAAAAAGAAAACACTACTCTTACTCCTAAGCCAACGATGCATGGGCCCGATCACGTGAAGTGATATTTCCAATGCAGCCACCAATGCATTGGTTGACCCATGTTGGTGAAGGCATGGTTTGCGAACAACACAGTTGCATGAACCAGCAAACATGAAAGATATAACAGTGAAGACAAACACACTTCGAGTCTAAATGCATCCATAGAACATAGACGAGTGTAAGCGCATGAAATGCAATCTGTGGACTTACCAAGGTGTTGTGTGACACTGCATGTAGATGTTAAGCATATGCATTCTCTTGACTATGAAATGCAAGCAAACGAGAGAAACAAAGAAAACTTGCATTGCGCACGTGTGCTTGCTATGTAAGATTCCTCTAATGCATGAGCAATGGGATCATGTATTTTTAGTGGAGGAAGTGAAATCTGCATGTGGGATTGATCTTCAAAGCATACTAACGAATGATGAGGAGCCCTGGGTGTTTCAACATTTTCCTGACCGGAACTGAAACCAACCTCAGGACAGTGAGGGCTTGACATAACCATCAGCTCGGGCTGAAGTGCCTTGTAAACAAATAGATCATCATAAATAGGTGGCTTTGAAAAATCAATAGCGATAAAATTGTCATCGTGATCGAATACGTGAGTAAAGAGATCACGAAAGCTACGATTAGAAATATCAATGATTTTTTCATCATGGGATAAATCAAACAGAGGGGTAGATGAGGAGCAAGAATGTTCACCCTCTGCATTTTTGGAAAAATCAGATGAAAAATCAAGTGGGTTTTCAATGAATGATTCGTCCTCTCTGCTGACGAATGATGGACTAAAATCCGGTGTGTCCTACGAATGATCAACAATGGGTGAATCCGTTGGTGGATTTACACAAGGAAAATCAAAGCTAGCATAATCACCAAAGAGGTCACGAAAAAGCGGAGGAGGCACGAACAAAAGGAGATCATCCTTCATCGTGGGTTGATATTTAGGTTCAAAGTCATACTCATTATGAATGACAATGCATGTTGGTTGTGCAATACCAACTCCGTCGATGGCTTGATCCTTGTTCACAACAAGTCTAGAGTCTGGAACGGAAAAACAAAAGATAGTGCAATCCAGAGGATCAGAGGAACACGAAGATAGAGGTTGTGCTGATAGATTCATGTGACAACCCATGGGCTTCGCAATCAAATATGCGCGAGAATTGAGAGAAGTGATGCTGTGAGGATGTGACAGTTGAACAGTCATGTGTGAATGCTCTCCCATATCACTCTACGGTGGTGAAGTCGTTTGATGAGGGGACAATGGATAGTCATTTGTGGAACTGACTGTGTCCATCTGTGATTGCGCAGATCCATCACCGGAGTATTCTGAGTGGGTTTTGAACTTCAACTTCATCTTGGTATTGACTAATTTATTAATATAGTATTCGAATCTATCCCAAATATATTGAAACTTCATTTGGCTTTTCAGAGCTTCAAATCGCAATATAAGGAAGCACTACCAAAAATCCATAGGCAATTCTTGTAGAGTCTTCTGTTGTTTTAACATTTTTTTGTTAAGAGGTTCTAGATCAAAATGATGGAAAGTAGATTCAATGAGATCACATTACTGCTCAAGTGAGGGCACGCTGTCGGGTGGTAGGCTGCTACACCATCATTGTGGGGATTCACGAAGTGTGCGTGAAAGCAGCAAGCTAACCTCTTCATCAGAGAAGTCATCTGCATCATCAATAAATACATAGAAATCTTGAAAGTACTCAGGCCAGGCCACTTCGCCTTCACCATCATACGTAAATTCTGACAAGAGATCAAAAAACTCCCTGGTGATGTCGAGATGTTCAGCATTAGAGAAACATCGTAGAGGGATGAGTCTAACAGTATCCATGACAGATATACGAAGATTCAAAACAGAATGAGAGGACACAGCTTGTCATCTAGCCCTCCTTCTAGCGCCAGAAATGTTGATTATATTGGACCTGCCAACATGTCAAGGGATCTCCTCGGTAAGAAGTCCCAACTAGATCTCAAACAGTTTGGTGTAGGAGTCCCAGCAGTGAGTCATACGGTATCGCCTTGAATGTGGTTGTGCATAGAGGCAACCAATATGTCCTTGTTGGTAGCAAGGGTGTGATTGGCGCAGCAAGCCAAGCAAGGTGCATGAAGGGTTCTAACACATGGAAAGTGGGATGAGTGCACCCCTTTGAAACCTATGGAAACACGTAGCTTGGAAGGGAACACACGAGTAAAGATACATCACAAGCTGGAAGGCAAGTGAACCAATAATCCAAAATGATGGTTAAACCAACAACACATCTAAACAATATTCGTACGTACATATATAGAAAGAGTCCATACATACATGCATAATAAAACATCTACATATATCATTAGAGTAACCAAGCAACAAAAATACAATAATAACATATGCATGAAATGTGCTAGCTTTGTTATATTAAGAAAGTGAAAGTTCCAACCATACATGTAACCATGACCAACCACTAGTTCCAACAGTGGAATGTTACAGTCACTACCGCCTACTCCTCCAAAGAGATATAATAGTTTTGCACTATGGAGAAGCTAAGGGTTGTTACAATACACTCCAAGATTTCTCTAAGATACACCTATAGGAATTTTAACTCCCCAAAAGCCTTTACAGTGAGTTATGAGGTTCAATAAATAGCAAATGGTGGGGTGACCCTTGACATTCCCCTTTATGACTATTCACCTACCCTCATGAATCTTCAACTAGTACATGACTATTACATTTGACCATCGACACTTGGTCTTTCAAAGCTATCACTAAGACTTGGACAACTGTGGGAAGACCAACTCTTTGACATCCTTGCAATGATCGACGGTGGTGAAATGATGCCAAGCTTGGTAGTCCGTGATGGTATCCACGTGTTGAATGGTGACATCCTACTAAAAAATAACTCTCACCTTCGTTGCATCTGGGTGCACTGATTTGGAACCTCAGTCCAACTCGTATGTTAACATGTGCATCATAGTATTGAGTGCAATCAGACCAACAAAATATTGATGCATAGTGTCTTTGTTGATGTCTAAGTCTGTGCTGGTGGCTACATGCATCATCTCATCAAAGTACATGTCCAGCTCCATTCGGACTTGGTTATTTGATTTCACCTCGGTGAATGTGCCAATACATGGGATCACGTGCGCGCACAAAATGACATCCATGCTTTTGAACACCCATGCATGTGAAGCCTACAAACTGGTGATGAGCTGCGGGAGTTCCTCATAGTTCCGGATCTGACTCCGGATGCGTGCCTTCAACTCTACTACCCTTGGCTTCATCATCTTTGGAAAATGTAATGGGGCTCCTTTGTATCTCATTGTCCATGTTTGCATGCAGTCAACAATAGTGTGCATATTTGACAAGATGTGTGCTCTCCTAGCATAGCTTTGTTGCGACTCATTGAGATGGACAACTACCTTATGCACGGTGCTGAATCTGGAATACCATACCCGCATGACTATTTTGAGGGATGATACTTCATCAAGTATTGCTTTGTTCAACTCTTCTCTGGCGGATGATGTAACCTATTCTCCTCCCTGCTTGGTCACTTGTAATTCCTTATCCATTCGCTCGTTTTCTGTTATCAAGAATCAAACACTCGAGCTAGTGGCCTCATCATATGCTCTGGTAGCATCGACCAATGCTGCTGGATGCTTGATACGGTCACTCATTCTTTAAATTGCATAGGAGATGTGTGGACATCTAGAGTAGGCACTCTACGCGACTGCACAACTCTATGTTGCGACTCATCAAAATATATGTTGTGCATCTCCACTTCCGGATTGTATTCAAGGATCTCTATGTTTCCTTGATCGCTTGGGACTTGCTCTACTTCCAGATCTGGTGAAGCCAATGGGGTGACCTCTTGGTTATGATATTGATCTAACTCTGCCTGCACCACATCCGTATCCATATGCTCTAGCATCTTTTCAATCTCTTGAGCTAAGTCCTGCTCCTGCGACTGCTCTTCCTGTCTTCTCTGTGCCAACTGCTCAGATGAGTCTACAACCTGTATGGGTGCATTTTCATCAATCTCTGCATGTTGTGCCTCCTACTATGTTTGTCCCTGCTACGCTTCCTTCTCTCTTCTGTGCAGCTCCCATTCTTCCCGGAGTTGCTGCTTCAACTCTTGAAAATCCTTTTCTGTTTCCTCCATTCTCCATTTATCTCTTTGCCTTTGTGCGTTCCTCTTGTCGTGTTATCACCTCTTAACCTAAATCTCCAAAGCTGCTTTCATCATGAGTGGATTTGCTTTGAACTTATGGCTTTGTTCTGCCTCTGTGCTATCATCAACCTTTCTCTTGCCTTTGTCATGCACAGGTATGTTACCCTCTGTTGCTTCTGATGATGGTGTTATTTGAGATGTTTCTTCACTAACCATTCCACATCTATTTCGACTAGTTCGTTGAGCCTGGAGAAGTTGTGACAATATCTCCATGGGTCTTCCTCAGGCCAATGACATGCCCTGTTGATCCACAAAAATTGCACTCTCACATAGTGGTCCTTTACAAAGCAGTGCAGGTCATATGGATTGAAACTTCTGGTGTTGAAAGTGGATCTTTTGAACTCCTCTGTCTCGACATCAACATGCTTGAGATTTTGTATCTTGTATAACCCTATATGCAAAGGAAAAGTGGGCCAAGGTTCCTTCTTCTTCCTATGCAATCTAGCTGACAACCCTGTCCAGATGTGATATGACACTTCTTGTATGATGAGCTTGTCCATCGAAAACTTTGGTAAAACATGCGAAGGCTTCTTTGCACGATACATCCGTATGAAGGTTCCGAGGGGTGAGGCATACCAATCTGCTATGTAGATCAATTCCTCCATCGATGTCAGTGACATGCAGGGTGGATCCTGCTCAAATATCATTTTGTACACCGGGGTGACAAAGTGGTCTGACAATTGATTGATAACTCCACAGAAGATGCATTCGGAGAACAATCTACAATAAGTATGCATAGAGGTTTCCGAAGGTGTCCATGCCCACTTCAAACCTGAGAATTGCTAATAGGCACAGATTGCATCCAAAATGTAAGCGGACATGTACATCTCTACTTGCTAACCTTTGGGCGGATGTCGGGCTCCTATCACCTGTTCCTTCAACCTAAGAGCCAACATGTCAGAACAATTTCATGGCCTTCCTTCGTTGGCTAGTTGGTCCAATGTAATCACCCAGCTCTGCGGGAATGTCTCTATGCTCTCTTGGCCATATAAGCAGCATGCAAAAATGACCAAGTACTGACATGCCTTTCGCAGTATCTTCATCTTGTAAACCAAACTGGGTGTTGTCACGAACTTCACTGGCTCTTTTACCCAACTCTTCAAGATATCTCTGGAGTTTGTGTGTGTTGAAGGGTTCCTCCATCGTGATCATCGAATGTGGCAAGTGGTACATCTCCTGATATTCATTTTCCCTGAAGATAGAAAGCTATGTCCTACTAACACTACTTAACATCATCGTCTTAGGATCAGTGTGCGAGACAATCCAATGTATCATGTCTGCGCATGGAAATGTGGGATACCTGTATGCAATCTGGTACAAGTTAGATGTCTTGTATTGTTGATGTCTTGCCATTTCATCCTGATGTCTCTATCTATGACCAGCCTAGTGTCTGCATAAACGGGTAGGCCCATAGACACTTGTTCAACAGCATCTCCAGTTTCACTTCCAACAATGTCCTTTGACCCTTGTCTCTTGGAGGCCATTGTATCTATACTAATGAGAGAAGGATGAACACCTGCTATACCTAGAGACATAGTGACACTCATGGAAATAAATCTGTCAGTTGAAAACCAAAACAAATATGAGAACTGACATGTAACACACCTAGATGACTGGAAGTAAAGAATGCACAATTTTTCCCAGGAGGTTGGGAGACTGACTGCCAAAACTACACAAGGCACAGTCTGGGTTGTCTGGAGGCTTACTAACTGTTGGAACTGTGCAATGCACAGTCTAGTTGTTGGGTCCCTATAATACTAGTGATTACCCCATTACTATTGTAGTTATACCCCTTATTTATATTGTTGTGCCCCTATTACCCCCATGTTGTTATTTCTGTGCCCCATAGAATCCCTCTATTGTTATTTTTGTGGCTTTATATTATTATTGTTAGGTCGGCTGGATTATATTGTGACTCCTTAGACTCCTATATATAGAAAGGAGGTTTTGTCATTTGAATAATCCAAGAATTGTTCATTTATGTAATGTAAAGGAGGTTGCCCCCTTGAAGAGGCTGAATTCTAAGGCGTTGATCTATCTTTTCTATCTTTTCTTGAGCTAGTTTCATAACATTTGGTATCAGAGCTTTGGATTCTAGGGTTTCGCTGCTCCAAACAGGTCATCGTGGCATTTTCACTATAACTTTTTTCTGTGATGTTTCAGAAGTCACATAAAAAACCCATTTGAGAAGATATCGTGCTAAACCTTGGGTCCGAATTTCAGAGCTTTTCGCACGATATTTGCGGAGATATGATCTGAGGAATTTGGTCTTTTTTGCAGACTCTTGAATTACATTCAAAACAGGTGACCTGAGGAAAATCGTCATAACTTTCTCTCTGGGTATCGGATTGAAATTTTGTAAGAAGTTATAGAAAGATGACAGACTGTAGTTTCTTGTGTGCATGTTTTAGATCCAAAGGTTGAAACAGTGACTCATGGCACGTCATACAAGTTTGCTCTACTGAACTAGTCTAGAAGCAAGTCACTGTGGGAGATTTCACATAACTCTTCCTTGGAGAATCCAATTTGGGTCAGACTTGTGGAATTGGAAATAGGATGCAGAAGGCTACTACATATCACAATTTCAAAACTAGATGATCCGAAATTACAGAGATACATCAGATTCAATATCAGGCTTCTATAAAGTGAAAAAAAGTGTGTAGGTTTTTTTTAAATTTTTGCGTAAGCTTGGTTTAACGGAATTCAAAGGGCATAGTAAAGCATTATTATCGGTAACTGATGACCCAAGGAAAGAAAATGCAAACACCTTGTAAGGAACCTGAAATCTCTAGCATGACTCATGAAGAAGAAGAAGAAATGCTACATGATATATTAAAATTACAAGAACAAGTGCAACAAATGTCACACTCACAAAAGCTAACAGAAGCTAAGATAAATGGCATGGAATCTAAGATAAATGGCGTGGAATCTAAGATAAAGGGCATGGAAGCTAAGATGGATGATTCGAAGACAGATTTGAAGAGAGACATGGCAGATTTGAAGACAGATTTGAAGACAGACATGGCAGATTTGAAGACAGATTTGACAAATTTTCTACAAGAAATACTTACTAATGGTGAAAAGGTTGTAAAGGAAACTCATGATGTGAACAAAAGAAATGTTAATCATGATTCCATAGACTCTAATGTTGGATCGAAGACCCACCATATTCCAAAAATCGATATGAGGAAGTTTGATGGCAAGGATCCCGCCACATGGATATAAAAGATGGAGCAGTTCTTCGATCTCAATAATGTGCAAAACACACAAAAGGTACGTATGGCAACTGTATATTTGGAACCAAATCAGTTTGTATGGTATCAATGGCTTTGCTCTCGTAAAAAATTTATCACTTGGGCAATTTTTACGGAAGAATTGATAGCACATTATGAAGATACAAAAAGCAACACTTTTTTTAGCCAATTGATAAGTCTCAAACAAAAGGGTTCAGTAATGGAGCACATTGAGGAGTTCCAAAAATTGAACATAAGGGTAAAAGATATTCCAGAGGAGCATAGGATTGATGTGTTCATAGGGTATTTAAAGGATAATATCCAACATGATGTTCGCCTTTGGGAACCTGATTCATTAGAGAAGGCATTCAGGTTAGCAAGAAAAATGGAAAGCAAAATTATGGCAACCAGGAAGCATACCACTCACAACTATAAAGACGGAAGTGTTGTTGCCCCTAGTCTTCCACAACCTATAAGGTTGACACCACAACAATTGGAAGAAAAAAGAGCAAAAGGGCTTTGTTACAGTTGTGATAGCAAATACACTAAAGGTCATAAGTGTGCTGAGAAGAAATTATTCTACATAGATTGTGAAGAGGAAGAAGAAAAGGAGCAAGAAAGGTCAAAAGAAGAAGATATACTCCAGGAACAAAGCCTAGATGAAGAACAAATAAATCCGACCATATCTTGTAATGCATTGGCGGGAATTACCACTCCTCAAACCATCAAGATAGAAGGACAAATCAAGAAGAAAAAGGTAATAGTGTTGATTGATTCAGGAAGCACCCACAATTTTATTCATTGTAGGGTAGCAAAAGAATTGAATTGCTTCCTATATCCAGCACCAGAGTGTCAAGTGATGATTGCAAATGGAGGAACAATAAATTGCTCTGGAAGGTGCCATAATATCAAGCTATCCATGGGAGAATATGTATTGACTAGCCCAATGCTTTCCATTCCAATGGGAGGTGCTGATGTTGTACTAGGAGTCCAATGGCTACAATCCTTGGGTACAATAGCTTTTAATTTTCAAGAACTTTTCATCAAATTTTCTACGGAAGGAAAGGAAGTTGAATTAAGGGGTATTGCAGGGAAACCAGGAAAGATAATCAGCTCTAATGGTATGACAAAGCTTCTAAAAAAGGAGCAAAGAGGTGTAATTGCACAATTATGTTCGCTAGATGTTTCCACATTGGAATCATCTATTTCTCCAGATCTCCAAAAAGTCCTGGACAATCATTCCAAGGTATTTGAGACTCCCAAAGGTCTCCCACCTATGCGTGATCATGATCATGCTATTCATCTGATTCCAGGAAGTGTTCCTCCAAACATCAGGCCGTACAGATATCCCTATGTCCAAAAAAGTGAAATTGAACGTATGGTTGCAGAAATGCTAGAGGCTGGTATAATTCAACCAAGTCAAAGTTCTTTCTCTGCTCCAGTAGTATTGGTGCACAAGAAGGATGGATCATGGCGCATGTGTCCAGATTATAGGGAGCTCAACAAGCTCACTATTAAAGATAAGTTCCCCATTCCTGTCATTGATGAATTACTGGATGAATTGCATGGATCAATTTACTTCACCAAGTTGGATCTTCGTTCGGGATATCATCAAATCAGAATGAAGATTGAAGACATTCCGAAAACGGCATTTAGAACTCATGAGGGTCATTATGAATTTTTGGTCATGCCTTTTGGCCTTACCAATGCACCTTCAACATTTCAAGGTTTGATGAATTCAATTTTCAAACCATTCCTTAGAAAATTTGTGTTAGTATTTTTTGATGATATACTAATCTACAACAAGTCTTGGAAGGATCATGTTGAACATGTTGACAAGGTGCTACAACTATTGGAGGAGAAACAATTATATGCAAAAAGATCCAAATGTTTCTTTGGAGTCCAGGAGGTGGAATATTTGGGTCATATTGTATCTCATGAAGGAGTTAAGGTAGACCCTAGCAAAATTAAAGCCATTAAGGAATGGAAAATCCCCACATCCATAAAGCATCTGCGAGGATTTCTTGGGTTGACAGGGTATTATCGCAAGTTTGTTAAGAATTATGGGAGAATAGCAGCACCTCTAACAACATTATTGAAGAAAGATGCATTTTCATGGACTCCGGAAGCAACAAAGGCCTTTAAACATCTTAAAGAGGCAATGTGCCAAGCACCGGTCTTAGCTACACCGGACTTCACAAAAACCTTTATTGTGGAATGTGATGCTTCAGGAAATGGAATTGGTGTTGTTCTAATGCAAGATGAAAGACCCATTGCTTTTGAAAGTCGTCCAATCAAGGGAAAGTTTTTAAGCAAAGCTATTTATGAGAAGGAAATGTTGGCAATACTCCATGCACTTAAGAAATGGCGACCCTACCTAATGGGAAGACACTTCAAGGTAAAAACGTATCATGATAGCCTTAAATACTTTTTAGAACAAAGATTATCCTCTGAAGAGCAACAAAAGTGGGTCACAAAGATGTTGGGTTATGACTTTGAAATCATCTACAAAAAAGGGAAGCAAAATGTGGTGGCAGATGCACTCTCAAGAAAGGATGAGGATGTGGAAGCATTGTTGTGCACCATTTCTATTATCCAACCAGATTGGATAAATGAAGCAAGGGAGGAATGGAAGAATGATGAAGAAGTGTGGGCACTTATTCGAAAGCTACAACAAGATTCCAGTACGTCTGATACATTTAGCTGGAAAAATGATTCGTTATGGTACAAAGATCACTTATACCTCTGTAAGAATTCCCAGCTAAAACAAAAGATTCTTATGGAATTGCACACTTCTCCCTTAGGAGGGCACTCAGGATTTTTAAAAATTACCATAGGGTTAAGAAGGAATTTTTTTGGGATGGCCTTAAATCAGATATTCAAAAGTTTGTGGCGGAATGTTTGGTTTGCCAACAAAATAAAGTTGAAACAATTAAGACACCGGGTCTATTACAACCTTTATCCATTCCAAGCCAACGTTGGGAGGAGGTTTCAATGGATTTTATCACAGGTTTACCCAAGTCTGAGGGAAAGAGTGTCATCATGGTGGTAGTTGACAAACTTACCAAGTATGCACACTTTTGTGCATTATCACATCCATTTAAAGCCAGTACAGTTTCTACTGCATTTATGGAAACAATTCAAAAGCTACATGGAAACCCAAAGATTATTGTAAGTGACAGAGATCCCATTTTCACTGGAAACTTTTGGACAGAATTATTTTCTTGTCTTGGTACTCAGTTAGCTCATAGCTCATCTTATCATCCTCAATCTGATGGGCAAACTGAGATAGTAAACAAATGTTTGGAAGGATATCTTCGTTGCTTTGTATCTGATAAACAGACACAATGGGTCAAATGGTTGCCTCTGGCTGAATGGTGGTATAACACTTCCTTCCATACAGCAACAAAAATGACCCCATTTATGGCACTTTATGGGTATCAACCACCATCCATCACATCATATTTAAGAGAAAATTCTAAGGTTCAGGCAGTGGAACATCACATCGAACATCAACAACAAGTCCTCCAACTCTTAAAGGATAACCTCGTGTTGGCACAAAATAGAATGAAAAAACAGGCAGATCAACATCGCAGTGAAAGAAGTTTTGATGTAGGTGATTGGTATTCCTACGGCTACAACCATATAAGCAAATGTCCCTAAATCAAGCTAAGAAGGATAATAAATTATCACCAAAGTATTATGGTCCGTACAAGGTGTTGCAAAAGATTGGTACTATGGCATACAAATTGGAGCTTCCTGCAGCTTCTCGATTGCACCCAGTTTTCCATGTTTCATGTTTAAAGAAGGTTATAGGCGACAAGCTCCCAGTTCAAACAATATTTCCAGAACTTGATGAGGAAGGAAAAATTATATTGGAACCGGAAGCAGTCACAGAAACAAGAACTCGACAACTACAAAATCGATCAATTTCAGAGTATCTTATCAAGTGGAAGAACTTATCCGCTGAAGATTCCACATGGGAGGATGAGAATTTTATGCAGAAGTATCCAAAACTACTCAAGCATTGAGGACAACACTTTTTTGAAGGAGAGGGGCATGTTGGGTCCCTATAATACTAGTGATTACCCCATTACTATTGTAGTTATACCCCTTATTTATATTGTTGTGCCCCTATTACCCCCATGTTGTTATTTCTGTGCCCCATAGAATCCCTCTATTGTTATTTTTGTGGCTTTATATTATTATTGTTAGGTCGGCTGGATTATATTGTGACTCCTTAGACTCCTATATATAGAAAGGGGGTTTTGTCATTTGAATAATCCAAGAATTGTTCATTTATGTAATGTAAAGGAGGTTGCCCCCTCGAAGAGGCTGAATTCTAAGGCATTGATCTATCTTTTCTATCTTTTCTTAAGCTCGTTTCATAACACTAGTCTACCTGCTTAGGGCTGAAAATGCACAATGCACAGTTTTAATCAACAAGGACATTCATGCCCAGAGACTACATTGCGCAATTTTCTGGGTCAGCGGGGCACTTCCTCCCAGAGTTGTGAAATGCAAGCCTGGAGGTTAGTGCTGGCTAGGCTTGCACAATTTCTTGAGGGAAGGCAAAGCCTTCACTTCCATAAATGCATATTTTTGTCTGGGTAAGGTCAGGTCTGGGCCAAGGCAGCCCAGACCCGCCGACGGGCGATTGAAAACATGAAAAGGTTTGAATGCATGGCGAGACTGAGTGTAAGCAAGAGTGAATGACCATGCATGCAAATAGTGAATACAGGATTTAGAAAATGGGAATGCATGCATGTGTGTCAAACGAGTTGCCACAACGATGACCGTTAGTGTAAAATATTGTCATGCATGCGACATTAGTGAGATGAAAATAAAAACTAAAACGATGCTTCTACATGCTAATATACATTAAAATGACAGCATGCGTTCAACAAAACCAAGAAAAAAACATTCATACAAAGTGAAATATGAAAAGCGACAAAAAAGAAGAAAATGACATGAAAGGCAGACTTACCTAGAAAAAGCTAAGTTGAATGTGCCGAAGAATTCTAGATGTGATGTGGGATGTTAGAGCTCCAAGATTGATGTGAGGAATGAGCTTTGCAATTTCAAATAAATAAAGTTGAGGCTCATGACGCGCATGCCACAGATATAGGAAAAAGTGACACTTGGAGGGAAGTTTCTAAAACTATCTTTGCATGTAACCTCTAGCTGCTAAAAATAGATCCCTAAAATTTAGGGATGTTTTTTTTTCTATTTTTGGAAAAGCAGCCCATGCATGCAAATCAGGATTGCTTAGTTATGGAGGGAACCGGTCAACTTGAATGCACATGCAGCAGTATGCAAGCCTGCGAAAGGGATTTGCGTAGTTTCTGGGCTGAGTAGGGTTGGTTGTCCTTTAGGCATTGTGCAATTTATGGGGTCAACAGGTCATTGCCTCCCAGAATTGCGTAATTTCTAGGTTGAAGCCCAGTGACTAGCTGGATTGCACAGTTTTTTGAGGGAGGTCTTCTTGGCTGGATTGGGAAATTCTGGAGCCCAGAAGGATTGCACAATTTCTAGAGGGAAGATTTGTTCCCCGCTAGAATTGTAAAATTTTCTAAGTGAACCTCTCAGCCAAAAAATTACCTAAGTCCAGAATGGAAGCCTATGATGGGAGACTAGCAAGTTGACATGCCCAGGCTAGAAAGCCAATGAAACTCAGCTAAAGCCTATGTACTTGATAGTCCAAGACATGAGAATAAGGATGGTTGGTAGGGAGGCTCCAAAACGAGGCTAAGGCAAAAGTTTGGAGGGTGGTTTTAGCCACTACAACAAAATCTAAAATTTATTTTGAAATACAGAGAATACATAAATATTTGAAATAAGACCCTTGACATGTGCAAAACAAGTCAAACACATCACTTGAAGCAGACTTGAGGAAAAATCTTGGAGGATAACTTGAATTGGTAACAGATCCCTTCTTGAAGTAGTGTTAGATATTGATTTTGAAGAAGACCATTGCTGAACCTATGGAGCAGAGTCTTGGGCAAAAGTAACTTGCATTGATAATCTGAGGTATTCAATATTATTGCTTAAATGTATACATATTTATATGGAAAAGGGGCACAATTGAAGTTGGTTGAATATTGTTGTATTTGGGTCATTTTCCCTAATATGGGAGCCCAAGAAAAATTTCTTTTATTTTTTATTCTATGGGGTGGTAAGGTGGTGGTAGGGAAGGAAGTAGTTTCTTTGTTTAGGAGGTTTTCACCTCCTTCCAGTGGGATCATGTAAACCTTGGAGTCGTATCCCTTCTAGCTACAACTGGTAAAACAAAATTTATAGCTTCCTTTTTAATATAAAATGTTGTACACACACATATTTTTTTCATTTGATGTGAGGTTATTGGTTAATCATTTTTATACTTGAGTTGCTGAAATTGTATAAATACTAATTCACCCCACTTATCAGTATTTTCAACAATTGGTATCGGAGTAGGTTACCCTCTAACAGTCTAATCATTGGAGGGAAGATCATGAGTAGATATGGAAAGTGAAGGCATCTCTTCATGAAAAATTCTAGTGTTTCATGGAAATGATTATCCACTATGAGGTAGTTGCATGGAAACCTACTTGAAGGATTTAGGAGTTGGTGTTTGTCTTTCCATCATAAATGGTTACAAAGTTCCTAAAAATCCTCCAACTGATCCTGATGAGAAGAAGATTTTTAGATGAAATTCAAAATCTCTTCATACCATCATGGGTGGTTTGTCAAGAACCATTAATTCCAAAGTCATGACTTGTACCACATCCAAATAATTTTGGGATAAACTTAAAACGTTTTATGATGGTGATGAGAAAGTCAAGGAGGTCAAAATTAAAAAGTATAGAACTTAGTTTGAAAATATGAAAATGGATGAAAAAGAAGATGTTGCGACTTACTTACTCAGAGTAGATGAAGTTTTCAACTCCATTAGAGGATTATAAGAAAAACTTGAAGATCCTTTGATCATACAAAAAATCGTAATAACACTTCTTTTGAAATATAATGCGAAGGTATCTTCCATCAAACAAACGAAGGACTTGACCAGGATGACAATGGAAGAATTACATAACACTCTTACAACATATAAAATGAGAATAGATACAGAAGAAGGATCATCATCCAGAGAAACATATTTTAAAGAAACAAGGAAGAAAATAAACAAAGGGATCAAGGTGGAATAAGCTCCAAATGAAGATTTAGATGTACAAGAAGTAAATTCCATTAGGAAGATAAAAGGGGGAACTAGAAAAAAAAAAACGTAATTTACCTTTCAAATGCTTAAAATGTGGTATAATAGGTCATGATTCTAAGAGATGTCCTTTTAAGAAACAAAAGCTTCCATAAGAAATATTTATTCTAAATCGAACAACAACTCTTTAGAAGAAAGTGATACAAAAGAACCCAATGCAATGGAAGTTCACTTCATAACTCAAGAAAAATAATATAATGGTTGTGAATATGAAATGATCAATGATTCAGATGATTAAGAACAAATAGATTTCTGTGGAGACTAAAAAAAGATTCAAAGTTTGAACTGGAAGATGAAGAATTTCAAGAAAAGAGGAAGAATAACAAAAAGGAAAATTCCTTGATTAGAAATAAAAATAGAGAATTGAGATAATTTCTTAGAAGCATGATGAGGAAATTGTCTCTTTAAAATTTCATCTTGAAGAAGCACAAATGAATTGAGGAAGTGATGAAGATCCAAATGAAGAAGAGTGTAAGAAGCTTGAAGAGGAAGTTGTAACACTGAAGGTTGAATTTGATAAGCTTAACAAGAACTTGAATAGCTCACTAGTGTTGGATAACATTCTCAGTTATCAAATATTTCTAAGTGATAAAATAAGTCTTGGTTATGAAGGAACATTTTCAAAGGAAGGCACAAGTTCCAAGCCTTTGAAGAAGGAAATTAAAGAGGAATCCATAAATGCTTCTACTTTTAGAATTTTTTCTCATGTTCCTAAGAGCATCTGTAGTATGCCTAGGGGGATAGTATTAAGTACCTCCCTCTGTACCCCATACTATCCTCCCTAGACATACTACATAGGGTAACACCATACATTCACTCGTTAAGGAAAAAGAACGCTCCACAAGCCATATGCTTGTCCATACAATATTCTTTGACATCTCTCCATGGGGAGTCTCTAGCCTCTATATATGATTCATACATACAATACCATGGGTCATTACCATGGTTCTCTCAATACCATATATCTAATACCATGGGCTTACCATATAGCTATGGCTCATCCCATTATTACATTATTCCCTTGGGTACCTCCCTTTGTACCCCATACTATCCCCCCTAGGCATACTACACCCTACCTCAAGGGTTTGATATTAATAAAGATTTGAAGTTCATATGTTTCTCTCTTGTTATTTCTTGCGTATATTTGCTTTATCATATATTTGCATGTCAGATCTATTACAAGTGGTATCATAGCACTTTCTTGGGCAAAGAAGAGAATTTTTTTTTTTTTTGCAGGAATTTTTTGAGGCGGCGAGTTTGCAGATCATATCTATAACTTTTGGTGCAAAAATTGAAGAAAAAGAATTGAAGATCTAGATTTTTTGTGAAAAAATACCCAATTTCAAAAAAACAAATCGGCCAAATTAGAATCCAGATGAGGGAGATATCGTTGATTTAAAAATCAGTTGTGTTGCAGAAATGTTTTGACAAAAATTCGTGGACGGCGGATCTCAAGTTAATTTTTGTCATTTTGTGGGGGAATTTTTAGAAACTATTTTCATATCTAAGATCCTCTTGAAAAATTACCCAATTTCAAAAAAAATCGATCGAATCAGAATCCGAATGACGGAGATATTTCTGATTTAAAATCATTTTTTTCAGAAATTTTTGTGACGGCGGGACAGTCGCAGCGCGAATCTGAAATGCTAGAGTGTCTAGATCGAGATTTCCTATCACATGGGAAGATGTAGAATGGTCATTCCATTTCTGAAAACAAGTTATAATAAATATTCTAAGCAATATTGACCGAACTATGGCCATTTTAAATTTTCGCCAAGTAAGTGACTTTTTTTCAAAACCCTCTTCATGGCTTTTAGCAAGAAATATTTTACAGGGAAAGATAATGGTCCTACTATTGAAGAATTCATAGAAAGAGAAAAATCATTATGGTCAAAACATTGGAAAGGTTTCGTAGGGCTTAGTATGAAAGATGAGACTGCCATATGGTGGAACACACTTGACAGCAAGTAGTTGTCCAAACTTTCGGATGAAGAATTTGAAAAAGTCCTTTTAGACAAATGGTTTCACGCTAGAAAATAACAGAACGAGACATGTAAGGGGTTATTTTCTTATGGTATCTCCTTATTACAGGTTCATGGATGTATTCAAAAAGAGAAGATAATTGTGTCTATCAATCTTAATAGCAAGCATAATTTTATTAATGTTCATTTGGCTAAAAGATTGCAAATCCCAGCTAAACAAATGGAGCATACACAGATTAATAATGAGGAGGTGCAAGTGTATAAAGATTTGAAGATTTCTATGGACATGTATTGCATTCTAATTTTTATGCTTCAGATATGGCTAATGTGGATGTTCTTTTGGGATATCCTTGGATGGAATTTGTTGGTACTATCAATATTAATGTGTAGAAGAAATTCTTGAAGCTCTCGTATAAAAAGAAAATTACATTACAGGATATTTACATCAATAAACAGGTAGAGTCCAAGGAGACTGGAGTAGAAGATGTTCCAGGAACTGACACATGAGATGAGGAATCTGTAGTTGAAGTAATACTGGAATATAAGAAACAACAGCAGACACCACAACATGTACCAACTACCGATCAGGCTCAATTAGGTGGTGAATTAAAGCAAGATACACCATTAGTTAAAACTTCAGCATATCACCACCCACATCACCCAGCAAGGTAAAAACCAACAAGATGGCAACAAATCAGCAAAAAGATAAAGAAGTGCAACAATCCACCTAGATCACATCAACGCAGAGGAACCGTCATGATCAACTCCCATCTCAAGCAAGCGAGGCACCTGCTAGATCAAGTAATCACTTGTCTCTAGGATGGCTAGATGTAGGTGCATGGTACCAGTGGACTACTCTTTTGAGTAGATCTTATTATTTGTGTTATTCTTATGCTTCGGGGATGAAACAAGTTTAAGGGGGGTGGAATGTAATATGCCTAGGAGGGATAGTATGGGGTACAGAGGGAGGTACCTAAGGGAATAATGTAATAATGGAATGGACCATAGTTATATGGTATGCCCATGGTATTAGATATATGGTATTGAGAGAACCATGGTAATGACCCATGGTATTGTATGTATGAATTATATATAAACAATGTAAACTTTGAAATGGGAACTATAAACTCAAAACGGGAACTCTGGCCAAAAAACCCCGAAAAAACATCAAAAACAGTGCTAAAAACGAAAAGCGTTGATGCTGGAATAACACTTTTTTTTTTCTTGGGTAAATTTTCAACATGTTTTAAAAATAGCGGTGAAAACCAATTTTTTGCGCAAAAATTATCCAAAAAACACCCTCAAAACGAAAAGTGTTAATGCTCGTAGAACACCTTTTCTTTCAAAAGTAAAATTTCAACATTTCGAAATAATGGCGTAAAAGTGTTAATGCTGGTAGAACACTTTTTTTTTCAAAAGTAAAATTTCAACATTTCGAAATAATGGGGTAAAATATTTTATCATGACCCCGAAAAACATTAAATTTAAAAAAAAATAATGAAAACATTATATAAAAAAAGAAAAAAGAGAGAAAAAAAAACACAATGAAAAAACACAAAACAAAAAAAAGTAAAAAAGTAAAATAACAAAACATAAATAAATTAAAAAATAAATTAAAAAAAAAAAAAAACAATCATAAAAATGTAAAAATAAACAAAATTAATGGTAAGAATTAAAAAACTAAAAAAAAATAAAAATTATACACAAATAAATAGTAAAAAAAATATTAAAAAAAAAAAAAATAAGTAGGTAAAAATAGAAACAGTAAGAAAAAACAAAAAATATTAAAAATAAAAATTAAAAACAAACTAGATTTAAAAAATAAATAAATAAACAAAAAAAAGTTAAAAAAATACTAAAATTAAGATTAAAATGTTGATTACTTAAAAAAACAAATATAAAAATATGTATAAAAGACAAAAGTAAAAAATAAAAAATGTTAAAAAAAATTATCTCACAAACAATAAAAGAATTTGGAAAAAAAAAAAAAAAAAAAAAATATATATATATATATATATATATATATATATATATATATATATAATTTAAGTAAGTAAAAACAGAGAAATTAAAAAATAAAAAAAAAAAAAAAAAACCTGGAAAAAAATAAATAAATAAATAAATTAAAAACAAACTAGTTTAAAAAATGAATAGAAAATTAACGAAAAAAATTAAAAAACTAGTAAAATTAATTTAAAAAAAAAAAAAACAAAAATAAATTCAAATTATAAAAAAGAAAAACAAAAAAATGTGTATTTTTTATTATATATATATATATATATATATATATAACCTACAATTTTTATTTTAAAAAAAAAAAAAAATTTATTTTTTAAACATTCTTTTTTTCTCATTAAAAAAAAATTATAATTTTTTTTTGTTTTAAACAATTTTTTTTTTTAATTTAAAAATACAAATAATTTTAATTTCTTTTTAAATAAATTTAATTTTTTTATTTTAAATTTTAAAAATTATTTAAAAAAAAAAATTAAAAATTAAGATTTCTTTTTATTTTTGGCCCTCCGCTCCCCGGCCGCCCGTGGTGGCGCGGTCGTGGGTGGAGGGACCTGCACGCAGGCCCTCCGCCCGCAGTCGCGCCACCACGAGCGGTCGGGGGGTGGGAGGGCAATTTGATTCCGGGAATCGCCCTCCCGCCCCCCGGCCGCCCATGGTGGCGCGACTGTGGGCGGAGGCCCTGCACAAAGGCTCCATCGCCACCACGGGCGGCCGGTGGGCGGGAGGGCAATTCCAGGAATCGCCCTCCCGCCCATGGTGGCACGGCCGTGGGCGGAGGGGCCTGTGCAGGCGCCTCCACCCACGGCCGCGCCACCACGGGCGGCCGAGGGGCGGGAGGGAATCGCCCTCCTGCCCACCGGCCGTCCGTGGTGGCGCAGCCATGGGCGGAGGGGCCTCCACAGGCGCCTCCGCCCACGACCGCGCCACCACCAGCCGCCCATGGTGGCGCGGCCATGGGCGAACGGGCCTGCACATCAACCTCCCGCCCACCGGCTACCCGTGGTGGCGCGGCCATGGACGGAGGAGACTGCACAAGGCTCCTCCGCCCACGGCCGCGCCACCACGGGCGGCCACGGGGCGAGAGGGCGATTCCCGGAATCGCCCTCCCGCCCACCGGCCGCCCGTGGTGGTGCAGCCATGGATGGAGGGCCTGCGTGCAGGTCCCTCTGCCCATGGCCGCGCCACCACGGGCGGCCGGGGAGCGGAGGGCCAAAAATAAAAAGAAATATTAATTTTTAAAATTTTATTTTTTTAATAATTTTTAAAATTTAAAATTAAAAAATTAAATTTATTTAAAAAAAATTAAAAATATTAAAAATTATTTGTATTTTTAAATAAATTAAAAAAAAAATTGTTAAAAAAAAATTATAGTTTTTAATAATTTTTTAAATTTTAAATTAAAAAATTAAATTCATTTAAAAAAAAATTAAAATATTTTTAATTATTTGTATTTTTAAATAGATAAATTGTTTTAATATATATATATATATATATTTTAATTAAAAAAAAAATGATTGTTTAAAAAAAATATTTAAATTTTAATTTTTTTTTAAATAAAAAATTTAGGTTTAATAAAAAATAATAATTTTTTTTTTTAAATTAAAAATAGGCATTTTTTTATAAATTGTAAATATTTTTTTATTTTTTTATTTATTTTTTTTATTTGAAAATACATATATTTTACGCCATTTTCATTTTTTTTTTTTTTTTAATTTGAATTTATTTTTGTTTTTTAATATTAATTTTACAAGTTTTTTAATTTTTTCGTTAATTTTCCTTTTTTTTTAAACTAGTTTGTTTTTAATTTTTTTTTTCTCTTAGTTTTTGCTAATGTTTTTTTTTTAATTTCTCTATTTTTACTTATATATATATATATATAATTCCAAATTCTTTTATGGTTTATGAGATAATTTTCTTTTAACATTTTTTATTTTTTATTTTTGTCTTTTTTATATATTTTTTTATATTTTCTTTTTAAAGACAATTATTTCATGTGGATTGAAAATTTAATTAACGATGTATAAATATGTAGAATATCGAAAATGCAAAATATCGACCTTCTTCTTTAAATATGCAAAACAATAAAAACCTCACTACAAAAAAAAAAAAAAAAAAAAAAAAAAAAAAAAAACAAGAAAATATGAAGAAGAATACCACTTCCAAAATTATTAAATTTACAAAATAATTATTTACATTTCATACAATAAAAAAATTTAAAGTCAAAAAATAGGTCTTTTAAAAAAAGGGTCTGATGCAGAATAACCACTTTTTTAAATCAGCATGAAAATCACTACCATTCTAAAACGCAATGTACATAAAAAAAATTAAAGTGCCAAAAACTATGCTCTAAAAAAAACATGTGTGTTCTGCATCACCCGCAATGTACATAAAAAAAATTAAAGTGCCAAAAACTATGCTCTAAAAAAAACATGTGTGTTCTGCATCACCCATTTTCAAAATCGGGTCACTTTTTTGCTATCTCTACAAAACGGGTAATAGTATCAGTTCTCGTTTCAAAGTTTACATTGTTTATAAAGGCTAGAGACTCCCCATGGAGAGATGTCAAAGAATATTGCATGGACATGCATATGGCTTGTGGAGTGTTCTCTTTCCTTAAGGAGTGAATGTATGGTGTTACCCTACCTCAAGGGTTTGATATTAATAAAGATCTGAAGTTCATATGTTTCTCTCTTATTATTTCTTGGGTATATTTGCATTATCATATATTTGCAGGTCAAATATATTACAGTTGCCCTAGTTTCTTGCCGGTGTGGGAGGTTCACTAGGGGTTGTATGCCCTTCTCTCCTTCGCTTGAGTGTCTTTCTTCTATGCTTGAGTAGGAGGCCTTGTAGGCCTAGATTTAGCCCCAAACAAAGATAGATGGGTGACTATGAATTGTCATTGTCCTAGCCGCAGGGACATCCCTATGTTTCCTCACACGTGTGACTGCAGTAGGCTTCAGAACAACCCTAGTAACTTCACTATTCTTCCTTGCGTCTTCACTTGAGTGGGAGGCCCTTTAGGCCTATGTTCTTAGCCCAATTAATGAAGTTTGTGGGATTGTGATAGAGGGCTGCTATGATAGCAAGGAGACCCTCTCCTTCTTCGCACGTGTGACTGTCTTTTAGTCCTAGAACAGACCTTCAAAGCTTCAGTATTTCTTCCTCCTTCTTCACTACACTTGGAGACCTCTTCCCTTGACTTTTTTGTACCCTTTACTTGTCCTCTTTCTCGCTTATTTTATATATGATATTATTTTCCTTTGAGGAGGTCAAATGGCTCCTTATATAGGAGTTTGTCTCCTCTTAGGCCAACTAGAGGCCGACATGAAGACTTGAGGCCGACTTGCTTTACATAATTCAGATTGCTTCTTTTGATGTTGGCATTGCTTGGAGGAGGCTTATGACTATGCTTGGAGGTCCTCTTATGACCTTAATACATATTATTTCATGGTGTAACAATCCCTTAAGGTCTTTAACCTTTTATTTTGACTATTTGACTCCCTTGTAGCACTTTAACTAGTGCTAGACCTATTTCAATGAGGAAGAAACTCATTGACATATATTATAAAAATAATATTTCTTTTCTTGAATAAGTACAAATATCAAAAGTACATTTATTAAGACCGAACTTAGTTACATTTCCTTCATCACAACCATGGTCCAACGTCGAAGTGTGACAAAGGTTGTCTCAATATGAAAGTCAACCATGGTAAATCATGATCAACCATGGTCACATTGTGACAAACATTATCTCATCACCCAACATCATATTATGACAACCATGGTCAACCATGGTCCAATGTCGCATTGCGACAAAGATTGTCTCAATATGAAAATCAAACATGATCAATCATGGTCAACTATGGTCAAGCATAGTCCAATGTCACATTGTGTCAAAGATTCTCTCAATATCAAAATAAATCATGGCCTGCCATGGTCAACCATGGTCCATTGTCACATTGTGACAAAGATTGTCTCAATATTGAAATTGACCATGGTCAACGATGTTTGTTTTAGGGTTTATAATATTTATCTTAGGGTTTACATAACTTGGGTTTAGAATATTAATCTCTTAGGTTTAATATTATGCCCTTGGGTTTTCAGTATTAATCCCTTGGGTTTATTAGTGTCTTGGGTTTATAGTTTCAAACCCTTGGATTTAATAATCTAAGGGTTCATATTCCTAGGGTATAATATCATTGATAGGGTTTATAATATAAATCCCTTGGGTTTATAATATTAATAATTCCCTGGGTTTATTAATCCCTTGGATTTTTAATCCAATTTGATTTTAATAAGAATAATTCGTTGGGTTTATAAATTATAAACCCATGGTGAACATGGTCCAACATCATATTGTGTCAAAACTAAAATCAACCATGGTCAACAATGGTCAAGCATGTTTATTTTAGGGTTTATAATATTTATCTTAGGGTTTATATACCTTGGGTTATAATATTAATCCCTTGGGATTTTAGTATTAATCCATTAGTTTTATGATGCAAGAGCATTCGGCTCAGAAATATCATTGTATTTTAGTAGACATAATGGGTCTTGTGTTTTAAGGAAGTTGGTTTCCTGAGTATTAAATAAATGTAATTATTAAGGGTTTTCAAGTAAGTTTATGGGAGATATTTAGAAGAGGAATTAATTAGATATTGTGAGGATATTTGTAAATGCTCTTGAATGTAGGAGAACATGAGTGATGATGAGTGATTAGTGAGGATTGAGAGATTTTGAAATATTGTAAATCTTAGATTAGGAATTGGTTTCATGATTTTGGGGATTAGAGAGGATCCTTAGGGACTAGTTGAGTCAAAAGTGGACCTAGAGGATATTTAGGATTTTGTTGAAAAGATTAAGGATCTGAACCATAATTGCTTAACAAAACCTTATGTATAAATGTAAGCCTAAAAGGAAAAGAGAAAAGTTAGTTAGTTAGAGTGTGAATTAGAGTTCAGAGATTAGATAGGGTTTGACTGTAAACCTACGGGCAGGAAAGGAAAAGGCCACTAATTAGAAAATCAGGCCAAAGAGAGAGATTCATTATGTAAATAATTATTTATAAAGACAGAGAATTCGATTTCTGAGTTTGTGTGGATTGGATTGAATAATTGAATTATAAAATATGCATAGTATCAGAGTATTTTCATAACAGAAGTGTGTAGGGAATTCATAAAGAATCTGAGAGAGAGGACAGAGCTTAGAGGAGTATTGTGATGATCGAACAATGTTGGAGTCGGATTGAATAGCCAAATCAAAGCTCAGGAGTGGCAAAGTTTAAATAATACGCAGAACAAAGTTCAGGAAGGAGTCGAGCAGAAGAACAATCAAAGTTTGAAATCGGTGAAAGGAAGAAGTAATGAGCAACAGTGCACAGGAACCGTTGGATCAGTCAGATCAACGGACGAGATTGCGTGAGGTAAACGACTAAGATTTAGTCGCGCAAAATAAAGTCAAGAAGATGAATGACGGAGATTAAAATCACGTGTTAGCTGAATAGTGGCACGGTCATCGTAGGCGGTAAGCAGTATCTCGCACACCCTAAACCTGGTAAACAATATTCCAAGATTTCACACAATTAGCCTAAGTGAGTGACACATAGCACATGATGGAAAGAGAAAACCACTTTTCTTGCACGCTCTCGACTTGATAACAGTCATGCAAGTATCTGCACGAGATTGCGTGATAACCGTTTGATCCAGCGGGATTGATCAATGGTGGAGATTGTTCGAGCTAATTGGTGAGTGAACGACACGATAGTTGTTGGATCAGACGAGACAAATCAATGGTGGAGATTGAATGCGCTAAAGAGAGTATCGATAAATGTGCTAAGGTTTGTGGATTGGCGGAAAGGTAAGGTTTTAAGTGTGGGTTATGAAATATTTCTATTATATGGGAATTATAATAGAAATAAAGTGGAATAAATGTATTGTGGTTAATGTTGGGTTTTATCCAAAGTCCAAAGACTAGGGTATGGTTGATAAGTGTCGGAGGTGAAAAATAACCCAAATTCGAAACCTGTAGGATAGTTAAATAAAATGTTTCCGCACAGAGTTTATTGAAGGAGCCTTAAACCTTGACTTGTGAAGGTTTTATTAAGTACGGAATACTAAATTCCTGGGACATGTATATGGCATGCATTTTATATGCATATTGTGGGTATATGCGGCTTAGGCATGCATCATTTGGTATCAGAGCAAAACAAGGAAATTTTGTGTATAAGAATTCCTTGAGAAAACTTAAAACAGAGTTATGTTTTGAAGGTGTGTATACAAGTGAATGGTGATGAAGGGAAGCAAGAGGTGATCAGATTTTAAATCTGACAAATAGTAGGCACACGGAGATAAAGTGTAGCAAAATTTGCAGATGCAAAGAAATAGAGAACAATCCATTCAAAGTGCAAATGAATGGAAGGATAAGATCATGGAGAGATCTTGAAGGTAGCGACAGAAGAAGGTGAGAAGATTGCAGTGACCTAGAGTAAGGAGTGCTCAGTTGGTTTTAGAGGAGAGAACCAGAGAGATGCCAAAAGACTGAGCTCAGAGGAGAGAAGCTTAGTGAGGTATCGTGTAGCAAGGAAGATTTGTTACTGCAGAGTTTTTTTTGCAGCTCACGAAAAGATCATAAATGAAATTCCACAGAGGATGTCGGTAGAATTGCTAAGGGATGAAGAAAGCTGGTAAGAATTTCTGAGTGGAAGAAGAGGTGGTAGAACCTAGTATTTCATTTATGATTGAAATACAAGAGGATAGTTGTGTTCTTAAAAGGTGCAGATGAGTTGAAGCCTAGAAGGAACAGAGAGAATTTCTCAAAAAGGTTCCAGAGAATAGAGAACCAAGTACTTGCCAAAAAACCAAGTACAGAGGAAAGCTTGGTGAGGTAAGTTGCAGCAGGGAGGACTTGCTGTTGCAAATGATTTAATGCAGCTCATAGTAACTGAGTGAGGAATTCATGAAGATAGAGAAGGATATGACTATTGATAGTCATAACAGAGGTAACAGAGGTTCTGAGAAAGACCACAGTAGAAGAAAGGTGAAGAAAGAGGATGCCAAAGCAAATGGTATAGAGAGACAATTAAGTGAACAAGGAAAAGTTCACACAAAAGAAAAGATGACTATGGAAAGTCATGTGGAAGGCTCAAAAGAAGGGTACAAGATGAGGAAGAAGGGTGCTAAAGAAATCTGTAGGAAACAGATGAGTCAAGAGGAGCTTGACAAGGAGATTTCGAAGTTAAAAGAACAACTCGATGTATTAAAGATGCTACTAGAGGAAAACCAAAGACAAGGTTGGGTCTTAAAGAGAAAGACAGTAAAGTGGCATAAGTTACAGAAAAGGCTACAACAGAAGCAAGTGAAGTGGCAGGTGGAAAAACTCAGAGAAGCTGAGTTGGAAATGGAAGTTTCCATTTGTGAAGCAGAACAGGGTGAAGTTCTGGGTGAAGATGAAGAATGGAGATCAGTTAAAGATCTTATGAACTATTGTGATAGTTCAAGGCAGCATGAAGAAATGTGGACAAAGGTAGCAGAAGAGGCTATAAAACCTTATATATTTGAATATAATAATTTTGATGTGATTACAGGTTTTACAGAAGATGAGCAATCTTTTGAGGCTGTCAAAAGTATGGAGGAGTATCTTTCAAAAGATAAATACTCTGAAGTAAAGAATGATGGAGAATGTCTCTTGAATGAGAAAAGCAGTGAATTATTGCAGCAGAAAGGGTTTAGCAATACATTGATGTTTGAAGCTGTTACAACATAGGAACAATTTCTTGTGAAAGAGGGAAATGAGATTCAATCTGAAGAGTTGATATGTGAAGCAACAGATGAGGCAGTTGAACCTTGTAATTTTCAAACTGATAATTTGTGTATAAATGAAGGAATTATAAGTGATGATGAAATACTTATGAAGTGTCAAAGAGAAATTGAATTACTGGAATATTTTCTGGAAAACTAAGAGTATGACAGTGTGATTGCAGACAAAGGAGTTCACTGCAATGGACAAGAGCATAAGGAAATCATTAAAGCAGATGGTGTGCAAGAGAGATTTGCTGATGGTTTTGAGAGTCCTTTGGAAAATTCTTTAAAGAGGTTGAATCAGCATACTGATGTGATGATAGAGAAGGAAAAGTCAAAGCAGCATACTGAGATGTTGCCAGAGAAGGAAAAGGTAATGAGGCCTTATATTTTTAATTCTGATAATTGTTTTATGATTACAGGATTTGATGAAAATGAGACAGACATGTTTCAAGTTGAAGAGACAGTTTTAGAACTGAAGAAGACTGGAAGTTGCCAGGTCAAACATACTGATGAGGAAAAAGAAAAGCATGAATATACCGTGCTTGGAGAAGTTAAATTGACTGTCAGAATCAGTCAAGGAAGTGAAGGACAATTACTGAGGGTTGTCAAAGAAGAGGAAGGAAAATATGTTGGAATTGATGAACAACATAGTGATGTATTTGAGAGGAATCAAGTACAAAGGAAATTGGAGGACAATTTATTTTTTGAAAGTAAATTTATAGATACTAAACAAAGGTTGTTTGGAAAGCCACAAGAGGGTAAGGATGAAAGGGCATTAGTAAGAATCCTACATCTTCAAAGAGAAGATAATGAACAGTAGTTTGAAGATGAGTGGACAGAGTACAACAACAAATGGCAGAGTATGTATCAGCCTAAGGATGTGTTGGAGATAGAGATTGAAGAATTATGGAAGTTAATAATGAAGCAATCAAGATGGAGGAGATTGACAGCAACAGGAAGAATGATCAATAAAAATTTGAAACTGATTGACAAGGAGAGAAAGATGAAACAAAAGATAGCAGACATACAGCAACAGCAAAGGAGTAGAAAATTAAAACAACTACAAACTAAAGTTTGGGACCCTGGAGGTTTTATAAAGACAAAGAATTCAATTTCTGAGTTTGTGTGGATTGGATTGAATAAATGAATTATAAAATATGCATAGTATCAGAGTATTTTCATAATAGAAGTGTGCAGGGAATTCAAAAAGAACTCGAGAGAGAGGACAATGCTCAGAGGAGTATTGTGATGATCAGACAATGTTGGAGTCTGATTGAATAACCAAATCAAAGCTCGGGATGGGTAGCGTTTAAATAATACGCAGAACAAAGTTCAGGAAGGAGTTGAGCGGAAGAACAATCAAAGTTCAAGATTAGTGAAAGGAAGAAGTAATGAGCAATAGTGCATAGGAACTGTTGGATCAATCAGATCAATGGATGAGATTGTGTGAGGTAGACCGCTAAGATTTAGTAGCGCAAAATAAAGTCAAGAAGATGAATGGCGAAGATTAAAACCACATGTTAGCTGAATAGTGGCGCGGTCTTCGTAGGCGGTAAGCAGTATCTCGCATGCCCTAAACCTGGTAAATGGTATTCCAATATTTCATGCGATTAGCCTAAGTGAGTGACACGTAGCACGCGATGGAAAGAGAAAACCACTTTTATCACATGCTTTTGACTTGATATCAGTCATGCAAGTATCTGCACGAGATTGCGCGATAGTCGTTAGATCAAGCAAGATTGATCAACGGTGGAGATTTTTTGGGCTATTTGGCGAGTGGACGACACGATAGCCGTTGGATCGGACGAGACAGATCAATGATGGAGATTGAATGTGCTAAAGAGAGTATCGATAAATGTGCTAAGGTTTGTGGATTGGCAGAAAGGTAAGGTTTTAAGTGTGGGTTATGAAATATTTATATTATATGGGAATTATAATAGAAATAAAGTGGAATAAATGTATTATGGTTAATGTTGGGTTTTAACCAAATTCCAAAGACCAGGGTATGGTTGATAAGCGCTAGAGGTTAAAAATAACCCAAAGTCGAAACATGTGGGATAGTTAGATAAAATGTTTCTGCATAGAGTTTATTGAAGGAGCCTTAAACCTTGACTTGTGAAGGTTTTACTAAGTACGGAATACTAAATTCTTGGGACATGTATATGACATGCATTTTATATGCATATTGTGGGTATATGCGGCTTAGGCATGCATCATTTTATTAGTCCCTTGGGTTAATTAATCTAAGGGTTCATATTCCTAGGGTATAATATTATTCATAGGGTTTATAATATTAATCTTAGGGTTTAGTAATTATCCTAGGGTCAAAGATTGTCTCTCTATGAAAATCAACCATTGTCAACTATGGTCAATCATGGTCAACCATGGTCAATAAGTCACATTGTGACAAAAATTGTCTCATGTTCCAATGTCTCATTGTGCCAACCATGGTCATCCATGGTCCAATGTTGCATTGTAACAAAGATTGGCTCGATATGAAAATCAACCATAGTCAACCGTGGTCCAACATCGCATTACAACAAAGATTCTCTCAATATGTAAATCAATCATGGTCAACCATGGTTAACCATGGTCGACCATTGCATTGCGACGAATATTATCTCAATATGAAAAACAACCATGGTCAACCACGTTTATTTTAGGTTTATAATATTTATTTTAGGGTTTATATACCTTGGGTTTATAATATTAGTCCCTTGGGTTTAAAATTATTCCCTTGGTTTTTTAGTATTAATTCCTCGAGTTTATTAGTGTCTTGGATTTATACTATCAATCCCTTTGGTTTAATAATCTAAGGTTTCATATTCCTAGGGTATAATATTATTGATAGTGTTTATAATATAAATTCGTTGAGTTTATTAATCCCTTAGGTTTATAATATAAATAATCGCTTACGTTTATAATATTAAATCCAATGGTTTATAATATTAATCTCTTGGGTTCTAAATATTAATCCCCTTGGGTTCTAAATATTAATCCCCTTGGGTTCTAAATATTAATTTCCTTGGTTCACATGTTGTAGATGCTTCAATGAGAATATCTCAAAAAAAGTGATCATGATTAACTACACTGCTAGTATATATATATATCCAATATGATATAATAGATCAAGTACCAAGTCCATGAAAATATCAACAAAAAGATACATAAGTTATCTACCTATCATTTCATCAGTTGATAATAACAAAAAAGTAAATGTCGAGAATTTGCATATGAGAGGTCATGTAGGTGCTGCATCCTGTGATTGGTGCTCAGAAAAAGGTCTATGATAATACTGATAGTGATTGAGGTCATTCTGTTCCGTAATCATCCAAGTACCAAACACCTGTTGCAATACTTCCTTCAATATACTGGCAGAAAGTTGATTCCTTTCCCTGTAAATGTGATGACAAGAAACATAATCAAAATGATATTTTAATAATATAACATCATCCAACATATTTTTGGGTGTGTGCATGTGACATGATGATTTTTGATTGAACCAATTTATGATAATTTTAGAGTTACCGAAAATCTGTAATTGCTGACACCCTTTTTCAATGGAAAAGAGGAGAAGAATTATGAGATTGTTTAATCTTGCATAGTAATTTTCACCCCTGCCTCATCCCATCTTCAGTTTGAAAAAATTATTTTTCATATAAGTAAAGGACCGCAACACCACCACATCTACCTTGTTGAGATGAACCATCAAAATAAGCCCATGGAAATGTATGATCAATAGACTCAAGAATTACATTTCGTGAATTCTATTGTTGGTCATCATCGGGGATCAAATTATAAATAGCACTTATTTGGGTTGCGATAAGATCCTAATGATTGAAATTATCTTGGAAAATTTTATGATTCCTACCTAACCAAATGCCCCAGAAAACCAACAGAGGAAGATTTTCGAGATTTAGAGGCTGATGTGCATCCCACCATGACGTCCAAGCTTCACTGAGAGTGTCTCCTTGCCATCTTATATGAATTTCTAGTGCCTAATATAATAGATTCCATATTTGTGCAGAGAAAGGACAGTGCAAAAATAAGTGGTTAATAATCTCCTCATTGTTTTGGCACATCACACACTAAGATGGACCCTAAAAGGATTTGTGCTTCAAATTGTCACCCATATATTTTCAGGTTCATGATCTCCATATATAAATCGATAACATTCTTTTCGGGTATATCTTCTAGAGCGAGAATGAGTCCATATGAGTTCATCCTCATGATCAAGAATTCTAATATGAGATGCAAATAGGGAATTTTTGTAATGGATCCATACCTGATGCCATTGAGTTGGAAGTTGAAGCTCTTGTGCCAATAACCATTTTTGCCCAAATATGGTAGAATTTTCCCTATCAACAACCTAGTCTAATTTCTTTTTCCCTAATTCCACAAGTATTTAAATCATTTTTGGAGGAAGAAGGTGTGCATTGCTACTTTTGGCCCATGGGTGAGTTCCAATAAAAACCTTCACTATTTATCCCACATGCCAGGCCATACCAGATATGATGAATCCAAAATCATTTTTCACTTCCCTCCATATTGGCGAGATGTTGGATTTGTTACTATTTGGTAGCTTGATCCAATCCCCTAAAGAGGGAGGGTTGATATACTTTATTTTTATAAATTCGGTCCAAATAATATTTGAGGATATCAAGTGCCATATTGAATTCACGGCCAAGGCTAGTGAAAAACAAAATATATTTTTCAACCCCCATCCTCCCCATTTATTTATGAGAGCAATTTAGTCCTATTTAACCCAGGCAAAGGTTTTGCGTTCCTTTCTTCCCTGCCAAATAAAACCACAAAACATTTTTTGGATTGTGAAGAATACCCTTTGGTATCCATGATAAGGACATCTAGTAAACAGGATGGCCTCCATAATAGATTTGATTAGTACCAATATTCTCGCTCGTGATTACCATCGATGATACCATATATTTATTCTACCCTCAATTTTTTCCAAGAGATACATCCATTCTACTACTTTTTAATCATTTGACTTGAGTATGAACCCTAAATATTTTAAACCCTCCTCAATTTCCAAAAGATGATAAGGGAAACAAACATGAGCATAAAACACTTCATTTTGGGAGTATCGTGTATATGTTAGTGTGTATTTCTAATTATTTGTTTCCATTCCCAAAGATTTACTGAATAATTTCAGTATGATATCAAATGCAGTTATGTCACTAATCCACACGTTTAGGAATATGAGAACATCATCGATGAATAAAAGATGAGCCAAAAAAATATTATTAGCAATTCACACTCCTTTTAACCACCCTCGACTCCTTTCTCTTGAAATAAGTCTGCTAAGGCCTTCTATAACTAATAAAAATAAAAGAGGCAATAACATACATCCCTAATGAAGGCCTCACTGAGCGTGAAAAATGTTGATAGAAGATCCATTTATTAGCACACTGAAAGGAACCGATGTAATACAACACATAATCCAATTTATGAATGCATTTTGAATGCCAAAATGAGTCAATATCATCCGAAGGTAGAGCCAATTGGTCCTAACATATGCCTTTGATAAATCGATCTTGAGAATCATACCTTTCATCTTCTTCACCTTTAAGGAGTAGAGCCCCTCCTTGACAATACCTATGGCTTCGTGGATTTATCGATTCTCAAGAAAGGCGAGAAATTCCTTAGAGATGTGGTATGATAAGATAGGCTTAATACGATTAGCGATGATCTTCACAATACTTTTATATATGCAATTACACAATGGTATAGGCACGAAGTCGTTAAAACTCCTAAGGTTATATGATTTAGGGATGAGTTAAATGAAGGTGCCATTGAATGCCTTATACATTCTACCCAGTGTTCTGCATTCTTCAACTACTTTCAGAAGATCCTGTCCAATGAGATCAAATTTTTTTTATAAAAAACTCGATTGGCCACCAATCCGGGCATGTAATCTTGTCCATTTTAAACCACTTCATAATAGCTTCAAGTTCTCCCATAGAAACCAACATATATAATTCATTGTTTTCTTCATCTTCCATAAAATGAGGGAATAGTCTAGCAACCATAATAATCTCAGCCAAGGAAGCTTCTCTTGGAGCCCTAAATAGAGACCCAAAGTGTTGAGTACCCATGTGGGCCAAATCCCTGAAAGTATGTGCTTTATCTTCGAACCCATTTTCCAGGGACCAAATAGTGTTTATTGCTTTTCGTCCCCATGAAAATTGTTGAAAGAAATTTGAATTTTCATCTCCTTCCTAAAGCCATATAGCCCGATTTCGTAAGTGCTAGGTTTCCTCCTTTTCTTCCAACAACCTACGCTTCTCTGCCTCCAGATGAATGATGTGGATTTTTTATTCTAGAGTATCATATCCACCACTTTCGGGCTCCTCTAATCATGCCAATTCCTCCTCAATAATTCTAAGTGATTCGTCGTCCTTCCTCCTTTGATATTTTACCCATTCAATAGTTTTTTTATTCAATTTTATAAGGTTATCTTCCATAACCTCAACAGTAGATTGATCCTCATTGAGAGTACAAGGTTGTCAAATTTCTTTAACAAACGCCTGGTATTCCTCATCTTTCAGCCACATAGCATTAAATTTAAAGGGTGCTTTGGGCTTTAGGAAAATGTCATCTACCTCTAGGAAGAGTGAGGAATGATCAAATATACCACCCAAGCTTACCCATTTTCTGAGAGAGGATGTATTGTCCATCATCATTTCACGAATCAAAAATATTTCTAGTCTTTTGGTTATCATAGCTTCTCCAAGTCTTCGATTCCTCCATCTTGGTTTATAATGCACCACTTCAATATCAATGAGTCTATGAGACTCCAACAAATGTTTAGAAAAACCAGAGAGTGAATCCAAATGAGCGTGTTTGCCCAATATCTCATAAATACCAATGGAAAAGTTAAGATCACCTCCCATAATGATATTTTTCACCTACATGAAAGATAAATTCATGATTTCTTCCTAGAAAGCTACACGTTTTTGGAAAGGTCCATAAATATTTGCAATCCTAAACTCCAATCCTAATTCTTTCGAGACATTATCGGCTGCAATTAAGCCTTCTCTACCCCAGATGTTCATAAGGTTTATTGTTTGGTGATTGATACCTAGTGTTATTCCCCCAGATCTGCATCTCGCGTCTAATGCATAAGAAAACCAGTTCTTGATCATAGCTTCCTGAAATGATACTACTTCCTTATTATTACCCAACATTTCCTGAAAAAAATCACATCCAACTTCTTTGATTCGAAAAGTCGCTTGAGGAGTAGTTTTTTTAGTGGGGCTAACCATCCCACAACAATTGAACGACATCCACTTCATCGAGGGGAGTTGACAGGGGCATTGACATCCACTTCATCGAGGGGAGTTGACAGGGGCATTCCTTACTCAAAGAACCCCTTCTAAATATAACTACCTACCTTGAGTGATATCCAGACTAACTTTTTGAATAGATTTTGAAACATGAGATTGTTTTCCCCTAGTTTTTTTGGGCATTCAGAGGGCGATAGTTAACCTAGTCCCCCACCCGACCCTACAGGTAATTTGGGTAATGAGCAAAAGTTGTATCTATGCCCCTTATATGACCCATACGTGTCATCATCAGATTAGGCTCCCTGAGATAGAGATGGAGAAGGAATAAATAGGGAGGGTGTTGGTCAACATACGGGACCGAGACAAGAGGATAAGATATAGCATTCAATTCGCATAAAGATACCACAACCCCATTACTAATAGATGGAAATGACACAGGAGATTACATAGAGGGTACTACAATACAAGAAGGAGCAATAGATGAGAAGGAAAGAGAGGTACCCCAGGGGGGAATTGATGAGGGCAACTTCGAACGAATATCTAGAGGAGTGGAGTGGTTTTGCAGTGATGAGCGTTGTCCTCCAGATTTTCCCACTTCCTTTTGCTCCAATCTGCCGATCAAGTTTTTCTAAGGGATGGCATCGAGGCTATGGCTATCATATTTTCTTCATGATCATTTGCAACCCCTTCTGGCACTCCTTCTCCAGTTTTTTCCTTGGATAGCATGGGACAATCCTTAAAGATATGACCCACCTCATGACATCATCGATAATGGAACAAAACACCTTCATAATCCAACTTCTGCAACCTGGAATAACCCCACCATTGTAGCATCAATATTTATACTAATCCTTCCTTGGTATCAAGATGAAAAATCACAGAAATTCGCTAAATAATCCCTAATCCTCCTAAAAATATCTTTTGACTAGAAATGTAGGGGTAATTTAGGAAGTCAAACCCATATCGGTCCCATCGTTATATGTTCCCATTCTAGATTGAAAAGGGGTGACCACCTTTTCATTAATATGGGTGTCATTTCTATATGCTAGTATTTGGATAAATCCCATGTCACACACTCAACCCTTTAAAAAAAAAGGCAAACCAACCTCTGGTCATCGTACATACTAAGGGAAGCTCATCTAACACTTGTCCCCAAACCTCCTTAATCCACTTCTTAAGGTGAGAACATGAATAATTACTCTCTACAGACTCTACCCATCAGTACTATGTCTATCATGTCCATAATTTCATCAAATTTGTTTCCCTCACTGAGCACAAAAAAATAACCCCTCTCTTTAACCTTGGTAATCGTAGACTTCTTTGCCTGTTTCTTTTGAGTTCATCCTTCCACATGTACAAGGGAGGATGGAAGATGGGTTTCCTCACTTTTGAGCCCATTATCCTCCAAGTTTGATAAATATTCTCCCACAGCTATCCCTTAAGAAAAACCAAAGGATGGAATCATACCCTTACCGCTATTCGTTTTTCCCAAATTGTCTAAAACCTTAGTGGCCTGACCAGATCCATCACCTAAATATTGTCCTCCTTTTCGATAAAAATTTGATCCTCAGATGTTCCCTGTCCATACAACGTACCAGAAAACCCATCCACTATAACCCCAATAGGTGTGACAAGATCTAGCCTTGTAGAAAAACTAGGATTTATACATTGCTCTAAAAAGAAATGGGTCGCAGGAGAAGCCACTGCTATATTGTCTGAGAATGACTATGAAAAGTCCCATATTTGGCTTTCCAAAACCCCAAACCCTTGAAACCCTAGGGAGGGTTGCACCTCTGGCGAAACGAAATATGACAATATTGATCCTTGAAGGGGGGGTTCATCAAAAACTTGCACCCTAGTTCACATTAGGGAGCTAACCTCCTGCTCCAGTGGTCCATCTGGCACCAGTTGCTCCATTTCTAGTTTCTTATGTGATGATTCCTTCCAAATAGGCACAAATTCTAATGAGTCGGAAGAATAATCAACCAGCTCTTCATCCATCTCAGCAGATCCTTAATTGAAAGTTGATGCGAATGTAGAATTCACTGCCAGGTCTCAACATTAGCTTCTCCCCAAATCGCTGAAAGCTTACACCTATTCACCTTAAAGCACTCTTCAGGCTAGTTAATTGAACAGATCGAGTCCGCCCATTAACACGTGTCAAACACGAACTAGCTATAGATACGAGAAGAGTGTTCTCCTTCAACAACAAAAATTACCATAACCCATGCGGTTGTCGTACACCAAAAAAATCTCTATCTCCGAACTGCCATTTTTCCTCCTCGTCCACATGGTTCATATAAAATTCAATCCCTTAGGTCTTTAATATCAATCCCTTGGGTTTATTAATCCCTAGGGTTTATAATAATAATCTCTTGGGTGTACAATAATAATCCCTTTATGTTTAATGTTATTTCTTAGGGTTTTTAATAAATTGATATCATTATTATAAATTTTCATTATAATTGTTATAGTTATTATCTTTTTTCCGAGGAAAAGAATCCATAATTTCCATTAATTTCAGAAAATTACATGTTGTAGATGCTTAGCGCATATGCAGAAGTGTGGGCAATGCCACTTACAATAACTATACTTCAAGAGAAGTATACAGAAAAGCCCTCAGATAGGGCAGCAAGAAAAAAGGTTATGTAAACCCCAAACTAGTCTGTGGACAGACCAGGAGGATAGCCATACCCATTACAAACAAAAACAACAGAAAAGTAAAACAGCTCCAGAGGAAAGTGTAGAAGATTCAAATGGCCGCCAAGACAAGGAGGAGAGGCACGAAATGAGGTAGAGAGCAGCAAGTTAGCCACTCCTCCCCCACCCCCTCAAAACTCTCCTCCTAATACCGAAGAAACCATAGGAGGATGCCACCCATATATCTCAGCAGCCCATAGAAAAACAAACCAGAAACAGCCATAAGAAGTGGCACGAAACGATGTAGAGATAGACTCCACAGCCCAGTTCCCTCAACGCTCCAGATAACTGCAGAGGAATGCTTGCATTCGACCAAAAATAGGACCAAAAGCCTCAACAGGGGAAACCATCAGGTCCCAGCCAGAGCAGAGGCGATCCGGGGGCAGAGGCGGCTAGGGCAGCCACCTCGCCCCCAAGAAGAGAAAAACTAGAGATCAAAAGCACTCCACACCCGCGCTGCGGCTCAGTTCCAATAACGCCAAAGACCAAAAACCTTGGTATAGTCCGCCAAAACAGAGTAGCGCGGAGAGGCAAGCAGTATTTGCTGAGAACCAGGAAGTAAAAACCCACGCCGCCGCCTCCCGACTTAATGTACGAAGAAAGTCCCCAGGAACTCTTCAGATGATCTCAGAAAGCAGGAAGTGCGAACCTCCAAACCTGGAACGTCAAAGCCGAAGTCAAGCAAAAGGAATAGAGCCGCGCTATGGAACAACAGTTCGGCTCAGCAAGAAGGAGAGAAGGCCGAAGATGTCCCCGCCCAAGGCAGAGCAGGAACCATAGAGCAGAGGCGGCCCTGCCGCCGCAAGCGCAACGGCGGCACTAGGTCAAAAAACTCTATCTCCTCCGCTGGCAGAGCTATTGTGATCGACCTCCAATTGTTATAGTTATTATCGTATTTATAATATAATGATAATAATATTTTATAAGTTATTATTATTATTATTATATTTATATATTTATTCTAATCCCTTTGGTTAATAATATTAAAATTTATTATATTATTGATAATATGATAATACTACCATATTATTATAATATAATAATTATTATTGTAAATTTTCATTATAATTGTTATAATTATTATTGTATTTATAATGTAATAATATTTTATAATATAATTATTATTATAGTATTATTATTATATTTATAATTTATTAATATTAATATAAAGTCCATATTTATTGACACTTATCTGTGTGTATCAACTACATTTAATAATGTGTTTATGTTGTGATTGATATAAGTCTCTCAACCACATTTATTAATTTGGTTGTGCTAGTTAGTTAATATGCATTAAATTAGTTTAACAAGAAAACAATCAAGTTAATAATGTGTTTATTCATGTGATTGATATAAGTCTATCAACCACATTTATTAATGTGGTTGTGCTAGTTAGTTAATATGCATTAAATTAGTTTAACAAGAAAACAATCAAGTTTAACAACAAGATATCATTGTTATCGGAATTCAAATTTTCTCTTTGGTTACTTAGTGAATTTTCTAACCATTTTTTTCTATCCTCTCTTGTTTTGCAAAGAGCTAATTTAGTATTTTTAATGCTAAATGGAAACTGAATTTAGTTACTAATGCTTGGAAAAATGTTCTAATTGAAATAAAAATCATTTGAACAATTAAAAGCTATAATAAAAACATTAATATGCTCTTGTAAATTATACACTCTCTTAGGAAAAAAATATATATATTTTTTATGAACATATTGTTCAATAACCTCACTTATTAATCATAAATTCATAATTAAAAAAAAAAAAAAATTAATATTAAAACAAAAACCTCAAATATCTTCCATTACTTTTTTAATTACATGCAAATAAATTAAATAAATAAAACATTGAAATAATTTTTACCGAACTGTAATTTACTTTAATCTTAATTCTTAATATATAAATTCCATAAATATTTTGTGTCAACAAATTTTTGCATTAATCATGGATAAACGTTCCAAGTAAAGTATCATGTTTTCTTTTATAATGACACTTCTAAAATATTAATAGATACCATGATGTGCTCCTCTATGTAACAAATTCTATTTATTCCCTTTTCAGAAATCCCTACGTAGGCTTTTTTATTTTAAGGATGACCAAAAATAGTAATTATTGATGTTGTTAATATGTTAAACAGAGAAAAAGTGCCATAATTTGACAGTGTCAATAAATAAATTATGATAGCTTCTCATAGTCTTGAAGCTCATCATGTATACATTAAGCGAAATCCTAATTAGCATTGACCACCCGAACCAAATGCAATTGCGACCTCTTCGCCTTCTTCATTATTTCCACCTTCTCATTATCAAAGTTGACCCACTGGCCGGCTCGTAACTAGAGGAATGTAATGTCCACGTCAGCAAATAAACAATACAGTGGATTTAACAATTATTAGTATTTAACAGTACAGGGTTGATTTAACGAATATTAGTATTTGATAATTATTCCAGATAGCCTCGGTGCATGTCTCTTTGCATGTTTCCATGTTAAAATAAGCGGCAGGCAGAAGGGTTTCTTTTGTCAATTGTAACAAGATATGTGAACATAATTACATCTATGGATGGATAAATTTGGTTTTTGAAGTTTTGATAGGATTTTAAGTGGAGAAATAGAAACTGACTCGGTGTACACCATTTGGGGTTTTATATTACAATAAAGAATCCACTAGGTTTAAGAGAATTTAGGATGCTTACTACTCAACTTTATTTATCTTATGTTGGGAAAGATAGAATACTACATGGATCTTCAATTTACATCTCAATACCCATTGTTCAGAAAATTAGGTACATTTTTTTGAGAATGCAATACATATTGGAATTATAGGTCATGGATAGAGGTCATGAGAGGATCATAAACAGGTTGACATAAGACGCTTCTCTTAGTTTCATCCACCAAACCCTTCCATGAAGTTCCCCACTCATATAAGTAGGGAAGGTACTTCCCCAAACCCTTCCATGAAGTTCCCCACTCATATAAGTAGGGAAGGTACTTCCTTAGGGTGCCAAAATATGTGGCATGGATGGTCGTGGAAAAACTAATCAATCACTATGTACCTATCACCAATTGGAATAATTTTATATAACATACTTTTTTCAAACCTATTTTGCAATAGTAATACTAAGACATCTACCATGAAATTTATCCCAATACCTCCAACTCTATTTGTGGGAGTAATTAAAATTTAAAAGATCTGTTGTGCTCTATGTCTTCAATTATTGCAATCTAATTTTCACACGTATTTACAAATTTTCAATCTTTAAGTTTCATTTGATATTTGTGAAAATGTTGAAATGATTTTAAAAAGTCCTAGGGAACATATTAGTTCATATCTATCCAAATACCATGCTTATACTTAAGTAGCATAAGCAACACCTATAAGAATAAGTAATATAGAATGATAACAAAAGCCTTCTTAACTATTTGGGTGGGAAGAAATTGTATTTTCCTAAGAAAAAGTAATAGTTTATTCATCAATGGCAGTGGAAAAGATGATAGTTATTCATTATTCTATTGATCTTAAACCAATGAATGTATCAATTGACCTAGAAGTAGTTGATTAGAGGACTAACTTTATGTATTTACAACATCTGAGCAAAAAAAAGGATGGAAGCAACACCTTAACTAGTAGAAATAGGGGAAACCACCTACCTTTAGGTAATAAGAAGTCTACAACACTAAGTGATGTATCATATTTTAGTGGCTCTTTTCCTCTTCAATGATGAAATTAAATATTGAGTTTGACATCAATTGGATTTGAACATAATTAGAACTATCTCTTACTTTGCATAACTAATGATTTATTCACCACCTTTATATGCCCACTCATTTGATGCCTTTACTCCCATTACTATTGCAAGTGATTCTTTCACTTAGTCCACTATCTCCACTTTAATTAAATTGCAGATTTGCATAATTGGATAAGTGGGTCAATCTTATCATCTTGAGTGGCTAGAACTAGATTTATAACAACATGAAGCAGTGATGCTATTGAAAGTGGTACTTGTTTCATTGGGTTGAAATTGATGAAACAAATTTAGGTGGGAGTGTATGGCAAGCACACTACATTGTTTTATGATAAATTTGTTGGGGTACATTACACTTAGTACTTCATCAAAATCTCAATGGGACATACAATATTTCCATCATTAGACCCTCTTCCATACATTGTTATTTGCACATATGGTCACCCATAGTAAAACCATGGTCAACAATTGTCATACAATCGTTAACCATAATCATATGAAAATCAACCATAATATGAAAGTAAAATATTGTCAACCATCATCAACCATGGTCCAATGTCACATTGTTAAAAATATTGTCTCAATATGAAAATCAACCATGGTCAAACATAGTCCAACGTTGCATTGTGACAAAGATTGTCTCAATATGAAAATCAACCGTGGTCCAACGTCACATTTGTAGAGGGATATTTTCTTCCCACCGGATTTTCCCTTTTCTACTCAATATTCTCATACTGCATATTTCATATTTCTTGTACATGAGTACCTAACATGGTTGAGGATTATTAGGACTCATTCACTAGCATACTCATCAATTGTGCTTCAGGGAGATGTTAGGGTACATTTTACTCAATAGTTCATTAGGACCTCATTAGACCTACACTCTGGCCATCACTAGACCCTCTTCCACATATTATTAGGGGCACATATGAGCACTTTTCATTCATCACTATACATTCCCTATCATTTGGAAATTTTTCTATTGTTAGGGTTTTCTATTTTTAGTAGGTCTTCTTCTCGTTGGGGTTACCACCTAGGATGACATGTAGGATGACACAACTATTTTCGCTCCATAAATTTGTACTACCTCATGCATAGGGATTTTTAGAGTGAATACACACTTTCTCATTACTTTATAGCAATTAACCACCACTTTTCTCTTTCCTCTTTTTTTTAAGTTGACTTTTAATACTAATTTTGGAGTTTAAATGAGTTTAAGATGTTAGTTTTTGTATATGAGAGTTATTAATTAGTTCTAACTAATTTATAACTCCACTTACTTTCATTTTAGGATATTTTTCTAATTTTAGTTATGTCAGTCTAATCTTGACTCATTTTTCAACTAGGGAAAGTGCTTTTAAGTAAAACTAATTGCATACACATAGAATCCCAACCTAGTTAAAGTTTGTTGGCCTCTTGAAGAGTTTATATATTGTATTCATGTTCAACAACAAGATATCATCGTTAACAACTGATCATCTGAATTCAAATTTTCTCTTTGGTTACTTAGTGAATTTTCTAACCATTTTTCTTTATCCTCTCTTGTTTTGCAAGGAGCTAGTTTAGTATATTTTTCTCTATTCTCTCTTGTTTTGCAAGGAGCTGGTTTAGTATTTTCTCACATCAAGATTTTGTACCTATGATCAAAATTCTACAAAATTGTCTCGTGAGATATGGTTTATTTTAGACATAGATGGACAAGCATGAGTTACATTTAGTTATTAATGTTAAATTAAAATTGCATTTAATTACTAGTACATAAAAAATGTTATAATTAAAATAAAAATCATTTCAACAATTAAAAACTATTTATAATTGAAATAAAAATCATTTCAACCATTAAAAACTATAATATAAACATTAGTATACTTTTATAAATTATACGCTCTTTTAAGAAAAAAACATATTTCTTTTATAAACTGATCGATCATAAATGCATAATTTAAAATAAAATTTTAACAAATTAAATAAATAAAACATGAAATAATTTTCCCCCACTATAATTTACTTTAATCTTATTTCTTAATATATAAATTCCATAAATAAGATCTATGATTATTTTTTGGCCTTAATCATCGGGAAAAGTTTCAAGTAAAGTATGATTTCAATCCGATAAAGTACGATCATGTTTGCATTTATAATCATACTTCTAAAATATTAATAGATGCCATGATGTGCTCCTGTATGCAACAAATTCTTTTTATTCCCTTTTCAGAAATCCCTACGTAGTCTTTTTTATTAACAGAGAAAAACTAGACATAATTTGACACTGTCAATAATATATTATGATAGGGTCTCATATTCTTGAAGCTCATCATGTATGTATTGAGCGAAATCATAATTAGCATTCACCAACCGAACCAAATACGCAGCAACTCAAATGCAATTGCGACCTCTTCGTCTTCTTCACTGGCCCTGCACCGCACTTTGATTGGGATCCTGCACCGCACTCTCCTCCATCTTTTCCACCTTTTCATTATCAAACTTGACCCACTGGCAGCCGCTGTTAACCCTGTAATGCCCATAATTCACCATGCCCCCCACATGCACCACAACAGCAAATAAACTCATCCGTCGTGTGTGTATTTGAAACGTTTCAGCAGAATTGATCCTCAATCTTTTCTTGGCTTCTTGAAAATGACAACACATGTCACACCAGTTTCTCCGCAGCGCTGAATGCCTTCAGACAGCCTGAGAGAGAAGATTTTTGTTGTATCTCCACGCTCACATCCATGAATGGCTCTTCTCTGCTTGCAACACAAGCAGCGAGTTTCGTTTGTGAAAGTACCTCCGAATATCTCACGTATTGCACGCTTGGGTTGGCGAGAAAAATTCTGCGTGTTCTTCGATATTCTGATCTCTTGGTCGAGATTATTCAAAAGAAATATAAAAAACTCATGGCGATGAACATGAAAATCGACATATGTATAACATGCATTTGTCAATGGATTCATGTCATGGTTAGTAGCTTGTGTGCAGGTTCAGCGGTGTTATTTACCATGTAAATGTAGGTCAAGATTATGTTATGCCCCCACCCAAAAGGCACACGATGTCTCTCTCCCACATGCACCATGGGGAAAGGTGCAGGTAGCCGGGTTGATTTAACAATAATTAGCATTCGATAATTATTTTGAAGTAAAGCATTTCTTTACTTCTAAATGACCAGCAAACATTTTCCTTCCAATATTGTTTCATTTGATGGGTGAGCTCAAGCATCTTTCACATCAGCATTTTCATGATGGAGATTTTAAATTTTCATGGATGATTCCGATTTTAAATTTTCATGGATCATTCTATTAGATTGAAACTTTATGATTAGGAAAATGAAAATTAGATGGAGAATGTAATGTAACTTTATTATTAGGAAATTTAGATGGAACTTTATGATTAGGAAAATTAGATGGAGAATGTAATGTAACTTTATTATTAGGAAATTTAGATGGAGAATGAGTAATGTAAACTTTATTATTAGGAAATTTAGATGGAGAATGAATAATGTAAGTTGGTTGGGTCACGGAAATTACATATTAGTAATTTGGAAAATCCAAAAAATAGGAAAGTTCACCACTAGCTAATTGTAACAAGATATGTGAACATAATTACACCTCTAGCATGGATCAATTTGGTTCTTGAAGTTTCGATAGGATTGTAAGTGGAGAAATAGCAATTGACAAGGTGTACACCATTTGGGGTCATATTATAATAGGGAAGCCACTAGGCCTAAGAGAACCTAGGATGCTTACTACTCAACTTTACCTATCTTATGTTGGGAAAGATAGAGTGCTACATGGATCTTCAATTTACATCTCAATGTCCATTGCTCACAAAACTAGGTACATTTGTTTGACAATGCAATACATATTGGAATTATAGGTCATGGCTAGAGGTCATGGGAGGATCATAGGCAGGTTGACATAATACATTTCTCTTAGTTTCATCCACTAAACCCTTCCATGAAGTTCCCCACTCATAGAAGTAGGGAAGGTACTTCCTTAGGGTGCCAAAATACGTGGCATGGGAGGTCGTGGAGAAACTCATCAATCACTATGTACCTATCACCAATTGGAATAATTTTTATATAACATACTTTTTTCAATCCACCTTTGTAGTAGTAATGCTAAGACATATGTACCATGGAATTTATCATAATACCTCCAACTCTATTTGTGGGAGAAATTAAAATTTAAAATATTTGTTGTGCTCTATTTCTTCAATTATTACAAACTAGTTTTCACATATATTTGTAAATTCTCAACCTTTTTGTTTCATTTGATATTTGTGGAAATGTTGAAATGATTTTAACAAATTCTAGGAAATATACTGATTCATATCTATCCAAATATTGGGCTTATACTTAAGTAGTATGAGCAACACCTATAAGAATAAGTAATATGGAATGCTAACAAAATACTTTTGAATTGTTTGGGTGGTAAGAAATTGTATTTTCCTAAGAAAAGGTAATAGTTTATCCAGATATAGCAGTGGAAAAGATGATAGTTATTCATTATTATATTGATCTTAAACCAATGAATGCATCAACTAAACTAGAAGTAGTTGATTAGAGGACTGACTTTATGTATTTACAACATCTTAGCAAAAAAAAGGATGGAAGAAACACCTTAACTAGTAGAAATAGTAGAAACCACCCACATTTAGGTAATAAGAAATCTACAACACTGAGTGATTTATCATAATGTAGTGGCTCTTTTCCTCTTCAATGAATAAATTCAATATCGAGTTTGACATCAACTGGATTTCAACATAATTAGAATTATCTCTTACTTTGACTAACTAATGATTTCTTCACCACCTTAATATGCCCACTCATTTTATGTCTTTACTCCCATGTCCACTACAAGTGATTCCTTCACTTAGTCAACTATCTCCATTTCTAATTAAATTGCAGATTTGCAGATTTGGATAAGTGGGTCAAGTTTATCATCTTGAGTAGCTAGAACTAGATTTATAACAACATGAGGTAGTGAAGCTATTGAAATTGGTACTTTTTTCATTGGGTTGAAATTGATGAAACAAATTTAGGTGGGAGTGTATGGAAAGCATGCTACGTTGTCTTATGATAAATTTGTTGGGGTACATTACACTTAGTACTTCATCACAACCTCAATGGGACATATAATATTGCCATCATTAGACCCTCTTCCATACATTATTAGTTGCACATATGTCCACTTTTCATTGATTACTAGACATTCCCTATCACTTAGAAACTTTTCTATATTTAAAAGGTCTATTTGTAATAGACCTGCCACCTAGGATAACATATGCCTTTGACTAGACACTAGTTGGAAGACTACATTTAGTTACTAATGTTCAATGAGAGCTACATTTAGCAGCAATATTTTAATTGAAATAAAAATCATCTCAAACTTTGAAAACCATAATCTAAACATTGATATGCTCTTATAAATCATACACCCTTTTAGGAAAGAAAAAACACATTTCATTATGTTGCTCAACAATCTCACTTTTTAATCATAAATTCATAAATAAAATTAAAATTAAAAAGAAATTGATATGAAAGATTAAAATTTTATTATAAAGCATATGCTCTTATAAATGATACACATTTTTAGAAGGAAAAAATACATTTCATTGTATAAATATGTTGCTAGACAATCCCATTTGGTTAATCATAAATTTATAGTTAAAAAAAAATTAAATTAAATTAAACAATTCATGATTTAAAATGAAATAAAAAAAAAAAAAAAATGACATTTAAGGTATTTTCCATTATCTTCTTATCATGTAATTTGGATAAATAAAATTAAAAAATAGCTTTAATACAATAGGCCAATATCACATGCCCAAAATCCATAATTCTTTTCAAAATCAAAATATTTTATTTTAATTTTATTTAATAATATTTTTTAAATTAAAAGCTAATACTTACCATATAAGAAGATTCTTAACTATAGATACCATATTACTTAACCATAGATACTATATTACTCCAATTTTAATATGAATATTGTTAACTTGTGAATAGTTTTTATTACAATACCATTATTTCCACACCTCTATCATCAAACTTGACCCACTGGCCGCCGCTGTTAACTAGAGCAATGTAATGCCCATAATTCACCCTGGCCCCACATGCACCACAACAGCAAATAAACAGTACAGAGGATCCTCTGCATCTTCATCTGCACGACTGTTAACAGGCAATCTCAACTCCATGGGGAAAGCCACACGATAACACAACTTCTTGAATCCCACAACTTCACCATGCTGTGTGTATTTGAAACGTTTCAGCTGGCAAACCAGAATTTGAGGTGCAGAATTGATCCTCAGCCTTTTCTCGGCTTCTTGAAAATGACAGCACATGTCACACCAGTACTTGTTTTTCCCAACCAGTTTCTCCGCAGCGCTGAATGCATTCAGACAGCTTGAGAGAGAAGAATTTTGTTGTATCTCCACGCTCACATCCATGAATGGCTCTTCTCTGCATGTTACACTCTCGCAACACAAGCAGCGAGTCTCGTTTGTGAAAGTACCTCCGAATATCTCACGAATACTCTGCGTGTTATTCCATATTGTGATCTCTTGGTCGACATTATTCAAAAGAAATATCAAAAACTCATGTGCATCTTGCTGGGATTCACTGCAACTGAAAATCTCGTTCTCTTCCATCACCAACTCTACAAACCGTCGAGGAGAAACGTGGGGTGTTTTTCTGGAGTTCATGTGATGGAATAAATCTGCCAAGCACGTTAGTACATTATTCTTCTCATCATAACTCCCTCCATATTCACAGTAATATTGGAGTAACTTATTTCTGAAAGGAGCACAGAAATAGAGAACCTGAACAATGCTGTTACAGTAACAGGTATTCCCCAAGTTCTGGAGACCAACGTACCCATTTTCATCGTTTGTGGGGAAAAAACCTGAAATCATATAATGGGCGTATTTCAAAGCTTTCAATCCCAAATTGAATAGATGTATCAAAACTTTTATCAGAATCATCATAACATTTTCCGGATGAAGCACTGCTTTATATCTCTGCGATCCTTCGTGAATTTTCAGATCAGGATCTCTGCGATCCTTCGTGATTTTTCAGATCAGAATTTATAGGCAAACGTAAGTTGAAAATAATGTCCGGCTGCCGACATTTCTAATATTAACTCGCCACTTTCTGGTATTGGATAGAGTAATTAAAAAATGATCCTAGGACATGCATCTTCCCACTTTATAGTGGACGGATTAATTTTATATTTTTAATTCAAAGTCAAACCACTCACGACTGACTTCATAATTATCGTCGTTCAATTCTGCGTCTTCTGCGCGAAGTATAGTTTCATAAATATATATAACAAATACATAAATCAGATCCTAAAGATTAAATTTCGACTTTTTTGTCGGTAAAGTAAGATTTTATAATTTTCGCCACATAGAACTCAAAGGTGGTTTATATTATGTATCTGTACATTTTATATATGTACAGGTATATATATACAAATACATATATACAAGAATGAAGACTTATATAAGGTTGTAAATTTGGAGGACGTCTACTCAGTGCTTAAATCCTTCACCAAGGACAATTGCTTAGGCCTAGGTCCAGAGGGATGGACAGTTGAGCTCTTTATGTTTTTCTTTGATCTCATTGGACCGGACTTGGTGAGGATGGTTGAAGAGTCCACAGTGGGAGGGCACATCACTACGGCAATCAACTCTACATACATTGCACTTATTCTGAAACATAGTGATTTGGGGACTTTTAATGATTATAGGCTCATCTCTCTTTGCAATCTGATATACAAACTGATATTCAAAATCATTGCTCTTCGGATTAAGAATACACTGTCCACATTCGTCTCCCTAGAGAAATATGGATTTTACAGGATAGACAGATACATGATGTTGTTGCAACGACACAGAAATGCATCCATTCCATACACACAAAGAAGTTGAAAGTTGTTGTCATGAAGGTGGACCTAGAAAGGGCATATGACAGTGTTGATTGGACATTCATGCGCATTGTTCTACACAGAATTGGTCTTCAAATGCACAACATTGAATGGATTATGGCCTATGTTACTACTGTCATATATGTTGTCATTATAAATGGATATCCTACATGCTATTTTGGGGCGGGCAGAGGATTGTGACAAGGATGCTCACTTTCCCCATTGTTTTTTATCTTGATCATGGATGGCCTCAACCACAAAATTAAAAATGCTTGCTTAGGGGGCGATTTTCAAGCACTCACTATGGGACGAGGTATTAGGATCTCACACAGCTTCTTTGTTGATGACATTCTCATATTTGGGATGATATCCAGGATGATGTGGGCTACTTTACATAACATTTTCTACAGATTTGGCAATGCTTATGGGCTTCTTATGAACAAGGGAAAATTGGATGGGGAGGGACAACAGGAGGATATTGTGCACATCGCAAACCTCTTTGGTGTGGAAGCAAAATCGATTTGCACTGGACTGAAATATTTGGGTTTCAGCATCAAACCAAATAAATATCGGGTCAATGATTGGTTATGGATTGTTGATAGATTCCACAAAAAGATATCTGGATGGGAACATAGATGTTTAACACTTGGGGGTAGAGTCACCCTCACCCAGTTGGTCCTTTAACAACTAGTTGTATATTGGGCACATTTATTCTACATCCTTGCCACCATCATATCGAAAATTAATAGGATTATGGCTAGATTTATTTGGGCTGGATCTGGAAAATTCACAAATTTCACCTCACCAAGATGGACAAGATCACCAGGCCTAAGTCTATGGGGGGCTGGGGAATACTGAATATCAAACTGTTTGGCTGGGCACTTCTCATTAAATCATTATGGTGGGGACTGTTCGGTACATGCCTATGGAGTGACATTATCAGATCCAAATACCTCAAAGGAATTAAGGTCATACACTGGATGAGAGAGGGTCTTGTGGGTAAAATGATTGGTTCCACCATCTGGGCAAGCTTCAATAAGGTCAAATTCTGGTTAATCAAAAGGGCTTGCTGGATTTTTGGCACGGGGAAGGAGATTATCATTGGTCGGGACAGTATCCTTGGAACTGGGATTGAGATGTATTACTCAGATGAACTTACTCGCAACCTTAACTCCAGGGGATATTTTTACTTTGACCAGGCTATCAGAACATGGTCGGGCATCACTCTTGTTTGGAAGAGGGCAGATGAAATAGGACTGACGGGGGAAATAGGTCCGCCCTAGAAAAAAAATAATCGAGGCTCTATGTAATTCATGTATTTGCAAAGTTGCACATGGAAATCTGATTGGGTGGGATGGGAAGTTGAAGAGAGTATCTATCTCTGTATCAGATACCTATTTATTCATCTACAACAATATACATAACATTCAGAACCTTTGTTGGTTTACAAAATTCTAGAAGGTACAAATCCCAATCAAGATTATATTATACACCTGGCTGGTATGGAAGAACAAGACACTTACTTGGGAGAATATGAGGAAGAGAGGCATGCTTGGACCAAGAATATGTGTGTTCTGCAGGCAAGAGGAGGAGGACAATTCACACATTCTACTAGCTTGTCCCGTCATTATATAGGTTTGGAAAAATATTTTTGTTTTACTCTCTTTCACTCACATTGAACATGTATCTATTGAAGCATGCTTGATTTGGTGGAGTACACAAGTAAAGTATAGAATTGTCATTCCCCTTATGACAGTTTGGGAAATCTGGAAAGCAAGAAATAACATAATTTTTTAGGGAAAAAACCACAATGTGGACCATATTTTTAATAATATACTCACATGGATGAGACCACTCTTGTTGTCTTATCCTTGGCCACCATCGACCTCACATAGAACAATTGGCCTGAATATATATTTTCCAACGAGTTTCTTTGATGGTGCTAAAGAGGAGGGGAGATGTGGATACGGGGTATGGATCTGCATCTAACAAAGCCATCAATATCGGATCCATTGAGGAGCAGGCTGAGGAACTAACATGAAGGCTGAGGCAATTGCACTTTGGGGATTATTATGGTTTTCTTGTTTTCTGGATATACAAAATTTGAACATCTATGGAGACTCCCATGCGATCATCAATCATGTGTTCGGAATCTCCACAATATCACACCCACATCTATAGGGTTGGCTCTAAAACATCATTCATCTCCAAGGCACACTTCAAGGGTCACCTTTCAACACATACACAGGGAGCACAACACAATTGCAGATGCCATGTCTAAGATGGGTCTTATGGCTTTCAATGATGGATTACATATCACTTTGGAGGTGGATGGTTGCTCCATGGATGCTGGATATTTTCCATTCCCATGACAATGGTTTTTTTGGTTTATCCAATGCTGTTATGTTTTATTTACTTTGCAGAATCACATTTTCCATTGTTCTCTATATTTGGTTATGCTCCTTCCTATACTGTATATGGACATATGATGGTCGATTCGCTAATTTTTGGTTTTATTTCCTAGTTTTTTTGGGTTTATTCTTGGGGCAATATGGGGCCTTGAGGACTTGTTTAGGCCTACACTAGATTTGATATTCTATTTTGGTTATGGTTTCATTTTCTTAATGGGTTTCTCTCATATATGTAGAACTTGATACAGTTTCCAGTTGGACTAGATGTTTTGGTTTTCACATTTTCAATAAAACCGACGTTTTTTTCTTACTGAATAAAAATTAAATAAATAAATAAAATAAAAATGTACCTATACATTTTCCAGAATTAGACCAAAATACATGTCATCTATATGCCATTCTACAGAATGGAGTCATATCATATAAATCTACAAAGACAGAATGACACAGCTAAGTTTTCAAAAATGCAACCCAAAATTTTATCACAACATATATGCGCCACCAAGAGAGTTCTACTAAAACAAAAAATGAAATTAAAAGTTGGATACTATGGCAGATTAATGTGGCCTTCTTCTTTGATTTGATTATCTTCCATATATATGTAGTTCATGCTATCTGAACCATTTGTTAATCCCTTCTTCAATAGAGAATCCACAACAGTATTGGCTTCCCTAAAAATGTGTTGGAAGGTGATATATTGGAAGGTCTGTATGGGTTCGTTGATATGAGCAATCCTATCACTTAGATAAAGAGGTGTGAAAGAAGTGTTGGCTATGATCTCATCAATAAGTGATTTTGAGTCTCCATATATATGTATGTTATTAATAGCCAGTCTTCTGGAGAACCAAAGTAACCCCCATAGAGCCAGTACCTCTTCTCTCATATTTGTGCCAGCACCTGCATACCATGATATTTTATGGTGTGACATGTGATCCATCCTAAGCCATGCGCCGCAACTACATCGTCCTCTCTGTGTTGTGCCATCAAAGTAACCTGCAGGAAATATAATGTGAGGAGGAGAGTTTTGGATCAATAGATCCTTAACTCTCTGTGATCCTGCTCTGAGTGTGTCTATCCATGTACTAACCTTGTAAATAATTTTGAAGATATCAATCTCATAATTCTAAAAAATAAGACCATTTCTGGCCTTCCATATTTCCCAGAAGATGAAAAGTGGTGTGGCTTGTAGTCGGCCACCACGTTCCATCGACCAAATGAGGCATTGTTCTATTGAAATGAAGAGTCTGAAAGGAACATTTCATTGTTGCATAATGAATCTCCAAACCTGCAAAGAAATGGGACATTCCAAAAGGAGGTGTGTGTTTGTCTCTAGTGAAGATTTACACAATGCACATCTACCAGGACCCTGCATGCCTCTTTTCTGAAGGTTCTCCCATGTCAAAGTTTTATCATGCCAAACCAACCAAGTGTATAGAATAATTTTATAGGGAACATTAAACTTCCACGTTTTAAAAAACCAGCAAGTTTGTCTGAAAGAGTGAATGGAAGTCACAATGTACCTATATGTGTCTACAACAACGATCGAGTTGCCACTCAGACAACCTGCCCATGTGATGTGATCACCATCTGCTCTCCTGCAGAGTCCCGCTTGGCTCAGGGACAAAATATATGAGTTCCATTCCTCCGCGCAGTTCCCAGCTAATCCCATATCCTTTGCATTTTTCCAAATAGGGAAATGACCACGCCATCCACAAATGACCTGTGTTAATATAAAGAAACCTATGGCATGTAAACAATTTAATATGAGCTCATAGAGTTTATGATTCCCATCGACGCCTAAGATGTTATCCATACCAATAATGATATTATTGCTTAATTTGAAAGCCCATGTCATCCACCTGAGAAACCAAACTTTAATCTTAAGAAAGTCGTTCCAAATGCAAGATCCATTGTTGAGTCCAATATGATCAGTTCTGATCTAATTGTCTTTTGCCTTATGCTCCAGATATTTAGGTTAGACTATATCTTTCCATACGCCCTCTCGGAATAGTGCTCTCCAGATTGATTTGATGATGAGAGCCCATCCAAAATATTTTATGTCCAGAAACCCCCACCCACCAAATTCTTTCGGGATCTTCTCCCATTTGATCAAATGATATTTGTGTCTAGAGTCTGATCCTGCCCAAATGAAGTGAGCCATAATACTTTTGATTTTGTTAATCACATATGATGGAAGTATATAAAGATGTTCCCAATAAACCATAAGTTGTTGAAGAACTTCTTGTGCCATAATATATCTGCCACCAAGGGATAACCAATGGTGTGCCCAAATATGTAGTTTCTTGTGAAATTTGTCAATTAACCACTGTCAGTCTACAATTTTGTAGTTATTTGGCTTCAGTCAAAATCCTAAGTAGGTGAATCCATCCCCCATGGGTTGTGTGCAAAAATGGAAAAGTGTGGCAATGTAGTAAATCTCCTCATATGCACCGCAAGAATAAATAATTAATGTTTTTTCTTCATTGACAATCAAACCTGAAGCTTCCTCGAATATTTGAATGATGTGGTGCACAGGGAAACTTTTAAGGATGAAAAATTATCTTGAAGTTTAAAAACATTGGCGAATCTCACTAGTCCCTAGTATGCAAACTATACAAATTGTATTGATGTATTTGTAAAAAAAATAAAATTTATAATGATTTTATATATACTCTCTATATAATGTTGGCGATTTTTAAGCTAAAATAATTTTATACTGTAAAATTTGGTCGAATCATTTTTATAAAAGATGGAAATTGGTGAATCTTTTTTTTGGAAAAATCATGGAAAATTAGCCCACCTACTAATATTAACCCATAAAATTTCCCATGGTGGTGCAGTGTCGTCCATTGTGCTTTGGCGACCACCCCATAGGCAAGAAAATCATCCACGAAGAAGCTATGTGTAATATATGAATGAGATCCCAATTTGATGTCGCTAAACAAACCTAATGAGTGTGTTGCATTAATCTTATGGATGAGGCCATCCATCACTAGTATAAAGAGCAAAGGTGAGAGGGAACAACCCTATCATAAACCTCTCCGAGCTTTGAAGAAATTGGATGGGAATTTGTTCAAAAGCATTGAATATTGGATAGTGGAAACACAACTCATGATCCATTATACCATTTGGATAGATAGACATATCTTAGAGAGTATGAGATGGAGTGACTAATCCACACATTCATACAACTTATTTAGGTCAACTTTCATAACCAAAGCCTCTAATTTATTTGTGTGTATAGTGTGTATGGCTTCTTGTGCTATAACCACAACATCATGTATCAACCTGTTATGAAGAAAACCAAATTGTTCCTGGGAGATATAATTTGACAGAGAATCCTTGATCTAATTTGCAATAATCTTAGAAATGAGCTTGTAACAGGTATTGCATAGAGAAATAGGATGGAAGTATGAGAAGGTGGATGTATCTGTCACTTTCAGGAACAAAGAAATAAATGTAGAGTTTATAGCACCTGAAACCTTACCATTAATTCACGCTTCTTCCACCATATCATGTAACTCCTTACCCATCAAATCAAAGAAGTGTAGAAAAATATCAACCGTCCAACTATCAGGTCTTGGGAATTTATATTTTTTGAAGGACTTAAGAACCTGTAAAACTTCATCAGTGGAGACAGGGCTATACAATGCATTATTTTGTTCTTCATTGAACATCAGAGGGTATTCCCTCATTGCCCAAATATGCTCTTCAATATCAACACCCGCCCTAGCTTGATAGAACGTCTCAAAAAAATATACAACTTCTCTTTGAATCTCCTTAGTCGAGAAAACCTTTACACCATGTTGATCCAGTATATGCCAAATAGTATTGATATTTTTCCGGTGATTAGAAAATTTATGGAAGAAACGAGTGTTCTTGTCACCTTCCCTGAGCCATAATGCTCTACTTTTTAACCTCCATGTAATTTCTTGTATCTGAAGTATTTTTCGTCGTCGCTGCTCCAGGGACTTTAGGGACTCCCACATGGAATTAGATGCGGTGCCCTATTCCATATATTTATTAATGTGCATCATCTCCACCATCTCAGAAATGTTTTTCATCGGGGAGACATGATCATTCCTTGTTATATAAAGCCTTGAGGTTTGTATCAGTTCATTAAAATCAACATCCTCCAACCAGACCTTGTTGAGCTTAAAGGGAATACCCAAACAAGGCTATTCCGTCCTCAATTGAAGTACGATGGAGAGATGATCAAAGACCAAAGATCTATCCACCCAGGATTTCCAATTCCACAATCGTTCAACGAGGTTCTCGTGCACCATGAAGCGATCGAAACACTTGCCAATATATTGTTCCCCAGATCTTCCATTACTCCAAGTAGGGGCGAGTGGAGAGGGCCTGATATCAACCAGATGATTAGTGGAAAAAATGTCTATTAATCTATCTTCCAAAGGATCCCTTTTGCACCTAGTCCCCCATACTTCCTCCCTAGAAATAGTTGCATTATAATCCCCAGCCATAATGAGAGACCCAATTTTAAGGATATCACAAGCCTCCATCCTATCCCAAAAATATTCTATATTTGTATGGTGCATATAGGTTAAGGAAGTGTATTTATTCTGCAACCCCACGAACATACTCAGATACAAGAATTCCACCAAAAAAACTTTTATGCCCTCAGCTTGGCCCATCTGGGGTCCCATAGAACAACTGTGCCTCTAGATAAACCATAGGTGTCCACTGCAACCATATGCCACTCAGGAAGAAAAGAACCAAAGTATGAAATGGATCTATCAGACACAGACATAGTTTCTTGTAATAAAATGATAAAAGGTTGAATCGATCCAAAAAGGTGTTAAAAGGCAAGTCATTTAGACCCCCAAACTTCTTCAATTCAAATATAGACAATTCATCATGAAAACTCATTTGCAGGAAAATCTTCTCCAAGGGCCTAGGAGAACTCAGAGGAAATGATGGGGATGTCTCTCAATTCATAAGAATCCAAGAAATGAAGAGATTTAGCTGACTGCCTTTTTTGTAATGTCGGGAACCCCGACCACCATTACGTCACACCATAATATTGCAAGACGAATTGGGGCTAATGGAAATAGGGGATTTTTGAGATCGTCCATGGTGTATGGTGAGGGTAGAAAGATCCATAGATGGGTTGTTCATTAGAATTTCAGTGTTGATGCCAACCGAGTTGTGAGGAGAGTGGTCAAAACTGGGAAGGTTCGGGGACTGTGGAGAAGTAGTATGAATTAGGGGAAGAGAGCTCTCCGGAAGAGGTACAGAAAGAGGATCCGAAAGATGTGAAGGTCCAAGAGGATGATAAGACGTGGATGGGATATCCAAAATAGGACCAGGCTCACAATTTTCAGATGGCCCAGGAGGTAGGAGGGGGGACATCATAGGGAGGGAAATGGTGGTCGTAGTAGAATCAGGTTCCAGCCTAGTGCTCAATTTATCCCAGTGATCCCCGGGATATATAACAGGGTTCGTGGAAGGGCAAGTGGAAGGAGTATTAAATCAAATAGAAACACCATATTTGTCTAGAGACTTCTCAAAAAAGACCTTAGTACCTAAACATCGCACTCGGTGTGCCTTGTCTTCAGCTTATAAATCCATCCATCGTCCACCGCAATGTCATCCACGAGGAAATTGTGAGTGTATTCTAGGGCACCAATCTAATAGATGTCCCATCTGGTGGCATAAAATACATCTAAATGGTAATCCCCAGTAATCAAGCCTTTGTCTATGTAACAGGTTATGCCATTCCAAGTCAATATGTTCAGGGAGCCCTCCCGAGAGACCCAGTTCCACTAGGATCCATGCAACCCATTTATCACGAGCGCCCAAAATTCCTAGGTCAATATATATGAAACGACCGATCACATCTCCAATCACCTTAAGGACATTTCTAGTCCATAATTCTAGTGGTAAACCCGAAAATTTCACCCAGACATAGTTTTTTTTGGAGTATCCTGTAAGTGATTGAAACCAACATACCATCGATGAAGCTGTAAAAAACTCTTGCCCCAAACCCATGGTATCTTCATGATGCGCTCAAGATCCTCCTGATGAAGGAAGTGGAAATTGTACCAAGAATTCATAATCCAGTTGGCTTTAGGGCAATAACCAAGAATCGACGACCATTGAGCTCTAATACAGTCTTGCAATTTCTGTGGAGGAAGATCTGTAAATTCCCAGCAATTGACTAGTGTGCGTTTCTATAAGATGGTAATTTTGTCCCATAGAACATCCAAGCTGAGTAATTTCGTCTCTAAGGCAAGTGCAATAGATTTTACATAGGAGTGTTTCTTCTGTTGAGGATCTAAATCATGCAAAGGACATGTATTGCCCCAAGTCTCTGCATGTCCGACAACTGTCAGAGGATCATGAGGGAGGGAAAATTATAGGTGATCTGAGGGACCACCTTTCTCCACCTGTGAACATTGATTGAGATAGACCATCTCAGTAGATAGGGTGACACATATAAATGCGTGATGATCAGATACATCATAATTTAAACATTCAAAATTGCCACCTGGGGCAGCCATGTCATCCATTCAAGCCACGAACACCCCTTCACCCCAGACTCAATGTCATCACACAACCAAACCAGTGATGTAGTTAATATAATTTAGAACTACAGTGCTGCCAACCCCTTCCACTAGGCATAAAAATAATATATTATAGACTCTAGTACAGTATGGAATGACGTTAGTTAGAGAATAACACCACCTTCTAGATATGTGGAATGTACCTCGAGACTCCCAAGCAGATCACCAAATCTAGTAAATTAACTCCACACACAAGCTATGTACCACCTACCACCTCGAGAGAAGGTGAGTCAGTACACCGCCAAAAATAGTAAGTAACCCAAGTATAAACGACAATCCAGAATGGCAATGTGAGAAAGTATAAGTACACTGCCAAAAATGGAAACAATCCCCAGAATTAATAGTGATCCAAAAGGTCAAAGAGAGGAGGTGTTGGCCACATTTATCAGGAATCAAAAAGATCCTAAATACCAACAAATTTATCATATGTTAGTCAGATATAACCTGATCCCACCGAAGAAACAAGAAATGTTCCTTCAATTATCAAACATGTAGGAATGCATTCAATGAATCCATTGACCAAGCTAGTTGTCAATGAAAGATTCAAGCCGCCAGAATTTTTCTTTTTAAATCACCAGAGAAAGAGATCAATGAGCTGAGACCACCATGGACATCAAATAATACTAGAAATGTGTGTCCAACAATGGTGAAACAATTCTCCAATGAAAATAAATAAGCGACAGTGAAGAACATTAACACCGGGGCCCTGCAAATTCATATCATAAGAAAAACCTATGAGTACACAGCCATAGTGCAACCAACATCCCATAAAACCACCACCCTTTGACAATAGAAGAAATGTAAGTACTATGGGTTAACAACAACAACAACACCAACATCCTAAACAACTCCACCACCTCCTACAGTACCTACATCTAATGTCTTTGCAAGGTTTCAAAATATTGAATGAAGCAAGCCATTTACGCCATAGGAAAATTATTCTAGTCTATCCAACAGGTGCATCATCTTCAATGTCAACCTCAGGTGTATATAACTTACACAATCTATTCCAAAATGACATGGGTCCTCCTTCACGGTAACCCAAAATGTTCTATAATGATGCAATATAGAATGTAGATAGCAAAAATAAGCAGAAGGAAGATATGTATCAACTCAGGGATCAGGGTAGGAAGCATCCCCACTAGAGAGAGATATCACAGGTCAAATAAAATATAGGGAGAGTTGTAAAGAAATGACAAATGTGTTCTACTACAAAAATAGTAACAACTACATCACAGTCTATGCAACAGTCACCCCCGAATTCTATCATAGACAATGTCAAAAACCACACTCTCAGAATTTTTACTATTTCAATAGTTGATCTTGACTAGTTCTTACACTGCATAACTGCATCTCTGATAGTCTTCTCCTCTTTCTCCTCCTCATGAACAACCATTGCTTTGAGACATCAAAGGTTTTTTAACGAATAGATGTTGCACTCTTTTTAATGAAATTTAGATCTTAGAGTTTTGCAGCCAACATCCCATAAAACCACCACCCTTCGACAATAGAAGAAATGTAAGTACTACGAGTTAACAAAAACAGCAACACCAGCATCCTGAACAACTTCACCACCTCCTACAGTTCCTACATCTAATTTCTTTGCAAGGTTTGGAAACATTTAATTAAGAAATCAATTTACGCCATAGAAAAATTATTCTAGTCTATCCAACATGTGCATCATCTTCAATGTCATCCTCAGGTGTATATAACTTACATAGTCTATTCCAAAATGACATGGTTCCTCCTTCGTGGCAACCCAAAATGTTCTATAATGATGTAGTATGGAATGTAGATAGAAAAAATAAGAAGAAGGAAGATATGTATCAACTCAGGGATCAGGGTAGGAAGCTTCCCCACTAGAGATAGATATCACAGGTCAAATAAAAGATAGGGAGGGTTGTAAAGAAATTACAAATATGTTCTACTACAAAAATAGTACCAACTACGTCCCAATCAATGCACCAGTCACCCTCGAATTCTATCATAGACCATGTCAAAAACCACACTCTAAGAATTTTTACTATTTCAATAGTTGATCTTGACTAGTTCTTACACCGCACAACTGCATCTCTGATAGTCTACTCCTCTTGTTCCTCCTCATGAACAACCATTGTTGTGAGACATCAAAGGTTGTTTAACGAATAGATGTTGCACTCTTTTTAATGAAAATTTAGATCTCAGAGTATTTTTTTTTCCAAGAGGAAAAAAATTATTTGTTCATATTAATATATAAAAAATATTGTACAATCTCTCAAATTATTTTACTACTTTCCGATTCTTCTATTTCTACTGTAACATAATATTGATAACTATCCTATATAGTACTTCCAACCTACTTATTGATTCATACTAGTCATACATATATATATCCTTACTGGATCCTTCTCTTAATTTCTAGCATATATTCTATCATAACCATACGTATATTCCAAAATAACTTCATCGACCATGCAAATAGTTCCCCCAAAAATTGATGCATTTTCATCTATTAATAGTTTATGCTTCCATTATTAACCATTATCCCCAGTTCATAAGATGTAAGGATAAACTTACCTGTTCCCTTAGCAACCCCTCCCTTAGAATATCAACAATCCAGTTTTGTTCCCTGTAAATGTGAGCAAACTCTACATGTTGGAAAGTGCTTACCAAATTTCGATTTCATCTCATCCAGTTCTTAAATTAGATTTTTAATTTTATGTCCATAAAAGTCTATAAATTCCAAATGCCAAAAGTAATTTTGGATAACATTAATGACTTTTTTAAGATCTGAAAGCTAAAATAGTAAATCAGATTTTTTTTAATGGCAACCAATATTTGTGGAGCTATAGCTTTATTAATGCACTAGGGTAGTATATACCAACCATTGGATTTTGTACTTGGTTAAATCCAATGAGTGGCATATACTACCCCATTGTATTAATGGATCTATAACTAGACAAATATTGATAGTTGGCATTTATATTTCCACTCAGGGTGGATGAAGCCTAGTTGACTATATTTCGACCCCAGGTGGATGAAGCTTTGTTAACTTTTTATTTATTTATTTTTAAATCGATTAAATGTGAAAGGAATATGCTTTATTCGTCGACGACTGCAAAATTGATGGAATCTAAGGGTTGCGATTTCGATTAAAAAAATTGATTTCAAATGTGGGTCGATCCTGTTGCTGCTGGTAACATGGCATCGTTAAGTGAGTGGAAGGAGGAGAGCCACCACTTCTTCTTCCACCAGTTATTCCACTCTCTTGCGCCTGCATGCCTACCATGTTCTTGAGACGTTCATTAATAATCGGGCTTCTCTGTGTATGTCTGAGTCTCCCTTGGCCACCATGATAATTATTATTATTATTATTATTTTCTCTGTTGATACTGCAGGCGCAGATGAAGTATGGTTTTTTTTCCATTAGTGTTAAAACACTGTGGGAAAAGTCACACAGAAAATTGTGAAATTGTTTGAATGGAGCCTCGTAATTCATATCTTCCTCTTGTTTTCTTATGATATAATTTCATTTCATTTCATTTCTATTAATTTTGTAGTGTTATCATCGGGTAGTCCCTGTGAAAACATTGCTGCAAAGTAACTTTTGTGCAAAGCAAGAAATGAAGATAGTGATCAAATGTTGCAGCGATGAAGAATCTGTGTCTCTATCCTGACTGAATGAATATGGTCGTAACACCCGCCCCTTTCCAAGAAGCCTTGGTCGAATGGCGTAAGTTGCATGTGATTGATCATGTGGGGTTGGATGTTTTTGTAATGCTATGGTTGATTAAAATAAAAACCCTTATCTAAGCATTTTGTTGCATTATTTTTATCATATTTATCACAAGGTATATTTTCTATGTGTTTTATAAATTTGATGCAGTTTACTTTGTTGACATACCATCAATTGTTGTTTCGCAGTTCATATATCCAAATAGTTGTTTGGTTCATTAAACCACATATGCCACCATGGTTCTATTAAGTTTCAGATATGGGTATTATCTAGCACATTAAATAGATATTGGTTCATTAAATAATACCACTGAGTATATTTATATATCTATATATACATTTTAAATAATAAAATATTTCATAAACTTATCCAAATTATTTAAATTTCTTTTAAAAATTCAATATTTAAATAGACAAAAGTGATTTGGTTAATTTAATTTCACCAATAATATACCAGACCTTCCTATAAAACATTGTCATATTTATATTGTTCTTTCTAAGTTATATTTGATTAAATAGAGCATATTTATATAAATAATAAATCCTTCATAATTAATTTGTATAAAATCAATAGCTACATTTACTTCATATCCATCTAACATTCTTATCTAAATTAAATTATATTGTATGAGCATTCAATTCAACACTCTTATCTAAATTTCATATTTTGAGTTTTGAACAAGTATAGAACAAAATTAACTATAGTTAGATGGCCAAATCAAAATAAGCTTAGGACTTTGGGTGTTGAAAGAACCTACCCCAATTTTTGTGGATGAATTCCCCTCGACAAGCTTAGCTCATATCATTTCAAATGCCATGTGATGCCAACCCCCCCCCTCATATACAAATTTAGACTTGTTGAAATGAAGTATTCTGACCTATTGTTAACTATTGTTGACATAGTCAACTATGGTAAGCAAGGGCATCATAGTCAATAATAGTCAACATGACTACCACGGTGAACCATAGTTACCACGAACATCATGGCCTATCAATACATGACTCATTGTCAACCATAGTGAACTATATTGAACTATGTGGATGGTCATTGTTGACCATGAATGCCTATAGTGGATGGTCACAGTTAGCCATAGTCAAACCATGGTTGAGCATCAACAACCACCATTTCAATGGTAACCATAATGAAATCATGGTCAATTATAGAGACACCATAGTCGAAATATGGTCAAGCACAGTCAAACCATATTCAAACCATGGTCAGCTATAGTCAATCATGTTTAACTATGGTTGACAATAGTCAAACCTTAGTCAAATGATGGTGAGTCATATGCAAACCATGTTCAATGATAGTCAATCATGATCAACCATAGTCACCCATAGTAAAACCATGGTCAACAATAGTCATACAATCATTAACCATAACTATATGAAAATCAACCATTGCCAACCATGGTATAATGTCACATTGTGACAAAGATTGTCTCAATATGAAAATCAAGCATGGTCAAACATGGTCTAACATCACATTATGACAAAGATTGTCTCAATATGAAAATCAATCATGGTCAATCATGATCCAACATTGCATTGTGACAAAGATTGTGCCAATAAGAAAATCAACCATGGTCAACCATGCTTATTTTACCATTTATAATATTTATAATAAGGTTTATATACCTTGTTTTATAACATTTGTCTTAGGTTTTATCATAGGATTTTCTCAATATGAAAATCAATCATGGTCAATCATGGTCAACACTAGACAAACATGGTCAACCATGGTCAATTATGGTCAATCATGATTAACGATGGTTAACAATGGTCTAACGTCACATTGTGACAAATATTGTCTCAATATGAAAATTAACCATGGTTCAATGTTGCATTGTAATAAAGATTGTATCAATATAAAAATCAACTATGGTCAACCATGGTCCAACGTCACATTGTGACAAAGATTGTGTCAATATTAAAATCAACCATGGTAAACCATGTTTATTTTAGGGTTTATAATATTTATCTTAGGGTTTATATACCTTGGCTTTATAATTTTAACCTTGGGTTTAATATTATTCCCTTGGGTTTATAATCCCTTTGGTTTTTAGTATATATCCCTTGGGTTTATAATGTCAATCCCCTCGGTTTATTAATCTTAGTGTTCATATTCCTAGGGTATAATATTATTCATGGGGTTTACAATATTAATCCTAGGGTTTAATATAAATCCATTGGGTTTATAATCATGGTCAACCATGGTCTAACGTCACATTGTGACAAATATTGTCTCAATATGAAATTCAACCATGTTCAACTATTGTGAACCATCATCAATCATGCTCAATCATGGTCAACCATGGCCCAACATCACATTGTGACAAAGATTATCTCAATATGAAAATAAACCATGGTCAACCATGGTCCAACATCGCATTGTGACAAATATTGTCTCAATATGAAAATCAATCGTGGTAAACCATGGTCAATCATGGTTAGTATGAAAATCAACCATGGTTAATCATAGTCAACCATGGTCCAATGTCATGTTGTGACAAAGATTGTCTCAATATGGAAATTAAACATGGTTAATCATCATCAACTATCGTCAATCATTGTCAATCATGGTCATCCATGGTTAACCATGGTCAACCATGGTCCAACGTTGCATTGTGACAAAGATTGTCTCAATATGAAAATCGACCATGGTCATATTATGAAAAATATTGTCTCATGGTCCAATGTCACATTGTGACAACCATGGTGAACCATGGTCCAACGTCGCATTGTGACAATGATGATCTCAATACGAAAATCAACCATGGTCAACAATGGTCAATTATGGTCAACCATCATCAACCATGGTCCAACATCACATTGTGAAAAAAAATCTCTCAATATAAAATTCAATCACGATAAACCATGGTCAACCATGGACCAACGTTGCTTTGTGACAAAGATTGTCTCAATATGAAAATAAACAATGGTCACCCATATTTGTTTTAGGGTTTATAATATTTATCCTAGGGTTTATATTCATTGGGTTAAAAATATTAATCCCTTGGTTTTTTAGTATTAATTTGTTGGGTTTATTAGTGCCTTGGGTTCATAATATCAATCGCTTGTGATTATTAATCTAAGGGTTCATATCCTTAGGGTATAGTGTTACTGATAGGGTTTATAATATTAATCCTAGGGTTTAATATAAATCCCTTGGAATTATAGTCCATTGGGTTTATAATATAGATTCCTTGGGTTTACTAATCACATTGTGACAAATCTTGTCTCGATATGAAAATCAATCATGGTCAACCATGGTCCAACATCGCATTGTGATAAGGATTGTCTCATATGGAAATCAACCATGATTATTTTAAGAATTATAATATATATCTTAGGGTTTTGTTGTGCTGTGCAACAACCCCCCATTTCATAAAATTTTTACTTTCAAAACTATAATATGAAATGGGTCCCTTTTAGATTAAATTGGTATCAACTTATCATTCCTCAAAAGGTCCGAAAAGAAATAAAACATTATAAACCTTTTGAGAAAGCACATAATCGGTCTTATAATAAAAAAATGAATAATCCTTTATTATTGCGATAAAGCGATCGCAAGATCGCATATCGCAATAACAAAGGATGCATGACAAAAGACCCATTGGTTTTCCCCGATGCAACAATGCGCGAATAACTATCAGATATCGGGAAGGCAAGCGATCATAACAAAAGGCCCCTCTCTTTGCTCCGATGCGATATCGCTATCAGCGATCAGGGAATGTAACATGCATGCATCTAAAAGCCCTCTTTTAAAAACTCCCGATGCGAATTGGCAATATCGCTATCGGCGATCAGGGATTCCGAAAGGACACCAATATAACAACTTAAGCATTCCTCCGATCGCCAATTGCGATAAAGCTAGGCACAACTTTCAAAAAGGATTGATAAGGGTGGGATATATTATGTTCAATTCGTATTAAAAGCCTTTCTCTTCCCAATAGTGATTCACTTACGCCCAACCGCCAAAACATCAAAGCCACGCTTAAATGAATTATTCGGCCAATAAACAATATGATGAGCATTTAAATGATTGACAGGTTTAAATGGCCAATTAATGAAGTAGTGATGCCAAAATCTCTTCAGAGATTGTATCCGCGGCCACCTTATGTTAGTCTTCCATTATTCATTGATTGATATAACTCTTTCATATTTGGTTTGCGCCACCTATTCTCCGCATTACATTCATTTTATCTCCTGTGCAGAGCTCCTCTGAAGCAGCAAATTTAGGCCAAATGTGGAAGAAGTCTAAGAAATCTGGAACAATTTCAGCTTCCACAGTAACAGGACAACACACTGCCGATCTGGGACCAAGTAAAAAGGGATTAATCTTAGACACCACATGTCTTGGTCTCAGTAAAACTACTTGGCAGAGCATCTATAATCTGGTTGAGGCCGAAAAGCCTCAGGTAACATCAGTACAAGCCACAGCAGACCCAACCCGGAAGTCTGATGCAACCCTGAAGGATTTGGCCGACTCTTACCTACACCGGATAGTGGCTTGAGAGAAAATTCTTCCATACACAGATGTGGTAAGATGGGCAATTGATGAAATCCCAATTACAAACAAAACATTTTTCACTATCGACGGGAGAGTGTTCGGCTCGTTTCAACTCGATGATTTGAGACAAATGTACCATTTGCCCGCTCCAGAGAAGAAGTATAACAAAGCGTTTCTGGAGAAGTTTAGAGATGAAAATGACATTGAATCAACACCTATACGGGATTGGAGACAAAACCCAGTGAAACACAAGCATGAGTCCTCGGGTAAGTAATCTGTTGATTCCTTGTGTTCTCCTTATTGTTATGCTGGAGTAATGATGTGTAGGATTTGGGGGTTGCATGATTCCTCAAACTTCACTATAGAGATGGTACCTTTAATGGAAGCAGCATGCAATAGCGAAATAATGGATTGGGGGAATATATTATCTGATAAGTTAGCAACATCTGTTCTTGAATTCAGAAACAAATCCCGTGTTACTGAAAGGTTCATTCCTCCATTTTACTTTAGTGCCTACATCTTAGATACTCTCTGTTTTAACTCCGAATTTCCTGTGCTGGGGTGGAGATGGACTCCACAGGACCCCATGCCCATTCATATCTACCACCAGAAGTTGTGGAAAGCCCACTATAAACACCACCTATATCAAGTTTGCAATGGATTTATGTTATCCATTTAATATCCAATTTTTGACAAACCTGCTCCTAAGATTTATTCACAAGCACAGATTGACTTGACAGCCTTAGGAAACTGGTTCGGAGAAGAAAAATTTACATATGTAAGAGTTTTCGGCAGTCATGCCAGGCCTCATGTCCTCCCCTTGTATATACCCGACAAACTATTGGCTCGAGAGATAGCATATCAGCTTACATCCGAAGGAGTTACACAGACTTTAAAGAATAAAAATAAGCAGGTTTGGCCTCCTTTTCCTCTAAGGTGTGGCGTTTAGGCTCTGCATGACTACAAACATGCAGAGAAAGAAGCAGAAAAGATAAATACACTGAATCTTGCCACTCTTCCTAACAGACGATTTGATCCAAACAAAGTCGCCTATAATGCACTTGAACAGGCAAAACTCACTAAATTTGAACATAAAGAAGATGAGTTTGATGACCTATTCTCCTCGGCCGAGTCATTATTTCAGGTTCAAACGCTAGCTAGAATGAGATATCATGACGATAGGTTAGTCGAATTTAACAGACTTAGAGAGCAGAGGTCGCAAACTCTACCTCTAGATTTGTTAGCAACGGCCCCGATGACACAGTCAAGCAAGCCTGAACAGCAACTTACCAACGAACCTCCTACTACATCAGAAATTGTTGGAGAAGTCCAAACAAGAGAGCAGGAGGAACTCTGGAGGAAAGAACAGGACGAAGCACAAAGGAAAGAACAAGAGAGAATATGTGAAGAGGAACAAAAAAGGCAACAGGAGTAGAGCAGCACGGATGTGAATGTCGATGCCCAGATTGACCCAAAGTTGCTCCAGGAATGGTAGAAATTCGATTCAATCATAAGTAATCTAGAAAGCTCAAAAGAAGCCGATACATCCAAAGCGGTCGATACACAGGATACAGCATCAAAAGAGATTCCAAGTGGAACCAGTGGCCTACCCCCTACTATAGACAGAAATAATTCCCAAAGATCCTTCGGATCAAATCATTTTGCAAGTGGAGGATATACCTCCATTGGATGTCTTTTACAGCCCAAAGCACAGGGCCGTAGTAAAGCGACAGCGGAAAAGGAGAAGGATTGATCAACCTTCCCTGTTCCCTGAACAAACAGTGACAGCCAACGTGGTTTGGAAGGAGGAGTTTGATCCTTCTAATGACCTAACAAAATTTTCCCAATATGTTGGAGCCTATTCGGCGGCCACCATGGACAAGGCATCAGAAGTGAGTAATTTGTTAAAAGAAAAGGACCAGGCAATCGCTTCGCTACAAGCACAGCTATCGGAGGCACAGCAGAAAGCAGAACAATTAGAACAGCAATTGTCCACGCAGCAACAGATAAATAATCAATTGAATAAGCAGTTGCATGAAGAGAAACAAAGGATCGATTCGAGTGCAATTCAAAAGCAGAAAGAGTTGTCGGAAGCATTAGAAAAATTGAAAGCAATGAATGAACAGATGGTAAAGACAAAAGATGAGCAAATTGCTCAATTATCAGGTCAAATAGAGAAGTTCAAGAATCTTCCGCAGCCTGCCGAGTTTAGAGCAGAAGCACTACAGATTAATAAGGCATTGGTAACACAAATAAGATTATTATGTCAGAAAATTGCTCAAGTGGAACCCCTGTGTGACATAATAGCATCAATAATCGATAAATCAGTCGATGCTAGACAAGACTTAGAGCAGGCCGATGAGACCTTGACAAATTTTCTTGATTGGTAGGACACTGATGAGGGACAGGCAGCTAATTTGCCAAAAATCTTAGAATCCCATAAAGAAATCCTATTTATGGAATGGCAGTCCCAGTTAATGAAGGCACAAAGCGCAGTTTCTAGATGCAAATTAACAACAAGTAATTTGGTTGAATTAATTAATGATACTCTCTATTTATCTAATATGATCTCTCAATGTACACCAGGTAAATTACTATCGGCTAAAACATTGGAGCAATCATGTTATCAAGAGCTGGAAAAGAATGGGAGATTCGCAGGTATTAACAATTTAACTTGGGACACCTATTGGTTGTTCCTAGTAAAACCATACAGCCAGAGAGCCGCCCTCAAGTGTCTAACAGATGCAATCGGGTGTATCATTCCTGATATACAAGATTCCACCTATGCTTCTCAACTCAATTCTCGTCTCAGCCACCCTCAAGAAGTGGAACCAATGCTAGCGATATGCCAACTCAGGTCGAAAGGCAAACAGCCAGAGTGATGAATCATGCTGTCGAATGCCAAATTGCTATGGGGAAGATATTCAAGATCAAGTTGTACCAATTAAGTAGCATTTTAATTTTGTAGTTAGTTAGTTTTAATAAAGTATTTATAGACCCTTTCAATGCATTGGAAAGGGTCGTAAGTTTTTGTATATGACTTAAACCTGAAGTTACACTATTGTACTTCAGGCATATATTTTTTTATAAAGACTTGGCCAATTATTCCAATTTTGATAACGAAGCTTTTATGTGGATGTGCACTATTGCCTTTATTTAAAAGTATTTCTGAGTCGGAGGAAGGAATTCGAATTGCGATTGATGTTGGAAATGATTTGCAACTCATATGGTACTAATATCTATGTCTGAATTCATTCTTTTTATGTGAATTGTTATTTGATCACTCTTGCTATTATTGAATATATGCATGTGTTTTAACAGCATTCTTTATACTTTCCACTATTGGATGTTTACAGCATGCTTTTCTTCTAATCATACATGTATCAGTAATATAAAAAGATAAGTGTAACAATGTTTTATTAATTACTTTGTTCAACTATTTGAACAAAGCAATTATTATGTGAATGAATGTCTATGTTTATTGAATAGAGTCATCTATATGCCTATTGATGAATAGAGATCATCAAGCGTTGCACTTAAGAATAGAAGCTTCCCGGGATAGAATAGTCATTTGTATTTTCACTTTTTAGATTAAGTCATCCATTCATTATCATTTATTAGAAAACCAATCACTCATCCATCCCCTTTTTATTCATTACTGGGAAACTGGTCCCATTATATCCAGTCGGAGCCACCATCCCAAACGGAAAAGGAGCTGTATTAAGGTCCGGACTAGGTGGTTATCCCCCGATGTTGATGCAATGATTTTTAGGGAATCAACATTTTTGGCGCTAGGAGGGCATGAACTGTGAATGGCGAGCAAACCCAAATCTACAGACCATTCTGAGAGTAAATCTCCCTCCACATCACCTCGTACTTCCCAATTGCATGCTGGTTCTCCAGTATCCAAGCAAGAAGAAGAGGAATCAACTACCACTGCTCAAACCCACAATACTCCAGAACAATTAAGTCCTGAGTCCCCTGAAGTTCAATTATCATCCATAAAATTTAAGGCTTTTCGATATCACCACAGAAATCTGAGGTATCTCAAAGCAGTGAGACTTCGCAATTCAATCTACCTCATCCTCTCACTAGACTTTAGAGTGGAAAGCTCGGTATCGAACCTACTGAGCTGCCCTTACCTAAAAGGAAAAGGGCAAAGAAGAACACTGAAGGATCTGACAGTGAAGCATTTTCATCCACATCCTCCATCTCATCTTCCCCAGTGCGAAGTCAACCATCCACTCCCTCATTACATATTGTTGTTCATCAGGGATTAGGAACTTCAACATCCCAACCGGCTCAATCCTCAATATCAATTCCTTCCCAAACATCTGGAATTTCATCAGCAATCTCATCCACTACTGGTGTTTCAATGGAAAATCCATGGAATAGACCTGGTGCGGTCAATATGCCTGCACCATTACATGCATTGCCTGATGCTCCTGAAAAATGGCTACCCAAGTTTAACCCAGATGATGGAATACAAGATGAAGAACATATTAATAACTTCATGTTATCAGTTAATTTGAAAGGAGTAACAGAGGAAGATGTTGTCGTTAGGCTTTTCCCTTATACTTTGCAAGGATCAGTGGGATCTTGGTATTTTTCCCTGCCCTCTGGATCCATTACCAGTTGGAACATTTTCCAAGAACAGTTTCTTACTAAGTATGGTGATGATAGATCTTTAGCCACATTAATTAATGATCTCTCCAATCTTAGGATAGAGCATAGGGAACCGATTAAAGAATTCAATTCGCAATTCAATAAACTCTTGAATAAGATCCCAACGGCCTCCAAACCAAGTGAGCAAATAAAAAGCGAATGGTATATAACTGCCCTACCTGCCAATATAGCTATCTTCGTAGATAGGGCCAGAAAACCAACTTTAGCTGAAAACATGAAAGAAGCACTTGCTGTGGAGAAATGTATTAATGCTCTAGAAAAGAAAGCTGCTCTTGAAGATAGAAAATCCAAAAAAAATTCTTTTAAAGATGAGTCAAAGAAGAAAACCCCTAAAGATCCATATGATATGGAGGGTCTGCAAAAGGTCCTCAAGACTTTGTCAAATGAAATGGTTGAGATCAAAAAACAAGTAGCGGAAACCTCAACAAAAAGGCCCTTTAGAAATTTTAAGAAAACCGAATCAAAACCACCAAATGTTATATCTAATGTAGATTCAGATCCTAAAGAAGAAGAAGAAGAAGAAGAAGAAACAATTTCACCAATTGATGAAGAAGAGGAAGTTGTTGAATGCCATGGAATGTGGGACTTCATATTGCCTAACTCCGATACTGAAAATGAACAAGAAGCTTTTCCTGTGACTACTAGGAGTAAAGGTGCCCTTGAACCTGTCCAGGCAAGTTCAAAGAAAAGAAATGCAAGTGCTACTACTACAAAGGAAAAGGTATCCACAAAGAAGCCAGCTGCAACAGTACCTCAAAACCAACCTTCATCCTCAAATATACCTTCAACATCTAAAACGTTGGTAGTATCGGATTCAATGGATTACAATATTGTTGATGATATGAAGAAGACTAAGGCAAACATTACCATGTTTGAACTTAGCAAACTAAAACATCAGTAGAAATTTCTTCTAAAGGAATTGAATGTCGTTCCTTCTTCACCTCTTCCTAGTGCTAAAGCTACAAATGATTCAGGTCAACCACCTTCTGGTAGGGTTGAAGCTACTGATACGATTCTGATTGGAGACAGATCAAATTCCCATACTCCTCCTTTCCTCTTAACCTACGAGATTTATAATCGAAATCTACACAATTTTTTGATTGACTCGGGAGCATCCTCTAATATAATGCCAACTTCAGTTTGTTCCAAACTGAACATTGAGCCCCAAAAGTCCGTAATTCACATTGTGCAGTTAGATAGAACCAAAGTCCGGGTTTTAGGGGAAATTAACTCTATAACTATCAGGTTATCAGTTGATCCACGAGTAGTTCAAAGAATTGATATCTTAATCGTTGATATACCTGAGTTTTATGGTTTAATCTTGAGTAGGGATTGGTCTGAGAAGCTCCATGGATATATTTCGACCGATTGGTCTCATATGTGGCTACCCTACAAGGGAAAGCCAAATCAAATAAAAATCAATCGGGAAAAACATATGACCCATACTGTTACAGAATTTGAACAGGAGAATCAACCAATAGCATTTAATAACAATATCTTGGGGAATTATTCATCTGAATCATTCTTTGGCAACTTCACTGCCCAACCATCTCCTTTCTCAGTAAACAATTTTACATCTCAAATTGAAAATTTTTCACAAACAGATAGGTCAAGATGTTTTAATGTTACTGAGGAAACCGTAAATAAAATTGTTGATAATTCTTTATTTTGGTCACTATATTTTGATGGGTCTAAGTCTAGCGAAGGCTCGGGAGCAGGATGTATTTTGGTTAGCCCTCAGGGAGAAAAAACGATGTTGTCCTGTAGGTTGGAATTTGAATGCACAAATAATACAGCTGAGTACGAAGCCTTAGTTCAAGGACTATACAAAGCGATTGGCCTCAAGGTTCAATATTTGAAAGTGTTTGGTGATTCAGAAATTGTTATTAAACAGGTAAGAAATACAATTCATTTTCTTTCTAGCCATCTCAAACATTATCAGTCACTAGTACAAGAACTCACCTCTAAATTTTTAGCATTCAATATTTCTCCCATCCCTAGGTCTCAGAATTCAGCAGCTGACTTGCTAGCCAATGTTGCTTCCAAACTCTTACCTTCTGAAGATTATAACCCAGATAGATTTTCAGTAGAGTTACTTTTTAGACCATCGATTCCTGACAATGTCACTAATTGGTGAGTGTTCAATCACGATGAAGACATCTTACATTTTTTGACTTCCGACAAGTCCTACGATGATCAGATCATTGAGGAAAGTGAGCATGATCTTCAGATGAAAGAAAAGCACGAGGAAAACTCAATACCAAAACTTGTGGTTAAACTTGAGGATATTTACGATATTAAAGACAGGTTTAAACCAGTGACCAATACAAAGCTCCAAAGTTCCACCTTAAGATTTGAATTGATAAATCTTGGCACTGAGCAGAATCCTCAAAACATTAATTTGGGATTAGGACTTTCTGTGGAAGAAAGGATAGCATTCATTAGATTATTAAGAAAAAATAAACATGTCTTCGCTTGGAAATATGACGATTTAAAAACATACGATGCATCTATCATCCAGCATACCATTCCAATGTTGTCTGAACAAAAACCAATTCAACGAAAGTTGAGGAAAATACATCCGAACTTAGAGAGTCAAATAAAATTAGAACTCAATAAACTCTTGAAAGCTAAGATTATTTTTCCCGTTCGGCACTCAAACTGGGTTTCCAATATGGTGCCTGTTAGGAAGAAAAATGGCGACATCAGGATTTGTATAGATTTCAGAAATCTGAATAAAGCAAGCCAAAAAGATAATTTCCCATTACCTACTATGGAGCAGATACTTCATTCAGTAGCAGGTTCTGAGTTAATGTCCTTTTTAGATGGTTTTTCAGGATATAACCAAATTTTGGTCCATCTTGATGACATACTCAAAACTACCTTCAGAACAAAATGGGGAACTTATGCTTATCAGAAGATGCCTTTTGGATTTATTAATGCAGGAGCCACGTTCCAAAGAGCGATGGATATAGATTTCAAAGGATTGATCAACAAAACAGTAGTTGTCTATTTAGATGATATTACTGTATTTTCCAAGAAGAGATCCAATCACTTGCATGATTTAAATCAAATCTTTGAACACTGCAGAAGGTATGGTATCTCACTCAATCCCAAAAAATCCTTCTTTGCTATTAATCAAGGAAAGCTCCTGGGATTTATCGTTTCCAAAGATGGTATTTATATTGATCCGGATAGGATTAAAGAAATCTCTGAAATTCCTTTTCCTCATAATAAAAAATCCATGCAGTCATTTTTAGGTCAACTTAATTTTGTCAAGAGATTTGTTCCCGATTTTTCCCACATCATTTTACCATTACAAACTATGATTAAGAAAAATTCAGTGTTTAGATGGGGATCTGTAGAAAAGGAAGCATTTGATTCAATCAAACAATTAATAATCAATGCCCCCGCTTTAAACACTCCTAATTTTTCTAATAATTTCACATTGTATACTATCGCATTCGATTCATCTTATGCAGTAGTACTCACTCAGATTAATGATCACAACTTGGAAGCACCAATTTCATTTTATAGTTCAAATCTACAGGGTGTTGAACTAAATTATTCCGAAGTTGAAAAACAAGCCTTTGTTGTGTATAAAGCTGTCAAACATTACAGACCCTTCCTTTTAAAAGCCCATACAAAAGTTATAGTTCCTTTTCCTTCAGTAAGGCAACTACTAATCCAAAGGGAATTAGGTGAAAAAAGGGCAAACTGGGTTACAACACTTCGAGAATATGACTTGGAAATCAAGCCATCAAAGATTGTTAGAGGCCAAGGTTTTTGCAGGTTATTAGCAGGAGCATCCAACATTCAAGAACCAGGTGATACAGAACATATTGAAGAAACCAACCAGATAAGTATTACTAATTATGAATCGCAATATGCAGACTTGATATTTTATTTGAAAAATGGATATACACCTCATAACATGTCTTATAAAAACAAACGGGCCATTAGATTAAAAGAAAAAAACTTCACAATCATTGATGATGTACTTTTTAGGCAAAATTATGACTCGATTTTATTAAGATGCCTAGAAAAACCTGAAGCACAAAAGGTTTTGCAGGAACTACATGATGGACCAGCAGGAGGAAATTTTGGAGCTGACACAACAGCCCACAAAATCATTCATGCTGGATACTATTGGCCCACCTTGTTCAGAGATTCTCATGAATATGTAAGGAAATGCTGAAGTTGTCAAACTTCCAGTGGAAGACAAAGAAAGCCAGCTTTCCCTTTACAACCAGTCAACATTGAACAACCATTTGAGCAATGGGGATTAGACATCATTGGAGAAATCACTCCACATTCATCTAAACAGCATAAGTATATCCTTACTGCCACTGATTAATTTACTAAGTGGGTTGAAGCGATTCCTTTAAAGACAACAAATTCTGAGGCAATTATGGAATTCATAGATCAATTCATCATTAGCAGGTTTGGTGTCCCAAATGCTCTTGTTTTCAATAATGCATCTTATTTCTCTGGAAATGCTATGTTTGAGTTTGCTATTAAAATAGGGTTTAAACTGAAATATTCTGCAAATTACTATCCCCGGGGTAATGGTTTAGCAGAATCTACCAATAAAAATCTAGTTAAAATTATTAAGCGAACTATTGAATAGAATCATAAAAACTGGCACAAATCTTTAATATTCGCACTATGGGATGATAGAATAATGCAGAAGGCTTCCATAGGTACTTCTCCATTCAACCTTGTATATGGGAAAGAAGCTGTGCTACCAACCAATCTTGTGCTTCCTTCTCTAGCCCTAGTTCAGTTTATTGAAGAAAGCCCCTCTTCTTCTATTCAACTTAGACATGATCAAATATTAAAATTAGAAGAAGAAAGAGAAAAGGCCAAAATTACTCATGCAAAACATCAGCAAATTATCAAGTCATCTTTTGATTCAACTTCATCCAGTTCAAAACAGTTGCAGTTTGGTGATCTAGTTCTGAAATGGGACAAAGCCATGAGGATAAAGGAAAACACACCAAGTTCTAGGAAATGTGGCTTGGACCATTTCAGATCTGCGAGAAAATAGGCCATTCGACATTTATATTACAGGATTTATCAGGTAAGAGAGATTCTCTTCCTGTTAATGGCCTCATCTTAAAGAAATTCTTCAATTGAGGAGGTAACCCCTTCTTCCTTTTTAAGTTTAGTAGAATTTGTAGTTTGTAGGACCATTAGGAAATAAAGTTGTAAGGTATCTTCCATTGGCCTTTGCTATATTGAAAAGTTGCTCAAAGAAGTAGTTTTGATATTTACTTTTAAAATAGAAGCCTTAAACAAAAGGGACAATTTCTAGGAAATTAGGTATATTCACATTCTAAAACCCCATTTCATTTTTGTGAAATCTTCTCAAGATTTAGAAGTATTGTAAATCATTTTATGGTTTTCAAATTGGCCACAAAAAGGTTATCAATATCAAAACAGAAAATAATTCAATCTTATCATCTTCAACTCTTACCCTGTCATCCATTCTCTCTTAAGGAGAAAATTGTCCATCCCATTCATCAAAGTTTATGATTACTCAGAGTGTAATTCTAAAATATTTGATATAAAAGATAAGGGGTCTTATTACAAGCCTGATTACCATGATCATTGGGAAATAGTTTAACCGACATTACCAACACTGCATACCAAATCACGGTAATGGCTTATAACCATAAGACAAGGGGTCTCATCACGAGCTAGCTTGTTCGGTTAGATTACTACCAGTGAATGGCATTGTCAAACAGCTGGCCACCAAACCAGGACAATGGATTTTTTTCTTACAAAACAATAGAAAAGAAAAAAAAAATACAAGATATGAAAGCATATTTTGAATTCATTCTTTTAAGCATACTCTGAAATGGATGGGATAATGGACAGTCAAATGGTTAAAAGGTATCCCTATCGAAACTATGAATGTTTGCTGGCAGCAGAGGCTCTACCTATGACAAAGGAGTCAATTAAAAAAGGCTAAGTTGGAAAGGTTTTATGTTTTATCATTATCAACCAATAGAGGCCAATTTAAAACTTAGAATGTATCTAATTTTAACGAGAGAAGAAATTAGCAAAAATAGCTCTTATTTTATTCAGAATGTATGTATACCTAGTTATATTAGAATTTTCCTCTTTGATAAGATTCCTATTCAAAGAAAGTCTAAGTATTTCAATATTTCTCAGAGATAACTGTTTCTCCCAGCGAATCGCCAATTGTTGTGCTGTACAACAACCCCCCATTTCATAAAATTTTTACTTTCAAAACTATAATATGAAATGGGTCCCTTTTAGATTAAATTGGTATCAACTTATCATTCCTCAAAAGGTCCGAAAAGAAATAAAACATTATAAACCTTTTGAGAAAGCACATAATCGGTCTTATAATAAAAAAATGAATAATCCTTTATTATTGCGATAAAGCGATCGCAAGATCGCATATCGCAATAAAAAAGGATGCATGAAAAAAGACCCATTGGTTTTCCCCGATGCGACAATGCGCGAATAACTATCGGATATCGGGAAGGCAAGCGATCATAACAAAAGGCCCCTCTCTTTGCTCCGATGCGATATCGCTATCGGCGATCGGGGAATGTAACATGCATGCATCTAAAAGCCCTCTTTTAAAAACTCCCAATGCGAATTGGCGATATCGCTATCGGCGATCGGGGATTCCGAAAGGACACCAATATAACAACTTAAGCATTCCTCCGATCGCCGATTGTGATAAAGCTAGGCGCAACTTTCAAAAAGGATTGATAAGGCTGGGATATATTATGTTTAATTAGTATTAAAGGCCTTTCTCTTCCCGATAGTGATTCACTTATGCCCAACCGCCAAAACATCAAAGCCACACTTAAATGAATTATTCGGCCAATAAACGATATGATGAGCATTTAAATGATTGACAGGTTTAAACGGCCAATTAATGAAGCAGTGATGCCAAAATCTCTTCAGAGATTGTATCCGCGGCCACCTTATGTTAGTCTTCCATTATTCATTGATTGATATAACTCTTTCATATTTGGTTTGTACAACCTATTCTCCGCAATACGCTCATTTTATCTCCTGTGCAGAGCTCCTCCGCAGCAGCGAATTTAGGCCAAATGGGGAAGAAGTCTAAGAAATCTGGAACAGTTTCAGCTTCCACAGTAACAGGACAACACACTGCCGATCCGGGACCAAGTAAAAAGGGATTAATATTAGACACCACATGTCTTGGTCTCGGTAAAACTACTTGACAGAGCATCTATAATCCGGTTGAGGCCGAAGAGCCTCAGGTAACATCAGTACAAGCCACAGCAGACCCAACCCGGAAGTCTGATGCAACCCTGAAGGATTTTGCCGACTCTTACCTACACCGGATAGCGGCTCGAGAGCAAATTCTTCCATACACAGATGTGGTAAGATGGGCAATTGAGGAAATCCCAATTACAAACAGAACATTTTGCACTATCGACAGGAGAGTGTTCGGCTCGTTTCAACCCGATGATTTGAGAGAAATATACCATTTGCCCGCTCCAGAGAAGAAGTATAACAAAGCATTTCTGGAGAAGTTCAGAGATGAAAATGACATTGAATCAGCACCTATACGGGATTGGAGACAAAACCCAGCGAAACACAAGCATGATTCCTTGGGTAAGTACTCTGTCGATTCCTTGTGTTCTCCTTATTGTTATGCCGGAGTAATGACGTGTAGGATTTGGGGGTTGCATGATTCCTCAAACTTCACTATAGAGATGGTACCTTTAATGGAAGCAGCATGAAATAGTGAAATAATGGATTGGGGGAATATATTATTTGATAAGTTAGCAACAGCTGTTCTTGAATTCAGAAACAAATCCCGCGTTACTGAAAGGTTCATTCCTCCATTTTACTTTAGTGCCTACATCTTAGATACTCTCTGTTTTAACTCCAAATTTCCTGTGCTAGGGTGGAGATGGACTCCACAGGACCCCATGCCCATTCATATCTACCACCAGAAGTTGTGGAAAGCCCACTATAATCACCACCTATATCAAGTTTGCAATGGATTTATGTTACCCATTTACTATGCAATTTTTGAAAAACCTACTCCTAAGATTTCCTCACAAGCACAGATTGACTTGACAGCCTTAGGAAACTGGTTCGGAGAAGAAAAATTTACATATGTAAGAGTTTTCGGCAGTCATGCTAGGCCTCATGTCCTCCCCTTGTATATACCCGACAAACTATTGGCTCGAGAGATAGCATATCAGCTTACATCCGAAGGAGTTACACAGACTCTAAGGAATAAAAAGAAGCAGGTCTGGCCTCCTTTTCCTCTAAGGTGTGGCGTTTATGCTCTACATGACTACAAACATGCAGAGAAAGAAGCAGAAAAGATAAATACACTGAATCTCGCCACTCTTCCTAACAGACGATTTGATCCAAACAAAGTCACCTATAATGCACTTGAACAGGCAAAACTCACTAAATTTGAACATAAAGAAGATGAGTTTGATGACCTATTCTCCTCGGCCGAGTCATTATTTCAGGTTCAAACGCTAGCTAGAATGAGATATCATGACGACAGGTTAGTCGAATTTAATAGACTTAGAGAGCAGAGGTTGCAAACTCTGCCTCTAGATTTGTTAGCAACGGCCCCGATGACACAGTCAAGCGAGCCTGAACAGCGACTTACCAACGAACCTCCTGCTACATCAGAAATTGTTGGAGAAGTCCAAACAAGAGAGCAGGAGGAACTCCAGAGGAAAGAACAGGAGGAAGCGCAGAGGAAAGAACAAGAGAGGATATGTGAAGAGGAACAAAAAAGGCAACAGGAGCAGAGCAGCATGGACGTGAATGTCGATGCCCAGATTGACCCAAAGTTGCTCCAGGAATGGCAGCAATTCGATTCAATCATAAGCAATCTAGAAAGCTCAAAAGAAGCTGATACATCCAAAGCATCTAATACACAGGATACAACATCAAAAGAGGTTCCAAGTGGAACCAGCGGCCTACCCCCTACTACAGACATAGAAATAATTCCCAAAGATCCTTCGGATCAAATAATTTTGCAAGTGGAAGATATACCTCCATTGGATGTCTTTTACAGCCCAAAGCACAAGGCTGTAGTAAAGCGACAACCAAAAAGGAGAAGAATTGATCAACCTTCCCTGTTCCCTGAACAAACAGTGATAGCCAATGTGGTTTGGAAGGAGGAGTTTGATCCTTCTAATGACCTAACAAAATTGTCCCAATATGTTGGAGCCTATTCGGAATCCACCATGGACAAGGCATCAGAAGCGAGTAATTTGTTAAAAGAAAAGGACCAAGCAATCGCTTCACTACAAGCACAGCTATTGGAGGCACAGCAGAAAGCAGAACAATTAGAACAGCAATTGTCCACGCAGCAACAGATAAATAATCAATTGAATGTAGTTGCATGAAGAGAAACAAAGGATCGATTTGAGTGCAATTCAAAAGCAGAAAGCGCTGTCAGAAGCATTAGCAAAATTGAAAGCAATGAATGAACAGATGGTAAAGACAAAAGATGAGCAAATTCCTCAATTATCAAGTCAAATAGAGAAGTTCAAGGATCTTCCGCAGCCTGGCGAGTTCAGAGCAGAAGCACTACAGATTAATAAGGCATTGGTAACACAAATAAGATTATTATGTCAGAAAATTGCTCAAGTGGAACCCCTGTGTGACATAACAGCATCAATAATCGATAAATCAGTCGATGCTCGATAAGACTTAGAGTAGGCTGACGAGACCTTGACAAATTTTCTTGATCTGAGGGACAGGCAGCTAACTTGCCAAAAATCTTAGAATCCCATAAAGAAATCCTATTTATGGAATGGCAGTCCCATTTAATGAAGGCAGAGAGAGCAGTTTCTAGATGCAAATTAACCACAAGTAATTTGGTTGAATTAATTAATGATACTCTCTATTTATCTAATATGATCTCTCAATGTACACCAGGTAAATTACTATCGGCTAAAACATTGGAGCAATCATGTTATCAAGAGCTGGAAAAGAATGGGAGATTGATCGCAGGTATTAACAGTTTAACTTGGGACACCTATTGGTTGTTCCTAGTAAAACCATACAGCCAGAGAGCCACCCTCAAGTGCCTAATAGATGCAATCGGGTGTATCATTCCCGATATACAAGATGCCACCTATGCTGCTCAACTCAATTCTCGTCTCAGCCACCCTCAAGAAGTGGAACCAATGCTAGCGATATGCCAACTCAGGTCGAAAGGCAAACAGCCAGAGTGATGAATCATGCTGCTGACTGCTAGATTTCTATGGGGAAGATATTCAAGATCAAGTTGTACCAATTAAGTAGCATTTTAATTTTGTAGTTAGTTAGTTTTAATCAAGTATTTATAGACCCTTTCAATGCATTGGAAAGGGTCGTAAGTTTTTGTATATGACTTAAACCTGAAGTTACACTACTGTACTTCAGGTATATATTTTTTATAAAGACTGGGCCAATTATTCCAATTTTGATAACGAAGCTTTTATGTGGATGTGCACTATTGCCTTTATTTAAAAGTATTTCTGAGTCGGAGGAAGGAATTTGAACTGCGATTGATGTTGGGAATGATTTGCAGCTCATATGGTACTACTATCTATGTCTGAATTCATTCTTTTTATGTGAATTGTTATTTGATCACTCTTGCTATTATTGAATATATACATGTATTTTAACAGCATTCTTTATACTTTCCACTATTGGATGTTTACAGCATGCTTTTCTTCTAATCATACATGTATCAGTAATATAAAAAGATAAGTGTAACAATGTTTTATTAATTACTTTGTTCAACTATTTGAACAAAGCAATTATTATGTGAATGAATGTCTATGTTTATTGAATAGAGTCATCTATATGCCTATTGATGAACAGAGATCATCAAGCGTTGCACTTAAGAATAGAAGCTTCCCGGGATAGAATAGTCATTTGTATTTTCGCTTTTTAGATTAAGTCATCCATTCATTATCATTTATTAGAAAACCAATCACTCATCCATCCCCTTTTTATTCATTACTAGGAAACTGGCCCCATTATATCCAGTCGGAGCCACCATCCCAAACAGAAAAGGAGTTGTATTAAGGTCTGGACCGGGTGGTTATCCCCCAATGTTGATGCAATGATTTTCGGGGCATCAACAGGTTTATATACCTTGGGTTTATAATATTAATCCCTTGGGTTTAATATTATTCCCTTGGGTTTAGAATCCCTTGGGGTTTTAGTATTAATTATTTGGGTTTATTATTCACTTGGGTTTATAATATCAATCCCTTGGGTTTAGTAATCTAAGGTTTCATATTCCTAGGGTATAATATTATTTATAGGGTCTATAATATTAATCCTAAGGTTTAATATAAATCCCTTACATTTATAATCATGGTCAACCATGGTCATCCATGGTTCAATGTCACAGTGTGATAAAGTTTATCTCAATATGAAAATCAATCATGGTCATCTATCGTCAATCATGGTCAACCATGGTCCAATGTCACATTGTGAAAAATATTCTCTAATATAAAAGTCAACCATGGTCAAACATTTTTATTTTACCATTTATAATATTTATCATAGAGTTTATATTCCTTGGTTTTTAATATTTATCTTAGGGTTGATCATAGGATTTTCTTAATATAAAGATCAATCATGGTCAACCTTCATCAACCATGGTCAACATTGGTAAAAAATGGTCAAGGTTTAAGATTATCTCTATATGAAAATCAACCATGGTAAAACATAGTTAATCATGGTCAACCATGATCACATTGTGACAAAGATTGTCTCATTGTCCAACACCACATTGTGACAAAGATTGTCTCATCATCCAATGTCACATTGTGACAACCATGGTCAACCATGGTCCAACTTCACATGGTGATAAAGATTGTCTCAATATGAAAATCAACCATGGTCAATCATGGTAAACTATGGTCAACCATGGTCCAACATCGCATTGTGACAAAGATTCTCTCAATATGAAAATTAATAATGATCAACATGCTCAATCATGCTCAACCATGGTCCAACATCACATTGTGACAAATATTGTCTCAATAGGAAAATTGAACATGGTCAACCATGGTTAAATGTTGAAAATGCGACAAGAAAATCCTAACTTAAATTTGTCCTTGAATTAAATTAGGAATTAAATTTTAATTCCACGTCTCATGACAACTTGTAATAGTTAACTAAGTTAATTTGACTTAGTTGGCTCAATTAATTCGAGTTGAGGGTTTAAATTGAGTCATGTATAATTTCTCCTACTTCTTAGGAGCCTTGGTTGAGTTTATTTTGAGTTGTAATTATTTAATTCAATTTAAACGAATTAAAGTCAGCTAAACTAGTTCCAATTAATGGAGGAATTAGTGGGATATCCAGTAGTGGGTTGTAACTTGTAGTGATCAACCAGTAAACTGAAGATTCACTCATAATTAACTCATGCATGTCAAATCAGATAAAGGCCCAATTAATATTGGAGTTCAGGGACAATGTACTATCAGTTGTATAATCATCTAAATTGTACAGGTGGTGCATGTAATCAAAGGAAGGCCTATGAGGATTGTGCAATTCATATTTGTGGCATTTCCCAATTAAATATAATCTAATTCCCAAGGTAACTGCGCAAGGAAATAGGAGCTTGGAAGGAAGAAAAATTGGCTAAGTATTGGCTTGAGCTTGTCTCGAAAGTAGTGAGATAGATAGAGATAGTGCAGAGGTTACTCAGGGTTGAGAAAAGCATTGTAATATTCTCATATTTTATAATTAATGCAATATACAGATAGCAGGGGTTTTTAGATGTAGCTTTCCCAACAAAATTAATGTGTTATGTGTTATTGGATTCTTTCTCTTTTATGCTTCGTGATTTCATCGATCATTTATTGTTTCCGCTGAATCATGAGTAGAGTAGATTCAAGTTAATTATTTTAGCATATTACAATTTGCAGCTTGAATCTACAAGGAATTTCTACGTTGTATCGGAGCTAAAATCCTTATAGAAGAGGAGAATATGAGTTTGTCTTTTGCAGGAGAAAATAAATTTGCAGTATCATACTTCAGAGCCAATGGGATGTCATTCTATGGAGACTCGAATATTCCCTTGAGGGTAGTTCAAACTATATTTCTCGGAAGGATAGGATGGAGGCAGTGTTGGAAGATAACATGTTTAAGGAATTCATAGACAAAGATATTCCTAAGCCAGCTAATGCTCAAGATCTGGCTGAGTGGAGAAAATGTGTGGCAAAGGCAAGAAGGATTATCCTAGAAGGAGTTCGAGATCATATTGTCTTGAACCTCCATGGTAAGGAAAATCCATTTGCAATGTGGAAGGCCTTGATGGACCTGTCTCAAAAAGATAGTGACCACAAGAAGCTAGAACTGAAGGACAAGCTGAAAAAGATAAAGATGGAGAAGGGTGACACAATACCAAATTACTTGACCAAGCTCACCCAATGTTAGGATGAGGTTGGAAGTGTCGGTGTTATAGTTGTTGAAGACACTCTGGTGAGACTAACACCTCTAGGCCTTCCCAAGAGCTGGCACAACTACCAGGACTCAGTTAATGGAGGGAGAAGCTATCAGAGTGGGAGCGATTGTGGTCTGACTTGGTATAAGAAGAGATTCAACAGAACACCAGAGATGGATCCTCATCCAAGCATGATGATGAGGAGAATTGTGCCTTAGCTAGAAAGGCAAAGAAATGGAAGGGGAAGTCAACACATTCTAAATCATATTCCAGTTAGGGTAGCAAGAAGAAGGACATGTTCAAGATTATATTTTTTCACTGTCACGAGCTGGGACACTATGCCACAAAGTGTCTACATAATAAGGCTAGTAAGAAGCCCTTAAGAGGAGTGCGAAGAAGCTCTTGTTTCACAATTATAGTTGTATTTCACCCTCATCACTTGCATGGTGACATCAGGGATGGGTAGTGTGTGGTACCTAGACAGTGGAGCCTCATTCCATATGACCGAAAACAAAGAGTTATTTAATGACTTGGAGGAGAAGAACCTCCAAATGCAATTCGAGATGGGAGATGATGGGAGGTATAGCACGATCGACATTGGTATTGTTACTTTTTAGAGGGAGTCTAGTTCTCCTCTCACATTAAAATATGTCATGTATGTTTCGAGTTTGAAGAAGAATTTGGTTTCAATTTCCATGTTGAAGGACCATGGCTATGATGTGATATTTAGCAAGGGAAATAATTTCCTTTGTCACATAGCATATGAACAAGTGAATCGGATCAGGGTTCAAGTGAAGAACCTCTACAAATTGGATGTAGAATATTGTGCTACTTTGAGCATAAAACAAGAGAAGGTGCAGAGACAAGACATCAATGATTTGTGGCATAGAACATTGGGTCACTTGCACCACGGAGCTTTGAAGATCATGTAGCAAATTTATACAGGATTTCCCAAGGGTACACTAGAGCAGAGAGACACATGCAAAGGGTGTACATTGGGGAAGTACACCAAATATTCCTTTTATGATAAAGATAGTCGAGTGCATGCGATCCTTGATAGAGTTCACTTAGATGTGTATGGACCGTTCTTGATAGAATCCACAGCCAAGCAAAGGTATTCTATAATATGTGTTTATGATGTTTCTTATAAGTGATGGATTTTCTTCATGCAGAAGAAATATCATATGTTCACTAAATTTTGTGAATTTAAAGCACTTATCTAGAAAGATACTAGCAGGAAATTCAAATCTCTCAGAAGCGATAACGGCGAAGAATATGTGTCAAATGAATTCAAGATATTTTGTGCATCGGAAGACATTCAACAAGAATTAATAGCACCTCATAACCACAACAGAATGGGGTGGTTGAAAGGAAGAATAAAAGTATTGTGGGAGTTGCACAAATGATGTTACATGATCAAGACCTACCATTGCACTTGTGGGCTGAAGCGTGCAACACAACTATTTATTTGCATAACAAAAGCCCTCATTGAATTCTCGAGATGAGCACACCAGAAGAATATTTTTCAGGTAAGAAACTAGATGTGGCACACTTCAGGATCTTTGGTTTATCATTCTACTGTCATGTTACCAAGGATGCACGGAAAACACTAGATCCAACAGCTGAGTTGAGAATATTTGTGGGGTACATCGATACACCTCACAACTATTGGGTGTACCTTCCATCCAATAGGATGAAAGTGGTTCGTAAAGATGTGAATTTTGATGAAGAGAAGGTCATGAGATGTTCCCTTGAGAGGGAGCTTCAGTTACATGAAGATGAGGAGATTTTAGCACCAAAGGAGGAACCCCAAGATGATGTGGAGCAACCACATGCATAGGAGGAGAGAGTGGAAGCACACAATCATGCAGAGACTTCCAGAGATGGAAGGAAGTGCATGAAAGAGGTTGACAGATTGATGGATGATGGTAGAGATAATGTGGGATAACCCACATCATAGCGTAGGTGGAGGAGGTCACCATATCAGTACACTGGCTACGTGGATCTAATGAATGAGAGTGTAGAGGTTGAGCCATCCTCATTCGAGGAAGTAGTGCAACAACCAGTATGGGTTGATGCCATGGTTGAGGAGTATGACTCCATTATTAGAAACAGTTTTTGGGAAGTGGTCCCAAGACCAGCAGACAAGTCAGTGGTGAGTTCGATACAGCTTTACAAGGTAAAGCAAGCAGCATATTGGAGTGTGGAGAAACATAAGGCCAAATTTGTGGCCAGAGGGTTCTCTACAGTGGAGGGAATTGATGACGATGAGACCTTTTCTCTAGTAGAAAGGGGCTCTTCAATCAGATCTATTCTAGCACTGTCAGCACAGATGGGATGGAAGATACATCAGATGGATGTGAAGACAAAATTCCTCAATGGTTTGATTGAGGAAGAGGTTTATATTGAGTAGCCAAAAGGATTTGAGACCTTCAACAGAGATTCGCATATGTGCAGACTCAAGACGCAACGTTGTATGGACTAAAATAAGCACCCCATGCTTAGTACACCAGAATTGACAGTTATTTCATCGGGTTGGGCTTCACCAAAAGTGAAGTAGATGTAAACCTTTACCTTGTGGTTGAAGGTAAATTTTTTATTATAGTATTATATGTCAATGATTTGAATCTAACAAGTGATGACAAGTTGATAAAATATTGCAAAGAGGATCTTGCAAGAGAATTCGAGATGAAGGACTTGTGGCTCATGCATTACTTTATTGGTATGGAAGTATGGCAAGGAGATGATGAACTATTTGTCTATCAAGGCAAGTATGCCAATGAGATACTGAAGAAGTTCAACACGGAGAGCAGCAAACCCATGGAGACTCCTCTAACAAGTAATTGGAGGAAGGAATATGCTACTTCAGGTGAAGCAGTGGAGGCCAATATTTATAGAAAACTTGGGGGTTCACTTATGTATTTGGTGACGCACGGTTGGACATGTGTTTTGTAGTTAACTATCTTATTCAAGTCATGGTTAAGCCAACCAAACTTTATTGTAAGGAAAATAAACATGTGTGGAGATACCTCATATGCACCACTCATTTTGGTCTTTGGTACAGATAGAAGGAGAGAGTGAAGCTTCATGGCTTCACAGATGTAGATTGGGTAGGGAGTCCATCCGATATGAAGAGGACATCAGGGGGAATCTCCATTATTGGGTCAGCAACAGTTTCTTGGTACATCGAGAAGCAGAGATCAGTTGCACTCAGTTCAACAGAAACATAGTACATGGTTGTTAGTCAAGTAGCTTGAGAGGCTGTCTGGATGAGGAAGATCATTTTTGGGTTATTTGGTCAATAGACGGATCCTACAGTAGTTTACTATGACAATGAGAGTTGCATCAAACTCTTTGAGAATCCAGTTTTTCATGATCATTCCAAGCATATCGACATCTGGTATCACCATCTATGAGATTGTGCGCAGAGGAGAATCATGTTGCTGGAGTAAATTCCTACAAAGGAGTAGGATGCAGATATTTTGGCATAGGCATTGGCAAGATGGAAATTCGAGTTTCATAGAGGTAGGATCGGGGTAGCAGTTAATCCCTTTCTTCTTGAGAGGGAGTGTTGAAAATGAAACAAGAAAATCCTAATTTAAGTTTGTCCTTGAATGAAATTGTAATTCCACATATCATGACAACTTGTAATAGTTAACCAAGTTAATTTAACTTAGTTGGATCAGTTAATTTGAGTTTAGGGTCTAACTTGAGTCATGTAGAATGTCTCCTACTTTTTAAGAGACCTGATTGAGTTTATTTTGAGTTGTAATTATTTAATTGAGTTTAACTAAGTAAAATTCAATTAAACTAGTTCCAACTAATGGAGGAATTAGTGGGAGATCTAGTAGTGGGGTGTTACCTGCAATGATCGGCCAGTAAATTGGAGATTCACTCATAATTAACTCATCCATGTTAGATCAGAGAAAGACCCAGTTGAGATTGGAGTTCAGGGACAATGTACTATCATTTGTATACTCATCTAAATTTTACAGGTGATGAATGTAATCAGAGGAAGGCCTATGAGAATTGTGCAATTCATATTTGTGGAATTCCCCAATTAAATATGGTTAATTCCCAAGGAAACCGTGCAAGGAAATCAGAACTTGGCAGGTGTTGTAGTGACTACAACCACCCTCCAAAATTTTTCCTTAGCTTCGTTTTGGAGCCTCCCTACCAACCATCCTCAATAGCATGTCTTGCGCTGTCAAGTACACAAGATTCATTGGTTTTTCAGTGGCTTTCCAACCTATACATGATATCTTGCATCACTCCCGTCATAGGATGCTACTCTGGACTTGGTCCTGATGGTCATTGAGCAAATCCCTCAAGAAATTGTGCAATTCTGAAGGGGAACCAGTCTTCCCTCCTGAAATTGCGCAAATCTGATTGGCAGCCTGTTGGGCTCAGAAACTGCGCAATTCTGTTATTCAACCTTCCTAGTGAAAACTGTGCAATCTGGCCCAGCAGGAGTACTCAGCCCAGAAATTGTGCAATTATAGGCACCAGTCAGTTGCTCCTTCCAAAAATTGCGCAATCCCTCTGGACAGCCAGCCCAGCTTCCTCCCAGAATATGCACAAAATTTCCCCTCAGTCAAGCAAGTTGTTGCATGTGCCCTCTGGTTAACTGGTTCCACCTAGGACCAAGAAAACTTGACTTACATGCATGGGATTCTTTTTCCCGAAATAGCAAAAAGCAACATGCAAAAATAATCCCTAGATTTTAGGGAGCTATTTTTAGCAATTAGAGGTTACATGCAAAGATCGTTTTAGAAACTTTCCTCCAAGTGTCACTTTTTCCTAGATTTGTGGCATGCGCGTCATGAGCCTCAAACTTATTTATTCGACACTTCAGAGCTCATTCTTCACATCGATATTAGAGCTCTGACATCCCACAACACATCCAGGAGTCTTCGACACATCCAACTCAGCTATTTCCGGGTAAGTCCACTTAACTTGTCTTTTGCAGCATTTCTGTCGCTTTTTGTGTTTTGGCTTGTGTGAGTGTTGTCTTCTTGATTTCTATGAATGCTTGTTGTCGTTTACATGCATATTAGCTTGTACAAGCACCGTTTTATTTTTTGTTAGCATCTCACTGTTGTCGCATGCATGAAACTGTTTTGCACGAATGGTCGTCGATTTGGCGACTCGTCTCACACACATGCATGTTGTTTCATTTTCTGAATCTTGCATCCATTGTTTTCATGCATGATCATTCACCTTTGCCTACACTCAGTATCACCATGCATTCACATATTCACTTGCTTTTAGTTTCCCATCAGCGGATCTGGGTAACCTTGGCCTGGACTCTGCCTCTCCAAGACAACATTGCGCAATTCTAAGAGGGGAGGCTCTGTGTTCCTCCCAGAAAATGTGCATTTATAGCCAGTGGATTTCCTTCAGTCTTGCCTTGTGCAATTCTAAGAGGCAGTGACTGTTGGTCCAGAAAATTGTGCAATTCAATCCCTGGGCCTTCAACACTTGCTAGCTAAAATTGCGCATTGTGCAATCCTAGCACCCAGCAGGCTAATTTGGATTGTGCATTATGCAATTCTAGTAGCCAACCAGCCTCCCGACGGTCTGGACTACCTTTTGCGCAGTTCTAGCAGCCTGTCTCCTGGCCTCCCAGTGAAAATTGTGCAATCCTTATCAATCAATCCCCAGGTATGTAGCATGTCATCCCTCAAGTTTGCTTTGGTTTTAACTGATAGATTTCTTGACATGCATGTCACCATGTCTCCAGATATAGCAGGTATTCGTCCGTCTCTCAGCAATTCAGGATCAATGGCCTACAAGAGAGCAAGATCAAAGGACATTGACAGAAGCACAAGTGGAGCAGCAGTTGAGCGAGTGTCTACAAGTTTGCTGATTTATGAAGACACCAAGCTGATTGTAGACAAAGACATCAAGTTGAAATGGAAAGAGGTCAATGATGCATTCTCAAACACATTTGGGGAAGATCTCGAAGATCGACAAGTCTATGTGAACATTCACAAGTCCGGCTTGTACCAGATTTCATGCAGGTACCCCACGTTCCCATGCGTGGACATGATATATTGGATCGTCTAGCACACTGATCCTGTTATGAAACCAGCTCACAAAAAGATAGAAAAGAGAGATCCACGCCTTAGAATTCAGCCTCTTCGAGGGGGCAACCTCCTTTACATTACATAAATGAACAATTCTTGGATGATACAAATGAAAATACCTCCTTTCTATATATAGGAGTCTAAGTGGTCCCAATACAATCAAAGCCTACATAACAATAATATTGTAGGGCACAACAGTAACAATGGTGGGCTTCTATGTGGCATAATAGTAACAATATGGACACTGCATGGGTACATCAATATAATAAGTGGGTTATACTAATAACAATAAGGGGTTACACTAGTAGTATAGGGGCCTAACATGCCCCTCTCCTTCAAAAAGCGTTGTCCTCAACGCTTGAGTAGTTCTTTATGCTTCTATATAAAATTCTTGTCCTCCCATGTGGAATATTCAGCGGGTAAGTTCTTCCACTTGATGAGATACTCTGAAATTGATCAATTTCGTAGCTGTCGGGTTCTTGTTTCTGTGACTGCTCCATGTTCCAATATGATTTTTCCTTCCTCTTCAATTTCTGGCAATATTGCTTGAATTGGGATCTTTTGCAACTTTTGAATAAGTGGCCATACTTCTTAATTCTTCTTCCATTCATCCATTGCTTCATTTATCCAATTTGGTTGGATAATATAAATAGCACAAAACAATGCTTCCACATCCTCATCCTTGAAGCGTCTTCCCATTCGGTAAGGTCGCCATTTTTTAAATGCATGTAGTATTGCCAACATTTCCTTCTCATAAATAGCTTGCTTGAGATGTAGCAGTAAAAATACCCAATCACTCACATCAAAACATTTTTCACTACGATGTTGATCTACCTGTTGTTTCATTTGATTTTGCACTGAAGTGGCGTTATCCTTTAAAAGTTGGAGAACTTGCTGTTGATGCTCGATATGATCTTTCTCTACTTGAACCTTTTTCTTCTTGATATGTCCTTCTATCTTTTGAGGAGTGGTAATTTCTTCCAATCCTTTACAAGATATGGTCGGATTCATTTCTTGATGCTCGATGTGATCTTTCACTTCTTGAACATTTTTCTTCTTGATGTGTCCTTCTATCTTGATAGTTTGAGTGGTAATTTCATCCATTGAATTACAAGATATGGTTGGATTCATTTCTTCTTTCTCGATGTGATCTTTCACTTCTTGCACCTTTTTCTTCTTGATATGTCCTTCTATCTTGAGAGTTTGAGGAGTGGTAATTCTTGCCAATGCTTTACAAGATATGGTCTGATTCATTTCTTCTTTCTCTGGGGTGGTGTCCTGATGTATATCCTCTTCTTTTGATGTTTCTTGATCCTTTTCTTCCTCCTCTTCATATTCTATGTAAAATAATTTCTTCTCAGCACACCTATGACCTTTAGTGCATTTTCTATCACAATTGTAACAAAGCCCTTTTTCTCTTTTTTCTTCCAATTGTTGTGGTGTAACCCTTGTAGGTTGTGGAAGGCTGGGAGAAACAACACTTCCATCTTTATAGTTGTGAGGGGTATGCTTCCTGGTTTCCATAATTTTGCTTTCCATTATGTCACAAAGCCCTTTTACTCTTTCCAATTGTTGTGGTGTTGCTCTAAAGAAGGTGTTGCTCTTTATATCCTCATAATGTGCTATCATTTCCTCCGTGAAAATTGACCACGTAACAAGTTTTTTACGAGAACAAAGCCCTTTGTACCATAAAAATTGATCTGGTTCTAAATATGAAGATGCAATACATACCTTTTGTAACATTTGTACACCATGTATATCAAAATATTGCTCCATCTGAAGTATCCAATTTACCGGATCCTTGCCATCAAACTTCCTCATCTTGCTTTTTCTTGATTTTAGGAGCTCTACATTGAAACGACTGTAACTCTGTACTTTCAAATCTTTAAGTTCTAAAATTGTGACCTGTAGTAGCCCACTATGTCCTCTTTCCAATGCCACAAGTCTGATCCAAATTGGATTCTCCAAGAAAAAGTTATACACAATCTCCCGCAGTGACCTGATTATAGACTAGTTCAGTAGAGCGAAATTGTATGAAGTGCCACGTGTCACTGTTTCAACCTTTGACTCTGAAAAATATATAAACCGAAACTAAAGTCCGTCCTCTTTCTGTAACTTCTTACGAAATTTCAATCCGATGCTCAGAAAGAAAGTTATGACGATTTTCCCCCGGTCACCTGTTTCGAGTGTAATTCAGGAGTCTGCCAAAAGACCAACTTCCGCAGATCATATCTCCGAAAATATCGCGCAAAAAGATCTGAAATTCAGACCCAAGGTTCACCGCCAATTATTCTCAAATGGGTTTTTTTTGTAACTTCTGAAACGTCACAGACAAAAAGTTATAGCGAAAATTCCACGATGACCTGTTTGGAGCAGCGAAACCCTAGAATCCAAAGCTCTGATACCAAATGTTATGAAACCAGCTCACAAAAAGATAGAAAAGAGAGATCCACGCCTTAGAATTCAGCCTCTTCGAGGGGGCAACCTCCTTTACATTACATAAATGAACAATTCTTGGATGATACAAATGAAAATACCTCCTTTCTATATATAGGAGTCTAAGTGGTCCCAATACAATCAAAGCCTACATAACAATAATATTGTAGGGCACAACAGTAACAATGGTGGGCTTCTATGTGGCATAATAGTAACAATATGGACACTACATGGGTACATCAATATAATAAGTGGGTTATACTAATAACAATAAGGGGTTACACTAGTAGTATAGGGGCCTAACAGATCCCAAGACGATGACATTGAGCAGTGTCAGCAGGACAGAGATTTCTACCTTTAGGGCATAGGATTATGAGCAGATGTATCATTTGTCTAAGCCATTGATCACCATGGAGACACCCTTCATGATCCAGGTGGATATTGGTGGCCACCCACGTTTTCCACTTAGACTCCCACCATTGTTTCATTCAATTTTTCAGTTTCCTTAATTATAGCACAGTTTACTATTTTTTGCAGTTTTTCGGGTCCTAAACTTCTGAAGCCGTTTTGAGGCCCTAAATGACGTTTTTCTAGCAATCTACCGCCAGTGATTTTTTGATAACATTATATTTTTCATCGTAGTACTCTGGGAAATCTTTCCAACAGGGCATCATGTGCATCAAATGGAGATAATATGACCAAGTCACGACCCCGGGAAGTTGGCTGTCCAACTAACCCCAACGGGGCCCATAAACTCTTGGTGTTACATCTCCTCGGGTTAGGGTTTTGGTTGTTTACGGTTTGCTCTTATTGTTCGATAATAAAAAGGCCCTTAAGCCTCATTGTAAGGTAGTTCAAAGGCATGTAGCTGCCACATCTCTTCTCAGGGATAAGCTACCATCGTTCAACCTAGTTTATTTCCATTTATGTTTCTAGACATATTTCAATGTTTTATATTAATGAAATGAAGTATTATTTCTACTGCATCTCTATATTTATGGTTATATCTGTAATTTGTTGCGTTCTTGTTTAAATTCTGATCAGTGGTATCAGAGCTGTCTGCTATTTCTTTATTTTTCTTTGCATGTCCCCAACGAGGTCGAGATATAAGGAGTTAGGGCTTGAACTGGTCGAACCTTTACAAGACCAGCCTCACAAATCCCGACGACCTCACATGGCGGATGAAAATAAAGACGGAGGGGCAGGAGATCCTATCAAAATCTTGCTCAAAGAGGCCCTCGAGCGACAAAGGAATGTGATGATGGACAACTTTGCCTAGATCCTTCAATGGCTACCCAGGGGTGACACATCTACTTCAAACAGCTACTTTGGAAGTGCCACACCCTTTAAGGTACAAGTTAACTTTGACATTCCCAATTTTGAGGGTTAGATAGATGCAGACGTTGTAGATAAATGGGTAAATCTGCTAGAAGGGTATTTTTTTGTTCATGATTTTTCTGAATGGGAAAAGATTACTTTCTCTCTTCTCAAAGATGCCCCCCACATCAAGGACTGGTGGGAAACCTACTGCAAGCAGAAGGATGAAAGTACAGCCTCACTGTTTTCAGCCGCACCCACTTGATATTCATTCTGGGATGCCATCAAGGAGCAGTACTACCCTATCAGAATCTATGAGGATAAATACATAAAGTGGACCACGCTACGGTAGGGAAGGGACCATGACATGCCGGAGTTTAACAATATTTTTCATACCCTCCGCACAAAGTTGGGTACCAATGATACTTAGAAGCATTTGGTACTCAAATACTGTGACTGCCTACATAGGTACATCTCGGACGAAATGGAGTTCCGGGACATCTCCTCGCTCGGCACAGTGTACCGATACACTGTCAAGATCGAGCAGAAGTTTAAACAGAAGAAGCGAGACTTTGGATTTGTGAATTCAAAGAAAGGGAAAGGTGCCCCCAAACTGTAGAACAAAGGACAAAGCCAAGGCGGGGTGGCCCAAGACAACCCGCCAAAGCCACAATCAAAGAACAACACCGTGAAGCCGAAGAAGGACACGGGAAAGTGGTGTGAGTTCCATAAGAGCTCCACTCACAATACAAGTGAGTGTCGGGCCATGCAATCACTGGTGGAAGAGCTAAAGGCTTTGGAATCAAATGCATGTTCAGACTCCAAGTTAGAACCCGACAAGGGGAATGACAAAGGGAAGAAGATTATCGATGCGGAGCCCAATGCCACCGTTGCCACCACGAAGATCCAGAAGGAGGAACCTGAAGATCCAGAGGAGGAGGAGCACCTCTTCCACTCTCAGATTTGGGTAAAGGGTCTCCGCTACAGTTCATTGTCAACAGTGAGAGGCAAAATAACCTCATTTCGGCAAAGGTCGTGAAGCAGCTAGGCTTACCAACCACATCACATCCCCAACCGTACACCATCAAGTGCCTTCACCAAGGACGGGATCTTCGCGTGAGCCAACAGTGTCACCTTCCATACAATATCAAGCCCTTCACGGATGAGATATTATGTGAGGTTGCTCCCCTTTATGTTTGTGATGTATTATTAGGCCAACCCTACTTGTGGAAGCGACATGTTGTGTATGAATCAAGGCCTCGTGCTGTTACTGTTACTTTGGGAAATAAGTTGTACAGGATACCAGAGGTAGTACCGCCTACCACCATCTCTTTGGTTACTAAAAAACAATGCAGTAAGCTCATTTCCAAACCCAGGAAATTTTTTTTCCTCATGATACGCCCTCAGGGAAAGAAGAATACGATGGCCACGACCTACAGACAAGGCCCCTACGCACGACAACTACATATGGACAAGGTTGTGGAGGAGTACGAGGACATCTTCACCTCCCCTGCAGGGGTTCCTCTACACTGACACGTCAAGCGCTCCATCGATCTAACCCTAGGTGTGTCACTGCCCAATGGACCAATCTATTGGTGCTCCATTCTAGAGAATGACGAAATCAAGAGGCAGATTCAAGAGCTACTGCAGAAAGGTCACATCCGACCGAGTTCATCACCCTGTGGAGCTCGATCGTGTTAGTACAGAAGAAGGATGGGACTTTGAGACTCTATATTGACTATTGAGCCATGAACAAGATCACTATCCAGAATAGGTACCCGATCCCATGAATTAATGACCTTTTGGACCAACTGAAGGGGGGAAAATATTTCAACAAGATCGACTTGAAGTCAGGATATTGCCAGGTAGCAATCGAACCCTCTGATGTGTGGAAGACTGCCTTCAAAGCTAAGGAGGGCCTTTTCGAATGGTTGGTTATGCCTTTCGGGTTGAAGAATGCTCCTGCGACCTTCATGAGGTTGATGGATGACATATTGCGGTCATTCACCAACTTATTTGTAGTGGTATACTTGGATGACATCCTAATCTTCAGCCAAAGTTGGGAAGAGCATCTCCACCACATCCAACAGGTTCTCCAAACACTGTAGCAACACAATCTATGTGCCAATTTGGAGAAATTCACTTTTGGCATGACCCAAGTTCAGTATCTGGGATACATTATTGATGAACGGGTGGTGCATGTGGATCTAGACAAGATCCAAGTCATTCGGGATTGGCCATCTCCAACCACTCTGACAAAGCTCCGTTGCTTTATGGGTCTTGCCAATTTCTACCGTAGGTTCATGTTGGGATTTTCTCATATCACTTGACCCTTGAGTCAAGTCACCAAAGGAGGAGCGAAAGCAAAATTCTTTTGGTCTGAATCTCAACAGAAGGCATTCACAGAGTTGAAACATCACCTCTGCTCAGCACCAGTGCTTGCATTATCAGACTTGCAACAACCATTTGAGATGAAGATCGATGCCTCTAAATATGTTACTGGGGCAGTCCTTACTCAACACGAGCATCCAGTGGCATATCATAGTGAGACACTTTCAGACACATTCCGGAGGTATCCCACTTATGACAAAGAGATGTATTCCATTGTGCAGGCCTGCCAACAATGGAAGCATTACATTTTGGGGAAGGATTTGAATATCAAGTAAAAGAAGGACAACACCAATAATGTTGCAGATTGCATCAGTTGACCACCAATCATGGCATTAACCATTGTGCTCAACTCTTGTGGGCATGAGACTTCTGATTGGCCACTTCTCTACAAAAGCGACCCAAAATTCGGCCACACATACTAGACACTCTTGGAGGGTTAGCATGTTCCAGATTTTCACCTCCAGGATGTCCTGTTATGCCACCTGAGTCACCTTTGTGTTCCTTAAAGCAGGCGTGCCAAGATGATTTAGGAAGCACACTACAGTCGGGTTGCTGGGCATTTCAGGGTCGAGAAAATGGTGGCAATACTGCAAAGGTATTTCTATAGGCCGAATCTTCGACATGATGTCAGGAAGTACATCAGATCTTGCATTGCCTGCGTCGTTGCCAAACCGACCATCAAGAAGCAAAACCTTTATACTCCGCTACCTACCCCTAGTCGACCTTGGGAATCCATCTTTGTTATGAAACCAGCTCACAAAAAGATAGAAAAGATAGATCAATGCCTTAGAATTCAGCCTCTTCGAGGGGGCAACCTCCTTTACATTACACAAATGAATCATTCTTTGATGATTCAAATGACAAAACCTCCTTTCTATATATAGGAGTTTAAGGAGTCACAATATAACCCAGCCGACCTAACAATAATAATATAACGGCACAAAAATAACAATAGAGGGATTCTATGGGGCACAGTAATAACAATATGGGGACAATAGGGGCACAACAATATTAATAAGGGATATAACTGCAATAGTAATGGGGTAATTACTAGTATTATAGGGACCTAACATGCCGCTCTCCTTCAAAAAAGTGTTGTCCTCAATGCTTGAGTAGTTCTCGATGCTTCTGTATAAAATATATACAAGAAACTACAGTCTGTCCTCTTTCTGTACCTTCTTACGAAACTTCAATCCGATGCTCAGAGAGAAATTTATGATGATTTTCCCCAAGTCACCTGTTTGGAATGTAATTCAAGAGTCTGCAAAAATACCAACTTCCTCAGATCATATATCCGCAAATATAGCGCGAAAAGCTCTGAAATTTGGACCCAAGGTTCAGTGCGATTTCATCTCAAATGGGTTTTTTCTTTCGCTTCTAAAATGTTGCAGAAAAAAAGTTATAGCGAAAATCCCACGATGACCTATTTGGAGCAGTGAAACCCTAGAATCCAAAGCTCTGATACCAAATGTTATGAAACCAGCTCACAAAAATATAGAAAGATAGATCAACGCCTTAGAATTCAACCTCTTCGAGGGGGAAACCTCCTTTACATTACACAAATGAATCATTCTTTGATGATTCAAATGACAAAACCTCCTTTCAATATATAGGAGTCTAAGGAGTCACAATATAACCCAGCCGACCTAACAATAATAATATAAAGGCACAAAAATAACAATAGAGGGATTCTATGGGGCACACTAATAACAATATGAGGACAATAGGGGCACAACAATATTAATAAGGGATATAACTACAATAGTAATGGGGTAATCACTAGTTTTATAGGGACCTAACAATCTCCATGGATTACATGTTGGGCCTTCCTTCTACTAAGCATGGAAACAACTGTGTTTTTGTGGTCATCGACAGGTTCTCGAAGAAGGCCATTATGGCGGCCTGCAAGAAGAATATCACAGCAGAAGCCAGTGCTAAACTCTTCTTTGAACAAGTGTGGGTACACTTTGGGATCCCATGGTCTATCATCTCAGATCGGGACAACAGGTTCCTCGGTACATTTTTGTCGAGTCTTTGGTCAATGTGGGACACCAAACTCACTAAGTCCACAGCCATCCATCCCCAAACTGATGGCTAGACAGAGGTTGTCAACAGGATGATCGTACACATTCTGTGCATGTACAACTCAAAGAATCCACGCACATGGGATGAGAACCTCCCCTATGTTCAGCAAAGTTATAACTGGGCTCTCCACAGCTTGACTGGCCACAGCCCTTTTCAATTGGGCTTGGGATTCCAGCCACTATGTCCCATTGATGTGGCCATGCCATTTATATCTACTCAGGTAGATTCGGTTCATGTCCAGTCGGAAACAGATAAGTTAAACAACTTCGTTGAGAAAATCCAACATATCCGCCAGTAGGTCCACAACATTCTAGAGAAATCAAATTCCAAGTACAAGCAGCGACATGATCAACAACGGGTGCCACACAAGTTTCAGGTGGGCGACAAAGTCTGGTTTCATTTGCAAAAGGAACGCCTTACCAGAGCCTATCAGAAACTCAGACCACCCTGATATGGTACTTACACCATTACCAAGGTTGTGGGAGACAATTCATTTGAGCTCAGTGTTCCCCCATTCCTTGGCCTGCACCTAGTCTTCAATGTGGACTGCCTTCGGCCATACTTTCCACCATTACTAGACACATCCGACATTGCAGAACAACTCACACCAACAGAGTTAAATCTATATTGCATGGAACAAGCTGCAACTGATCAGATTATAGACATGCAACTCAAGCACACTTGCCAGCAAAAGATCCAACTGTATCGAGTTGTCAAAGTAGGCCAACTCCTTCACCAAGGAAAGTGGCTCACCCGGGACCAAGTTCAACAGAAGTTTTCTCATATCATGGAGGAGCTCAACGCAATGGGGACCATTGCTTCCTAAGGGGCGAGGAATGATCCAGGTGTATATTGGTGGCCACCCACCAATTCCACTTGGACCCCCACCATTATTTCTTTCAGTTTTTCAGTTTCCTTAATTCTAGCACAGTTTACAATTTTTAGTAGCTTTTCGGGTCCTAAACTTTCGGAGCCGTTTTGAGGCCCTAAACGACGTTTTTTTTTGGAAATCTACCACCATCAATACTTTTTCACAATTTCCTTTTATGTCGTAGTCCTCAGAGAGATCTTTCCAATAGGGTATCATGCGTGCCAAGCGAAGATAATATGACCAAGTCACGACCCCGAGAAGTTGGTTGTCCAACTAACCCCAACGGGGCCCATAAACTCTTGGTGTTACATCTCCTTGGGTTAGGGTTTTGGTTGTTTAGGGTTTCCTCTTATTGTTGAATAATAAAAAGGCCTTTGAGCCTCATTGTAAGGTAGTTCAGAGGCATGTAGCCGCCACATCTCTTCTCAGGGATAAGCTACCATCGTCTGAGCTAGTTTATTTCCATTTCTGTTACTAGGCATATTTCAGTATTTTACATTAATGAAATGAAGTATTATTTTTGTTGCATCTTTGTATTTATGGTTATATCTGTGATTTGTTGCATTCCTGTTTAAATTCGGATCACTTCAGCATACCCAGCAACAATGCCAACTCTAGGGATATCTTGAAGAACTGGGTAAAGGAGCCAGCCAAATTCAGGATGACACCCAACCAGATTTACAAGACAAAGATACTGCGGAAGGCGTATCAATACTTGGTCATCTTTGCATGTCGCTTGTATGGCCAAGAGATCACGGAGACCTTTGCGTAGCGTTGGGTGATCGCGTTGGAAAAACTGGCCAGTGAAGGCAAAGCATGCAACTGGTCCAACATATTGGCTCACAGGCTGAAGGAATAGGTCATAGGAGCTTGGCTACCGCCCAAATGTCAGCAAGCAAAAATCTACATGTCCTCCTACATCTTGGATGCAATCTGTGCCCATCAGGATTTCCCAGGCATGAAGTGGGCATGGACATCGGTGGAAACCTTTGTCAACACTTATTGTAAATTGTTTTCCAAATGCAGCTTCAGAGGAGTTTTCACATAGTTGTCAGATCATTTTGTCCCCCCAGTGTACAAGATGATATTTGAATAGGATCCACCTTGCATGTCAAAGGTAGCAATGGAAGCACTAATTGACATAGCGGAATGGTATGCATCACAGTCCGACACCTTCATACGGATGTACAGCGCGGAGAAGCCTCCGCATGTTTTGTCGAAGTTTTCCACAGACAAGATTGTCATGCAAGAAGTATCATACCACATCTCAACAAGACTGTCAGCTAGGCTGCACCGGAAGAAGAAGGCACCTTGGCCCACTCTTCCATTGCGGATTGGGTTGTACGAGATATGAAACCTCAAGCATGCAGATGTCGAAACAGAGGAGATCAAGAAATATCCTTTCAACATCTGAAGCTTCAATCCGTATGACCTGCATTGTATTGTGAAAGATCACTGCGTAAGAGTACAGTTTCAATGGATCCACGGGGCATGTCATCGGTTGGAAGAAGACCCATGGAGATATTGTTACAGCTTCTCCAAGCCCAATGAACCAATCGGCATTGTTGTGGAATGGTTAGCGAAGCAGCATCTAGGAGAGCACCAGCAGTAGTAGCAGCGAAGATAAACATATTGGCGCACAACAAAGGAAAGAGGAATATTGTCGACAGCGTCGAGGAAGAACAAAGATGCAAGTTCAGAGCATACCCACTTGTACAGAAAGAAGCTTTAGCAATAGAGGTGAAGAGGAAACAACGTGATAGGAGGAACATGCAAAGGCAGAGAGAAAAACAGAAGATGGAGGAAACATTGAAGGAATTGCAAGAGTTGAAGGAGAAACTCTAGAAGGAACAGGAGATGTGTAGACAAGACAAGGAAGCGCAGCAAGAATAGGTACAGTAGGGGGTACAACATGTACATACAGATGAAACTGCACCCGTACAGGTAGTAGACTCATCCAAATAGCTGGCACCAAGCAGACAGGGTGAGCAGTCGCAGGAGCAGGACTTCACTCAAGAGATTGAACAAGCACTTGAGCAGATGGATACGGATATGGAGCAACAAGAGCTAGAGAAAGACATCGACCTCATGCCTTACCACCAAGAGTTCAACCTACCAACTTCACCAGATTCGGAAGCAGAGCAAGTCCCAAGCGACCAAGGAGACACTGAGATCCTTGGAGACAATCCGGAAGAAGAAATGCACAACATATCATTCGACGAGTCACAACATAGATTTGTGCAATCTTGCAGAGTGTCTACTCCAGATGACAACACATCTCCTACGCAATTTGAGGAACGAGTAATCGTGTCTGACGTGCACAAGCATCCAGCAGCATTGGCTGATTCTATCAGAGCATATGCTGAAGCGAGTAGCTCGAGTGTTCACTTCTTGATCGCTGAGAATGAGCGAATGGCTAAGGAATTATAGACGACCAAGCATGGAGGAGAACTAGTTACAGCATCCACCTAAGCAGAGTTGAAGAAGGCAATACTAGATGAAGTATTGTCCTTTGATACAGTCATGCGGGTGTTGTATTCAAAGTTTGGTACCGTGCATAAGGCAGTTGTCCATCACAATAGTTGGCAGTAGCGATGTGCTAGGAGAGCACGTATATTTTCAAATGTGCATACTATTATTGACTACATGCAAACATGGACAATGAGATACAAGGGAGCCCTTTACACTTGCCCAAGATGATGAAGCCTAGAGCGGTCGAGCTGAAGGCACACATCCAGAGTCAGATCCGAAACTATGAAGAGCTCCTGCAGCTCATCACTAGTTTGCAGGCTTCCCATGCATGGGTATTCAGGAGTATGGATGTTGTTGTGCACGCACATGCGATCCCATCTATTGGGACACTCATCGAGGAAAAGACAAAGGCACAGGTCCGACTAGAGCTTGACTCGTACTTTGACGAGTTGATGCGCATAGCCACCAGCGCAGACTTGGTGATCAATGCAGACACCATGCATCAGTATGTTGTTGGTCCGACCGCACTCAAGAAAATGATGCACATGTTATCAGACGAGTTGGACAGAGGAGCTAGAGTAGTGTACCCAGATGCTACAGAGGCAAGAGTTTGTTTCTAGAAATATGTCACCATAGAGTACACGGACACCATTGCAGACTATCAAGCTTGGCATCAATTCGTTGCTATCGACCATCGTGAGGATGTCGAAGAGCTGGTCTTCCCATAGTTTTCTGAGTCATAGTGATGTCTTGCATGGCTTGCTCAAGCCTATTTTGTCTCACATGGGTACATGTGCAGATTGTATGTAACGTCTTGTCAAGTGGAAGTTCAAGTGTCGATAGTTGGATGTAACAGTCATAAAGTAGATGAAGAGTCATGAGGGTAGATGAACAGTCACAAAGGGGAATGTCAAGGGCCACCCCACCCTTTGCCATATATAGTACCTCATAACTCATTGTACGGGATTTTGGTTAGCCAAGCTTCCGATAGGAGTATCTTAGAGAAATTATGGAGAGTATTGTAACGAGCCTTGGCTTCTCCACTATGCAGAGCTAGTATATCTCTTTCAAGAAGCAGGCGGTGGTGACTATAACATTTTGTTGTCAGAACTAGTGGTTGGTCATGGTTGTATTGTATGACTGGAACTTTCACTTCTTAATATAACATAGCCAACACGTTTCATGCATATGTCGTATTGTATTTCAGCTATCTTGTTTACTCTAAATGATATATGTATATGTTTTCTTACGCATGCATGTGTAGCTATTTTCTGTATATGTATGTATGAATATTACTGAAATGTGTTTTTGGTTTAACCATCACTTTGGATTGCTAGCTTACTTGCCTTCCAGTTTGTGATGCATCTTTGCTCGTGTGTTCCCTTCTTAACTCCATGCTTTCACAGGTTTCCAAGGGGCGCACTCACCTCACCCTCCGTGTGTTAGAACCACTCATGCACCTTCCTTGACTTGTTGCATATGTCACACCCTTTCTACCAACAAGGAAATTTTACCATGAGAACCAATAACAACAAAACACCACAAAAAGGTGGCAAGTCCTTGCACTAGACATAAACAAAACCGCAAGTCAAGCTCAACAAATCACAAAAGAAAAAAAATCACAAGACTAACAATAGACACCATGACTCCATCCCCACGGGTTTCTAATGCTTCCAAGGGAAAGCTCAACCCAAGCCTTCTTTAAGATTTCATGGAAATATCTTTTGCCATGCAATCCCCTGCGTCATACTGCCATAACACATAACTGTCAGTGCATAAGTGAACATAGAATTACCCCAATTACCTTACCTTGTTGTGACAAGCATGTTTCCCTGCAATTGCTCACACATGTTGACCACATGTTCCAAGGATCAAGGGATCATATATACTAATTTGAAATCAACCTTTACCAAGACTAATAATCATGTCATAATCCATAGTTAACTCATAGACATTAGACATAATGCTACAACTATCACCTACTTACACTCAACTACATATCAATTGTATCAACACATATGTGTTAGTACAATCATATTAAAACAAGATCATTTGAACACATACTCATAGTCATATTATGCAATTCATCAAACATTCAACCAACTTACAAACATACTATGTTAAATAAATCAACTATATGAAATAATAAAACACTCAAACATCAAATATATGACATAGTCAAACTCATACCTTAATGTCATAACCCTAACCATCTGCATAGGCCAATCCAATTTAGCATGATACATATAACATCAATATCTTAATGCAATAATTCTAATCATTAACTAACATATAACAACAACAAGTTAACATATAACATTCTCATCAACAACATATAACATAATCATCAAGTTAACTATCATAAAACAACAATAGCAATGCATACAACCACAAGTTATTATCATTCATGATTATCTGACACATGTGCATATGACTATACTAATCAACTAGCATATATCATGTATGTAACCATAACATCAGTAGAATGAAAGGCATACACATAACCATAATGCATATAACAATCCTTAACCTACATACCTAAATGCCTAACATATAAACTTGTATTACGACATGCCCTTGCCTCGAGGTCCAATCTTGCAACTTCACTTTGATGATCGTCATCTCCTGCACTATATCAACCAACTCATTAGCATAATAACATACTAATAACATCATGATAACCTAATTGCGTACAATGACCTCACAATGCATGTATGACCTACCAAACATGCATAACCATAACCATGACAATGCATGCATAACAACATATAGACATTGACATGCATAACAAATGCATATACAACTGACATGCATTCATGACAAACACATCCCAACAAAAACATCATCAACTCCTACATGGAAACACAACTGTAACAATGACCATTACCATGTATACATAACAAGCACATATACAACCTACATGCATGCATGACAAACACAATCTGCCCATCTAGTCCAAGTGTTGAACGATGCTCTAATACCACTCTTTGGTATCAAATATGACCCAAAGAGAACACAACCCACACTGATACCACTCTATGGTATCAGATATGACCCAAAGAGAGCACAAACCGCTCTAATACCACCCTATAACGACACCTCCCCTCATATCTACCCACTTTCACCAGCTTACCTAGGGTAAACATGAGATGAGGGGCTACTATTAAAAGACTCAACCTCCTAGGTGACCTTAAGGAAGTGGAATCGACAAAAACCCACAACACATACCTTTTATACCTGCTACAGGACTCCCATAAGCCTTCCTAGTCATCCCCATGACTAGTCCCTGGGTCCCACTCATTTTTAGTGCGTCAAACCCCTAGATTCTCCCTTGATATGGACAAGGGTGTGTCTGGGAGGCTCCAGAAGCTCTCACAGCAAGGGCAAGGGAGATTTCAAGGACTTTGTTTCCCAGTGTTATGCCTGTGACTCCAAGATTCGTGCCACTTTTCAAGCCCAGTATCCAAGTGACTGCCTAGAAACCCTTGTAGCTTTCAGAATCCATAATTTACATGACAACAAGACTTACAAGCCAAAAACCATCTCCAGGTGATCCAGGTGGATCTCTAAAAAGTACCAGTGGCATGGTAAGAAGGCTCAAAAATCAAAGTTTCAGAAACTCTATAAACATATCATCAAATCAAAGTGTTTGTCATCCTGATTCCAATGGTGTGGACAACACTCAAATTCGAGTTCATGTGAAGAATTTAGAGCAAGTCAAAGATGAAGTTTGACTTGGACAGGTGGCAGAGGAAGTGACATGGAAAACTCTTAGCGAATGGGGAAGTGCCAAGTGGTAGGCCGCCATTGGTCCCACATTTCTCTTATCACAGAAGGCAGAGGTCAGCGGTTTCAAATCAGCCCTACGTAAGAAAAGTTGTGATGCGATAATCGCATATCACAATCACAAAAGGCAAGTGTTTACAAATCAACCCCCGCAGGATCCAGGTTTCGATTGTGATATTGCATATCGCTAATCGGAGGTGGATCAAGTGTTTACGAATCGGCCCCCAGCAGTCAAGGTTGCGATGTGATGATTGCAATCTCACATCGTAATACAGAATCGGCCCCTGACAGTCAAGATTGCGATTGCGATATTTCAATTGCATATCGTACACGCCGCGTGCATAAACCGTAAGATCTGTAGGTTCCGTCGATTTGTGATATGGTGTATCAGCGCCAATGAATTATGGTTGTCCATTCATAGCACTATCAGTTCCATTAAAGACGTTGAGTTAAGGAGTTAAGCGTCCATTATCTGTGTTTAAGCCGCCAGTTTAGGGAATTAATGAGTAGTTAAGAAGATAAGCAGGAAATAGTCTGTGGAACTATTTCTTTTGGTATTTTTAGTATATCTAACAGGGTTGTAACTACACACTATTTCGGGATCGAGAATCTCTTTGTATTGAAAGAAACCCGCCTACTATACTTGTCGTTTGTTGAGAACTGCCCGAGGATTGAGAAGTTAGCCGCCAACTTATATAAAGGACTATCCGCATCAGAAAAAGGGGGATATCGGCACAATAATTCAAAAGATCAGTGTGTGTAGTAGTAACCTGACCTGGTAGTAGGCCGGGACCTCGCCTTGAGTAGCAAGGATATTCTATGTGATTTACGCTGAAGAATCTCTCATAAATTGATATGGATCACAGAAGCCTCAATTCGACAAGGTGTAGAAAGCCCGATTATCCGAATTGGGCGTTCGGATAGGCATTTTTGCACAATTTTTTGCCAGAAGTTCAATGGTACTATCTGTTTCTGAAGTTGGGCTCTCCATTCTTTGTCCATATTCCAGCTTGGAGGTATAAGGATTGTAGGTTTACCTTGTTTGTACTTTTATCTCTTTTATGTCACTTAATGAAAGAAGGCCTCCCCACTATTGAGCAAGGCCCGGAGACGTAGTCCAAATTGGATAAACTCCATAATCAAATATTTGTGTCATGGTTTCTTGCTTATCATGTTTTTTCCGCATATTTTATGTGCTTTTAAGTTCCATGTTTTATAAGCTTTGTTTCATGTAATTCTGATGCATCTATAAGTAAAAGATCTTGGATCACCAGGACTAGGCCTAACCATCCTCAACTGGGACTGAAATTATGTCAAACACTTGGCATCAATGCGATATATGGGACATGAATACAAGCCAAAGCATAAATGATTGATAACTCATATGAGACTTGACAAGAAGGATCACCACCCTCTTCCCTTAACAATTTTGACATCAATTAGGTCTTGCATTCATTATCATTTCAGTTAGAAGTCAATACATGAAATAACCATGACTATAACCAGTCATATAACCATGCCTATAACCAGCATTAAACCATGTACATAAAAATGAGATAACAACCATTAAGGAGACATAATAACAAGTAAAAAAGCAAGCGAACTTATTTTTTATTAAACATAGCCAAGAAACAACCAAGTTCGGGACTTCCACGTACCACCCGACATAGACATGGTTGAACCAAATATTTCTTTCAGCCAGTCACCCTCGTGCTATATTCCAAGCATGAATGTGGGATCTCATGGATAAACCAATCCAAAAACAACCAAGTAAATCCATAGGTTAAACCACCTCCATCCTCACCAAACCGTGATCTCACCAAAACCAACATCAAGATCACAAAACCAAACCAAGCTTTGAATGCCTCCAGACACCATCACTGTCCTTGAGGAATTTTCCGTCTCCTTGTCTCTCAGGATTTAGCGCAATCCACACTGGATCACTCGGACCTAAATCGAGAATCCACCCTCAATCTTTATCGTGTATACCACCAAAACCAGTCAAGTGATTCCTACGCCTTTGGGAATTTTAATGAGACCACCTCCGCCCTGGATTTCGAAACCATTCGGTAATTCCAAATCTCAAAATAGAGAAACAATCACACTACACCATGGCTATTCAGAAAAAGGAAATGCAAGGTTGAAAACCATTGTCATAACCTGGTAATGCCATGCCACCGACATCCAGAGAACCAAATACCAACATGAAAATCCATGGATGTCAAAACTAGATAGGAAATCACACATGCAATATGTTACCTACAAGAATTCCATCTGAAGTTGCTTGATCATTCTCTTCCTTGCTTTCTCCTTGCTTTCCTTTATTTTCCTTGTCCTTCCTTTGCTTGCTTTTCCCTTCCTTGCTCCAAAGCTAGAATTCTCCAAGAAAACTCTAAGTGTCCAAGAGTGAGAGAAAGAGATAATAATGAGAGAGCTCCAAAATGGAACTGACAAAAGGTTACATTGGATAAGCTTGAGAAAAAACTTACACTGACCAAGCCTGAGAAAAGCTTGCCAACTGATCCTTAGAAGCCTTTTTATCAATGAGGCCTCTATTTTCTTCAATTTCCATTATTTTCCTTCATTTTCCTCCTCGTATGCAACATGTGACCTTTCACCTTCCTTTTCTCCTAATTTCCTTTATTTTCATAAATAAAATTCCAATAAATTCCATTTTGCCTTTCCAAATCCTTTGTGATTGCATTTGTCGATTTCCTTAGCCATAATAAACCAAATGAACACCCACTAGGATGTTTTTCCCAACATTCAGCTTGGAATACGTGTCCCATGACCATGGTATTATATATTTTCCTTTATTAAATTTTACATGGAATTTTGACCAGCATTGTTACAGGCGGCAAGAAGAAGGACTTGTTGAAGATTAAATGTTTTCACTGTCATGAGTTGGGACACTATGCCATGAATTTTCCACACAAGAAGGCCAACAATAAGCCCTTAAGAGGAGTGGCGGGTGAAGTTCTTACTTCAAAATTCAAGTTGAATTTCACCCTCATTTCTTACATGGTGACATCGGTGATGGGTAGTGTTTGGTATTTGGATAGTGGAACCTCATTCCATATGACCAGAAACAAAGAATTTTTTAGTGACTTGGAGGAGAAGGACCTCTAGATTCACATCGACATGGGAGATGATGGAAGGTATAGTGTGACCGACATTGGTATAGTTACTTTTCAGAGGGAGTCTGGTTCTCCTCTCACATTAAAATATGTCATGTATGTTCTGGGTCTGAAGAAGAATTTAGTTTCAGTTTCTATGTTGGAGGATCGTTCGATGTGATATTTAGAAAAGGAAATATTTTCCTTCGTCATATAGCCTGAGGACAAGTGAATCATTTTGGGGATCAAGTGAAGAAACTCTATAAATTGGACATAGAATATTGTGCAGCATTGAGCACAAAAGTAGAGAAGGTGCAGAGTCAAGACATTGGTGAATTATGGCATAGAATATTGGGCCATCTTCACCATAGATATTTGAAGATCATGCAACATATTTCTACAGGACTTCCCAAGGGTTCACTAGAGAAGAGAGATACATGTAAAGGATGTACATTTGAGAAGTACACCAAATCCACCTTTCATGATAAGGACAGTCAAGCGCAAGCGATCCTTGAAATAGTTCACTCAAATGTGTGTGGATCATTCTTGATAGCCTCCATGTCCAAGCACAGGTATTATGTAATATTTGTAGATGATTTCTCATGTAAGTGCGGGATTTTCTTCAAGCAGAAGACAATATTAGACGTTCTCTAAATTTTGTGAATTTAAAGCACTTGTTGAGAAAGACATTGGCAGGAAAGTAAAGGCTCTTAGGAGTGATAACAGTGGAGAATATATGTCGAATGAATTCAATAACTTTATTCCATCAGAATGCATTCGACAAGAGTTAATAGCACCCCATAACCCACAATATAATGGGGTGACTAAAAGGAAGAACATAAGTATTGTGGGAGTTACATGGGTGATGTTACATGGTCAAGGCCTACCCTTGCACTTGTGGGCTGAAGCATGCGACACAATTGTATGTGAATAGAATAGGAGTCCTCATCAGATTCTCGGGATGAGTACACCAGGAGAATTATTTTCAGGTAAGAAACTAGATGTGGCACACTTCAGGAACTTTGGTTCATCAGTTTATTGTCATGTTAACAATGATGCAAGGAAACATCTAGAACTGACAGTTGGGTTGGGCATATTTGTGGGGTACACCACCTCACAACTATCGGTTGTACCTTCCATCTCATAGGATGACAGTTGTTCGTAGAGATGTGAAGTTCGATAAAGAGAAGGAAATGAGATGCTCCCTTGAGAGGGAGATTCACTTGCATGTAGATGAGGAGATTTTAGCTCAAGGAAGAACCTTAGGATGATGTGGAGCATCCACATGCAGACAAGTAGAAAGTGGAAGCACCCACTCATGCAGAGTCTTCTAGAGATGGAAGGAAGTGCACCAAAGAAGCTAAAAAATTGATGCATGATGCTAGAGAGAATGTGGGGGCACCCACGTCACATCGCATGTAGAGGAATTCACTATTTCGGGACACTGGATACATGGCTCTAATGATTGAGAGTGTATAGATTGAGTCATCCTAATTCAAGGAAGCGGTGCAAAAACTAGTATGGGTTGATGCCATGGTAGAGGAGTATGACTCTATTATCAGAAAAAATAAAAGTGGGAAGTGGTCCCAAGATCAACAGACAAGTTAGTGGTGAGTTCCATATGGTTTTACAAGGTAAAACAAGCAGCACATGGGAGTGTCAAGAAACACAAGTCCATATTTGTGGCCAAAGGGTTCTCTCAGGTGCAGGGAATTGATTATGAGGAGTCCTTTGCTCCAGTAGAAAGGTACTCTTCAACCAGATCTATTCTAGCTCTTTCAGCACGGATGGGATGGAAGATACATCAGATGGATGTGAAGACAACATTCCTCAATAGATTGATTGAGGAAGAGGTGTATATTGAGCATCCAGAAGGATTTGAGACCTTCAACAAATAGTCATATGTGTGCAAACTCAAGCGAGCGTTGTATGGATTGAAACAAGCACCTTGTGCTCGATACACCAAGATTGATAGTTATTTCACCAGGTTGGGCTTCACCAAAAGTGTAGCAAATGAAAACCTTTACCATATTGTGGTTGAAGGTAAATTATTTATTATAGTATTATATGTCGATGATTTAATTCTAACAGGTGATGGGAAGTTGGTCAAATCTTGCAAAAAGGATCTTGCAAGAGAATTCGAGATGAAGGACCTGGAGCTCATGCATTATTTCCTTGGTATGGAAGTATGGAAAGGAGATGAGGAACTGTTTGTCTCTCACAAAAAGTATGCCAATGAGATACTGAAGAATTTCAACATGGAGAGCAGCAAACCCATGGAGACTCCTCTAGCAGCAAATTGGAGGAAGGAATATGCTACTTCAGGTGAAGTAGTGGAGGCTACTTCAGGTGAAGTAGTGGAGGCTACTATTTACGGGAAACTTGTGGGTTCACTTATGTATTTGGTGAACACACAATCAGAGATATTTTTTGCAGTTAACCATCTTAGTCAAGAAATGGTTAAGAAAACCAAACTATATTGGAAGGAAGCTAAATATGTGTTGAGATACCTCAAAGGCACCACTCAATTTTGTCTTTGGTACAAATGGACAAAGGGAGTGAAGCTGCAAGGCTTCACAGATAGATTGGTAAGGGATTCCATCCAATAGGAAGAACACATTAGTGTAATCTTGAGTATTGGTTCAGCAGCAGTTTCTTGGTACAAAAGGAAGCAGAGATCAATTTCACTCAGTTCGGCAGAAGCAGAGTACATGGCTGCTAGTCAAGAAGCTTGTGAGGCTATCTGGATGAGGAAAATCATTATTAGGTTGTTTTGTCAGTAGATGGATCCTACAGTGATTTACTATGACAACCAGAGTTTTATCAAACTCTATGAGAATATAGTTTTTCATGATCGATCAAGCATATCGACATTCGATATCACCATATACGATATTATGTGCAGAGGAGAATCATGTTGCTAGAATACATTCCTATAGACGAACAGGATGCAGACATCTTGACTAAGGCACTGTCAAGAAGAAAGTTTGAGTTCCATATAGGTAGGATTGGAGTATCTAATAATCTCTTTCTTGTTGAGAGGGAGTGTTGAAAATGCAAGAAGAAAATTTTGATTTAATTTTTTCCTTGAATTAAATTGGGAATAAAATTGTAATTCCACGTCACAGGAAAACTTGTACAAGTTAAATAAGTTAATTTGACTTATTTGGCTTAGTTAATTCGAGTTGAGAGTCTAACTTGAGTCATGTAGAGTGTCTCCTACTTTATAGGATCCCCGGTTGAGTTTATTTTGAGTTGTAATGAATTAATTAAGTTTAACTAAGTTAAAGTCAGTTAAGCTAGTTCCAATTGATGGAGGAACTATTAGTTGTATAATCATCCAATTGTACAGGCGGTGCAAGCAGTCAGAGGAAGCCCTATGAGGATTGCGCAATTCATAATGAGGAATATACCTAATTAATAGGGGCTAATTTCCAAGGAAACAACGCAAGGAAATAGAGACTTGGGAAAGCCAAAATTTGGTTAAGTATTGGCCTAGGCTTGTCTAGAAAGCAGTGAGACAAATAAATATAGTGCAGAGGTTGCTCGGGCTTTAGCAAAGCATTGTAATCTTCTCATATTTTCTAACTAATGCAATATACAGATAGCGGGGTTTTTAGTTGTGGCTTTCCCCAGGAAATCATTTTGTAATGTGTTGATTGAATCCTTTCTCTTGTATGCTTCATGATTTCTCGATCGGCTAATTGTTTCCACTGATGAGTAGAGTAGATTCAAGTCTTTTGTTTTCGAAAATTACATAAGCAATTTGAATCTACAAGGAATTTCTACGGGTCGTATGGTGTTTTTTGGAATAGCCATTACATAAAAGGTTGAGAATCATTCTTTTCCATTTGTTCATACCTCATAGTGTGATGGCTCATATATGTGTATGTTGAATATTTTTTTTAAAAGGCATATATGGTGAGTGCATATGAGTTTTTTTAAACAAAAAAGGCATGTATGGTGAATGTTTGGTGTATGCTTCTTATATGGGGTCAATTAAAGTGGATGCTATTTATATGTCATGTGTTTGAAATATTACATTGGCATATGAAAGTATATAAAGTGCATATTGTTTATGAATATGGTATTCACTATTTTGATAAGACATATATTATATTGAAATTTCATGGTATATGGAGGAATATTAAGAGCTTACACTCTTAGTTGAATATTTTTTTGAAGACGTAGTTGTATACAAATCAGCATAGATCAATTTCTTTTGCAATTATTTAGAGGCCAGAACAAATTCTATGATGCATTCACTCATATCCATAGTGGGAGTAGTTCTCACTGGAAAAGAGAACTACCATGAGTGATCCAGGAAAATTAAGCACACCTTAATTTTCAATGAGTTGTGGAAAGGAGTTTGTGAAGGATGTGGAGAAAATGCACCCAAAAAAAACCCACTTCAGATAAGGAGTTTGCAATTTGGGAAAACATGAACAACAAGGCCTATGACTTAATTACAGCATCAGTAAATGAAGGGGTGAGTCTTCATATTTACCCATTTTCAAACGTTTTTGAATATTTAAGGAAGTTGAAGGAATATGATCCATTATGCATGACATAAAGGCCACCAATGTTGAAATAGATGTTCCTCTTACAACCTATGTCAAGGCACTGTATCCCACCTATTCACATTACCTTGATTCATTGCAAGCAAGTGGAAAACTTAAGGAGGTTTACTTTGAATCCCTAGAGAAGAAGTTTACTGAAAGAGATAATATTTTTGGGAAGAAGATAGCTCCTTAGTCTTCTGAAGAATTTTTTTGCCTTGCACAGAAAGAGAAGAATCAAGGACAAAATTCCTCTAGAGGAAGAGGTGGTTGAAGAGGAAGAGGAAGGAAGAATTTTAGAGGCAGGGGGGCAAACATTTCCAAGGAGAAAGTTATGATATTCATTTCATACGATGCAATAGAGATGGACATGATGCTTCCACATGTAAGTTTCCTTGGGACATAATTGAGTAGGAAAGAAATGAAGGAAAAGGTAAAACACCTGACAAAGGGAAAGGTAAAGCACCTGAATCTGCTCATTATGTTGTGGCACATTGCAACATTGGAGTAACTGAAGACTTATTCAATGCTTCACTTGCTTCATGGAAAGATGCTTGGTTGCTTGATTCAGGAGAAACTTGCCACATGACTTTTAGAAGATATTTCTTTGAAGAATTCATTGACAATGTTGATGGAGCAGTATACTTTACAGACAAGTCAAAACTCAAGCCATCAGGGCTTGGCACCATCAGGATCAAACTACCTGGTCTTCCATACTTTCTTCTACATGATGTTTTATACCTCTCAGAGTTGAGGAGAAACTTGTTGTATTTGGTCCACATATTCCAGCGAGGAAACTCCATTCATATATTTAATGGCAAGGTTGAGGTTAGAAAAGAATCATATCACTCACTTGTCATGACTAGGATAGAAGAAGAAATACTTTTGAAGTTGCAAGGAACCTCTGTTCGTGCACAAAACTTTTCATACAATTCTCACTATGATGAAGGTACATTTCCATCAATTCTTTTATGGCATGCTAGATTTGGGCACTTGAATTATGAAAAACTCTATTTGTTGAAGAAAAATGGTGTTACTGGTTTGCCTACAATTCCTAGGAAACTTAAGCAATGAGATGCTTGTAACTTAGGAAAGCATAAAAAACAGTATTTTCATGATTCTCATTCCAGAGCACATAGAAAACTTGAACTCATTAATTTTGATTTATGAGGCCTAATGTTTGTTCCTTCTGCAAATGATAATAAATATATGATGACATTTATTGATGACTACACCAGAATGTGTTGGCTTTATTTACTGAATAAAAAATCTGAAGCATTCGAAACATTTAAGAACTTTCATGCATGGATTGAAAATGATGAACAATCTCATATTGGCTCTATTCATACTGATAATGGAAAAGAATATATTTTGAATGAATTTGAAAACTATCTTCACCAACATGGGATCAAACATCAAACAATTGTGCCTTATAATCCCCAACAAAATGGAGTAGCTGAAAGAATGAACAGGACAATCTTAAATATGGTATGTTCGATGATATTTTTCAAGAATGTTAAGTTCATGTTTTGGGCTGATGCAGTTCTAAGTGTTGTGTATATAAAGAATAGGTGTCCATCTAATGCTATAAAAAACAAGACTCCCTATGAAATGTGGTATGGACACATTCCTTCGATGAGGCATCTCAGGGTTTTTGGTTCCACCTGTTATGCCTTGATACCTAAGGAACATAGAAACAAAATCGATGCAAGGATTCGAAAATGTATCTTCTTGGGCTACTCAAATACCTCCAAAGCATATCGTCTCTATGATGAAGTTAATAAGAAGTTTATAATATCTAGAGATGTGATCTTTCTTGAATCTTCCAAGACTTACAATGTTGTTGAGTAGCAGCTTAATCACTTGGATAGATTACATCATGCAAAGTATTTTCAAGAGTTTGGTAATGAGATTCCACATCTTTAAGGGGGCATCCCTATACTAGATCAATCTGTGGAATCTTCTTATGAAGCACTCTCTCCCCCGCATGAAGCTACAGCCACTAATAACACTTTGAGTGATGTAATTGACAGAATTGGGAGAATAAATCTTGATTTAGCCCCATCTTAGTCAACTGAGAAGCATGGGCCATCTCAGAAAGGTCCTCCAAAATCGCTGACAAAGACACTTAAAATTGTTCGTCCTCATGAGGTTGGAAAGATAGGAACAAGAAGCTCAACCAGACATAATGGAGGTGATGTAAACAATCCTTATTCACTTGTTGATATGGATGTTTCTTATGATTGTGAACTAAATTTGTCTACATATTTTGAACCAACTTCCTTCAAAGAAGTCGCTTCTCAAGATGAATGGAAAGAAGTGATGCAAAAATAATATGGTGTTTTGATAAAGAATGGCACCTTGAATCTGGTTGATCCTCCATTAGGAACCAAACCAATTGGCTCCAAGTGGGTCTTCAAGAACAAGTATAAAGAAAATGTCTCGCTTAACAAGAATAAAGGCAGGCTTGTGACAAAAGGTTTTGCACAGAAGGAAGAGGTCAATTATGAGGAGACTTTAAGTATTGAGGGGTTTTTGCAGTGCATTATATTAGATTATCATTTTGGGATTCAACTGCGTTAAGTAAGTCATTCATCTATGACCATTTCCATGAGAGGTAGTAGTAACTGACTAATTTCTCATGATTTTTGAATAGTTCACTTAGCACTCATTGCATCGGGTGATGCTCACAGGGGTGAAGAAGTGGGATTGAAACTAGTGAAACGAATCACATAGCGTCAATCATCACTTCCGGGGCTTGCACCCAGTAACCAGGACTTCCCTGGAGGTCACCCATCCCAGATCACCTCTGGCTCAAGCGCACTTAACTGTGGATTTTTCCCCACAATCGAGCCCACTTAGCTTGCTACCCCATTTGCAAAACCTTAGCAAGTATTGTGCCCCATGAACCATTCAAGTAGATTTACCTTCACTCTTTTGAATTTAAGTATTGAGGGGTTTTCACAATGCATTATATTAGATTATCATTTTGGGATTCAACTGCGTTAAGTAAGTCATTCATCTATGACCATTTCCATGAGAGGTAGTCATAACTGACTAATTTCTCATGATTTTTGAATAGTTCACTTAGCACTCATTACATCGGGTGATGCTCACAGGGGTGAAGAAGTGGGATTGAAACTAGTGAAACGAATCACATAATGTCAATCACACTTCCGGGGCTTGCACCCGGTAACCAGGACTTCCCGAGAGGTCACCCATCCCAGATCACCTTTGGCTCAAGCGCACTTAACAGTGGAGTTTTCCCCACAATCAAGCCCACTTAGCTTGCTACCCCATTTGCAAAACCTTAGCAAGTAATGTGCCTCATGAACCATTCAAGTAGATTTCCCTTCACTCTTTTGAATTTAAGTATTGAGGGGTTTTCGCAGTGCATTATATTAGATTATCATTTTGGGATTCAACTGCGTAAGTAAGTCATTCATCTATGACCATTTCATGAGAGGTAGTCGTAACTGACTAATTTCTCATGATTTTTATTGGAAAGTTCGAGTACAATAGTGACCTCAACAAAGAAAATTAGAGAAAAAAGAATTTGATAACCTCACTTCTTTAAAGTAACCAAAGAAATTGAGCCTATATACTTTGTAACTCAAAAAGACCTAAAAAAACTAAATGTGTTACATTTGGATTTTGAAAATAAATAAATAAAATTATGATAAAAAAAAAATGTTTTTAAAAATAAATATATTTCTAAATATTTATTTATAAAAAAATAATATATATTAATAAACAAAATTATTATAAAAATATTATCTATTGAAAAATAAAATATTAGGAAAAACAAATTACAATGTAAAAAAATAAGACTTTATAGTTTAGGTGGGTTATGTGGTTGTTTATATGAAATTGAGATTAAACATAAAAGCATTTATCTTTATTATTTTAGTCTAATATTACAATTTTGAGTAATATAAAGATAATCTTGAAGTGAAACTTAAGACTATATTAAAATAAAATAACTAAAGTTTCATTTTAATGGGATTTAAGGACATATACATCCAAGAAAAGTAAAGATTTAAGTGAGATTTTTTGGCTAATTTAATTAATTTGAAACTTTTAAGAGGTAACGGTGAAGAGGGCTTAACCGCGTGTAATGGTGAGGGGGCGAAAAGGTTGAAAAACTTGGGGTAAGATCCACCCTGTTGGGGGCGGAGAGCCTTAACCGCGTGTGATAAGAAAGTCCGAAGACTGTTCCCGTCCTTGTCGAGGGAGATGCCAACCATCTCTCCTTTCTACGAACACAAATAATTATAGGGGCATATAAATATTATATATGATTGTAAGTTTCTTTACGTAACCAATGTGGGATAAATAATCCATTTCTATTGTAACAAGAGGCAGAGGGTGGGTCGAACCCTGTTCCTCTATAATTCTTCTTTAAGTTCACAATCATTTCAGCTCACCCTTATACGTGTGTGCGATAAACCGCCGTTTGCACATATAATGGCCACGTGTAACCGCTGGTGTTCTGGAATTGTTCCGAGGACGGCTGGCGGCGTAGTTGGGGATGGATATAGCGTGGTTGAACTGGGGAAACGACATGCCCACTTAAAACTCCATGTCTTGCAGGGTCCGCGTCACAGACACCAGGTACTCAGTCCTTTTGGCTTTTGGGCCTCTTGGGCCAAGTCCATCCTCAACCAGCCCGTGCAGTGCCTTTTGTCCCAGGACCCACACTATGTTTGAATGATGATGTCATATGATTCTCGAGCCATAGTGTAATGATTATGTTTTTTTCTCTGAAAGTCATGAAAATTTCGATTATATTTAGAAAAAATGGGGTAGAGATTTTTGTAAATTTAAGTAAAAATTGTTAAATTTTAAAATTTTAAATGTTCTAGAAGTTTTTGATGGTGCTGAATTCATTTCCATCATCAAAAACATGATTCAAACACTGCATCTATAAAATTTTTTGAATTTTTTTCCAGAATCTAACTATTTTTTATCGTCCGAACAATTCCTCCATCTCCATAGCCAATTCTCAATATTGTCATATTGATTCTCCTTGTTTTTGTTTAATGTCAGATATACGTACTTATAAATAGGCATATAATTTTGATAGTATCTCGAGTTCTGTCACTTTGTCTAATTTATCACTTTGTCTGATCCACTGCTAAAAAGCAGAATGTAACCCAAGAGATATATCTGTGCTACTAATCCAGTGTTCCCTTGAGAAAACCTTTGACACAGTTTCAACTCCTATGTAATCTATTTAATGAAGTAATGAAAACCGAACCCTTACACAAAAAAATAGATGCTTTTAAGTAATATTTATCCTTAATTTTATATATTCCAACTAATTGTAAAGCGACCCTTTTTTTAAACGTGTAATTTGATAAAATATATTATTTTTAAATAAGTTTAGTAAAAAAAATTTTAATAAGGGTTTTATTTATTAACCTTCATTATTTTTTATAAATAAATAATTTTAATTATATTTATTTTTAAAATTATATATTCCGTTTTCATAATTTATTATTATCATCATCTTCATTAAAACTTAAATGTAATATCCCTGGTATTTTTAGGTTTTTTTAGGGTACAAAGTGTATAGATTCAAATCTTTTTTGTCACCTATAAATAATTTTAATTATATTTATTTTTAAAATTATATATTCCGTTTTCATAATTTATTATTATCATCATCTTCATTAAAACTTAAATGTAATATCCCTGGTATTTTTAGGTTTTTTTAGGGTACAAAGTGTATAGATTCAAATCTTTTTTGTCACCTTAATGAAGTGGGATTATCAAATTCAATTTTCTCTAAATATCTTTGTTTTTAAAGGGGGAGGGGGTGGGCGAGGGTTGCAGAAGAAGCAGTATATATATTACATATTTTACATTCTGTACAATCGATATTACAAATGTTGTGTCACACTGACAGCAACCCCAAATAGTCAACATATGATGCGTGCAAGCATCCGGCATGTAGCGCAATACGAACCTGGGTGGGGAGGGCAATATTGCTCTGTCCCAACCACCCGGGACACAATGCAAATACATTCTCTAAATATCTTTGTTGTGGTCACCATTGTACATTATTAGTCGGGGGCTTTCCAACAATATAAATTTCATCAAAATTGAGCTTTCTACATAAAGTTATGACCCTTGGAAGATTTTCTCTTTAGTTCCACATTGACATTCACATCGCCCGTGTATCATCGCCACATTTGCAAGCCATACATCTTGGCTTGTTAGGTAATATCTAGCTCTAGGATTCTTGCTTGTCCACATTAGCACCTTTTATAATTTTCCATATTTTCATATTTGAGCTTGCAAGCCAAACATCTTGGCTTGTTAGGTAATATCCAGCTCTAGGATTCTTGTTTGTCCACATTAGCACCTTTTATAATTTTCCATATTTTCATATTTGAGCACCACCTAGTCAGCGTGGTCAAACATTCAAATATTTGGATTTGGATGTTTCAAAATGGTTGATTAAATTAATTTCCATATTTCTAGATTCCCACTATGATTAGTCGGTCAACCTTCCACTTGTTGAGGTTCAAAAATAAGCTCATTTTGTCATCTCGTTGAGGTTCAAAAATAAGCTCATTTTATCATCGTGTTGTCCTCAGTTTTTCCTACCTTTACATTTCTTTATAAAAATGGTTTAGAAGTTTTAGCAAAACTAAAAACTAAAGGATGTGGCAAAAAATAAGGAGATGGTTTTCCATCTATGGATGTAGCTAGAAGACGTCCATGTCACCATCAAAACTTGGTCAAACATCTTAGTCAACAGTCTCAAATGGTGGATAGAGTAGTGTGGCAAAGTTTAAGTTTGTTGGTGTTGTGCAATGGATAAAAAAATCCTATATAATCGAGATATGAAATCTTCAGGAGGGATTCATGGTCCTATCGTAAATCTCCCAAATCATCAAATAAATTTTAATCGTAGGTGATCTGGAAAATAATTATTTGATCCTAAAGTAAGTAGTAAAACCCTTAAGGCAATTTTTCTCTTTTATATTATAAATACTTGTGATCATGTTTATCGAAGCAAGTTGGATGTATTGAAACAATTGCAATTAATATAAAATTTCTAGTTCCCTGTTTCTATGCCTACAATGTGATATTCATGATCATATTTAAAATTGTGGTTACACTTGTTTTATTTGCTCCAATATTTCTTTAAAGGATGTGCAACTCAACTAGGAAGGCCCCCCTGCAACAAGGATGCACACTGCCATAATTTTGCATGGTTTAATCTCTTTGTATTTCATTTAATTTCTTGAATAGCGTAGATTCGCTTATAGTTTGACATATCATTACATGATTACATTAACATGTGTTTAGTTTACAATGATTATATCTATGTTTTCAATTAGTATATTTGCTTTTAAATTTAATCATTTATGAATTGATTATTCAATTGAAACACAAAGACAAAACTTTGTGTAACCTTCTTATGCATAACTTTGTGTGCCCTATGCCACTTGTTTCAATTTCATGATTAATTTCATAGCAAGATAGATTAAATCAGGAGAATCAAAAGGATAGATCTTTGTGTAACTTGCCTATGCAAAACCTTGTGCAATTTGTGGTACTTGTCTCAATATTATTTTTGTCAATTTTGCATAGATTAAAAAGTTAGAAACTACGTCCTAGTGTATATTGTGCCTTACTCTTAACCAGCTTACTGACCTGGATTGATGAATTAAATGTAACGATTATGGTGCATTTGAATTAATAGGGGGGCATTATTGGTTGCGTCACATGTTGCTTAAAGAAAACTCAAAGAAAATAAAATGAGCGTAACCACAATTTCAAAATAGGATCATGAATAACACATTGTTAGCATAAGAAAAGGCACAAAGACTCATAGCTCTTTTTGATTTTTTTGTTTGCCGCCATATATAAAGGGAACACAACCAAATTTCCGATCAGCTTTCCAAGGAAGTTGCGAACCGGCCTAGAGGTACATGGATGATACAGGAACAGAGGGACGATGAACACTATCAATACTATCACCGACCATACATGGACTTCAGAGTATAAAGGCCCGGAGGGGCCTGTTTTTACATGGATACTTTTTTGCATATTTATCAGTACATATATACTGATATACTTGATGTATATAAAGGCAGAACAAAATCTGTACTCCCTGTGTGGAGCATTTTTGAACTTTGATATTTTTTGAAAAACTGTACTCCCTGTGTGGAGCCATTTTGAGCTTTGATATTTTTTGATGGGCGAGTCACCTCACTTTACAGCATATGCTACACAACATCTACAATATGTAATTTTCTTACTATCAATGAAAATTACGATTTTTCCTTAAGGGAAAAAAAGCATAAGAAAAAAAATTAGCAAAATTATATTAACTACAATTATATCAATACATCCATCTTGCTTCCATAAATGTGATCACAAGTATTTATAATATAAAAGACGAAAATTGTCTTAAGAGTTTTACTACTTAATTTTAGGATCAAATAATTGTTTTCCAGATTGGGTGGGATTAAAAATAAATTTGATGATATGAGAGACTCATGACAAGAGAATGAATTTCTCTTGAAGATTTCATATCTCAATTCTATGGGATATTTTACCCATCACAAAGTGCCAAAAAAATTCAGCAAACTTAAACTCTGCCACACTACTCTAGCCACCACTTGAGATTGTTGACCAAGATGTTTGACAGAGTTCTAATGGTGATGTGGATGTCTTTTGGCTCCATCTATAGGTGGAAAACCATCTCCTTACTTTTTCCACATCCTTTACTTTTTGGTTTTCTTGAACTATGCCTCGAGATATGATAACATGTGATTTGGCTATATAAAGGAAGAATAACCGCAAAATATGTTAGTTTTCATAGTCATAACATTTAAAAATGTTTTTAGAAAGAAATGTACAAAACAATAAAAAGATGGACCTATTACCTTAAAATTATTCACTTGTAACCACTGTAGCTCAAGCATGGTATTTATGCACAAATGATAACTATGATAGGCTTCTAAAATGATAACTATGGTAGGCTTATAAGGGTAAAGGTAGGAAAAACTAAGAACAACAAGATGACAAAAAGAACTTATTTTCAAACCTCAATAGCTGGAACGCATAGTCTAATGAGGTAGAGGAGTTTCCCGGAAAGTTATGGAAATTCTGGTCATATTTAGAGAAAATCTGGTAAGCATTTTTGTAAATCCAAGTTATAATTGTTAAACTTCAAAATTTTAGGTGTCCTAGACGTTTTTGATGGTGCTAAATCCATTTATGCCATCAAAAACACAATTCAAACAATGCCTCTACAAGATTATTTTTTTTTGCTCGAATTCCGGCCACTTTTGACCTTCCGAGCAATTCCTCCACCTCGTTAGACGACTCCATAGGTGGAAAGTTGACTCACCAATTATAGTGGGGATCTAGAAGTTTGGAAAGGTTGACCCACCAATTATAGTGAGGATCTAGAATTATGGAAATTAGTTTAACAGATCATTTTGAAAACACCCAAATCTATATATCCAGATGTTCAACTAAGTTGACAAAGAAGTGCTCAAATATGAAAATATCGAAAATTGGAAAAACTGCTAATGTGGATTATAAACAAGAATCATAGAGCCAGATATTACCTCACGAGCCAAGTGGTTCACTTATGGCACCAAAAGGAAAAGCTTCTCAGGGCCATAACTTTGTACCAGCCAAGGTGTTTCACTTGTAAATGTGGTGGTGACACATGGGCAATGCAGATGTCAATGTGGCACCGAAAGGAAAAGCTTCTCAGGACCATAATTTTGTGTACAAAGCTCAAGTTTTGATGAAATTTATATTGTTGGGAAGCTCCCCATTAACGTAGTGAGATGGCGACCTCCATAAAGAGATTTGGAAAAAAAAGAATTTGATAACCACTTCCTTAAAATGACCAAAAAAATTGAATCTATACACTTTGTACCCTAAAAAAAACTAGATTTATTACCATATACCAATTTTAAACAGGGGATTTTGTCACAAGCTTGCTACTTGTTGCGTCTCTCCGTTTATATTTATGAATCAACTCCTAGTGAACAAGTGGTGAACTCAGCGCGAACCTACTCAGAACTTTCACGCTCTCACGGCCTCAACAACAGCTTCCTCGCCTAACAATGGCCTTGGCGTCCCTTCATTCCTTTGGCGAACCTCTGATGAACTTCCTGTGAACTTCGAATGAAGTTCAAAGATAACTACTACCACAGTAGACAATATAAATGCGCAAGGTATTCAGATGCGGAATGGTATACTCATATTATTCGGAATGGATTTCAAGAACATTACAGAGAGATTCTTTATCAGAGATTGACTATCTTCGCATTTATTGGACTTTATGCTGTTCGCAAGGAACAAGCAATACCGAAGGCTACCTGGCGAAAGGTAGGCTTTGCCTCAGAATATGACTGGACTCAATATACAGACTCAAGACTTCTAAAATGATCCAGCCACTTTAGGTTCTTACCAGTGCCGAGCACACTGATACGCAAGCTTCTCAGATCAGATTGACTCTCTAAGACACTCTAAGACCCGATGCCTCAACAATGAGCCTTACCCTCAATATATAGGAATGAGGGGGGGGGGAATCATTCCTGTAGGTCATCAGTAGACTTGTTCAAAAAGATGGATGGAATCATTGCTTTCGGGTAATGCTATGGTGACATCCACACAAAGATTCCAGTCCGGAAAAACAAATATTACATAAAATATTCTGACAAAACAAGGTGGATGCTTTTTAGTCTATCAAAGCCCACAAGAAAAGATGCTTCATGAATTATTTACATAGTGGAGGCTTTAATACAGCAAAGCCCATGGGAAATCTAGCCACAATTAAGTCCTTGTGACTATACATCATAAGTACACTACGGATGCTTTTACGGAAAGCCCATGTGAACTGTCAGAACACAGTTAGTTCTGGGAATCTATTTCTTTTATACAATAATTCGTCCCAGGCTTTTGTATATATCCTACGGACAATCATCAGTTTGCCCAAAACAATTTTATGTTTAATTTTTGTTAAAACTAACCACTCTAGATGTTCATGCATGTATTCCTAGAGTGAATAGTTTACATCATGAAATGGAGACCATTCTTGATCTGCCATCTCTTTGACAGTTTTGTAGATGGGATGAAAGCATTTTACAATATTTTGTTCAAAACATAAGTCGAAATGCTTTCTACAATATTCTGTATGATATATAGGGTCCATTGCGGTTCTGTTTACCCCATAATCATGCCACCATTCTCGAAACCATTTGCATTATTGATTCCTTTGGAAAGTTCCTGTTGCTGTGAATTTTAACTTTGTATAGTGAGTTTCTTCTTTGTCATCTACATTGAGGAAATCCCGCCAAATTTTTTTATAACCTGCAAAATCATACACAGTTTCAGGGAAAATAATCTTAGGATCACCCTTTGGCCAGAGTGCAGAAGGTTGGACTGGTCAATGCCTTTGTTTGTTCGATGCAAGATCTCTTGTTCTGTAGATACAAAAGTATCTTTCATGTATGCCCGTGCTTCGTCCTCCATGATACCATATACCAGCGATATCATGGAAATTTTGTTGCAAAACTACTTGTGCAATACTGGCATCTCTTCTTGCTTTTTCATAGACCATGTCATGGATCCACTTACTGCCTTTAGGATATACTTTCTGTTCTGGCACAAGGTGCTAGACATCTGTATGTGGTTGCAAGTTGGCATCCAGTACTTTTGTATTTCTGAGTTGCCATGTGGGTTTCCAATTTCTTTTGTATTCTTCCTAGTCCTGGTCATCTTGGATTGTTCGTAGTACCTCTTGCTTTTGGTTCTGGTCCCATTCGGTAACTATCATCATAACATGGTCACATGATTCAATATATTCCCTGTTGAGAAAATCAGGGAGACTATTTTCTGCACCTTTGAAATGTTCAACCTAGAAGTCGAAATTAGCAAAAAGTGCTTGCCATCTGGCAAACTTTGTTTCTCCTGCTTTTATGATGTATTTTGTTAGGACCTTCTGAAGGACTGTTGCATCAGTTCTTAATAAGAACAGTTTCTTGATGAGATATACCTCAAACTTGCTGATGCAATTCCAGGCTGCTTTAACTTCTTTTTCTATTGTTGAGTAATTTTGTTCAGCTGGATTCCAAACTCCTGATGCAAACTGAAAAATTTGCTCAGTATCTCCATTTCTCTGCTTTAAGATGCCTCCCCATCCTATGTTGCTTGCATTTGTTTCCACAATTTTAAATGCAAAATCATCAGCAACATATAAAATTGGTAGGGTTTTCACCTTGGCCTTGATTTTTTGTATTGCTTTAGTATGGACCTCTGTCCATTCTGGGGGATTTTTCTTCAATCTTTTGTTCAGTATTCTTCTATCACTTACACAGTCTTGATAGAAGTTACTAACATAATTAAGACATCCTAAAAATATTTGCAGCTGGTTTTTATCTGTGATGACATCTGGAAATTTATCTGCAAACTCCAATGCATGCTTCTGTAATGATATCTGGCAATTGGAGATTGTATGTCCAAGAAATTTGACAGTAGTCTGGAAGACTTCTATATTTTTCTTGTTGAGTACAACGCCATTCTGCTTGACTAGGTTTTTGAAAATATTTACATGTTTGAAGTGATCTTGGATATTTTTAGAAAATATCAACACATCATCTATATACACAATAAGCCAATCAAAGTATGGCTTAAAAATCTTATCCATTACCTTTTGGAACTTGGATGGTGCATTCTTTAATCCAAAAGGCATCACGTTCCACTCATAGTGGCATGCTGGTATGTTGAAAGCAATTTTAAACTTGTCTTTCTCTGCAATGGCAACTTGCCAGAATCCTGCCTTCAAGTCGAACTTGGAAAAGATTTTTGCTCCTGCTATCCTCCTAATCAAATCACCTTTGTGAGGTATAGGATAGGTGTCATATGCTAGAACTGAATTCAAAGGTTTGAAATTTATCACCAACCTTGGAATTCCTCTGATTTTTTCAGCTCTCTTATTAACATAGAATCCATAACAGTTCCATGGACTGTCTGATTATCTGATGAGTTGTCTATCAAGGAGCTATTTGATCTCTTTCTCACAGAGATATCTGTACTCTTTATTCATGGGAATTTCTCTGCTCTTACAAGGTTTACCAGTATAACCTTCTTTGTAAGGGAGCTCAACTGTATGCTACTTCCAATGCCAAAATGCATTAGGTTCTTCTGAGCAGCATTCATCTTCTATTTGCTTTCTTAAATCCTCAATTTTCCTTTTCATCTGAGGATTTTTAAGTTGTTCTTCTATTCTGAGAGTGGATTTCAGATTTTTTAGATCTAATAGTCTTGCTTCAGCTTTGTCCAGATTTTGTGCAGTTTGGACCATTGTGGAAACTTGGAGATTTGAAACATAGGGCAATGCAATCTTCTTCTTTGTTCCTCTCGATGTAGGAACATAAATAAAATATCCAGCCTTATTATCATCCATTCTCATTGAGCCAGTCTATTTTGATTGTTTTCCAAATTTCTCTATCTATACTTTTGATGAAACCATTGACCAAATACTCCAGCTCCAAATCCAAACCACTGGTTTCAATATGCATCAGAAGAGAAATAATATCGCCATACATACAAAAGGTTGCTTTCGCCATACAAATACATTATGGCCAGCCATCTGCCACACTCCTAGTAGAGATTCCAAGTCAAGTGTTGTTATTCTCATTGATACTAAAAATCAGAAAATTGAGCATCAAACAATCAGATGGGAAGACTTGACTTTTCTTGAACATTGGGTAGTACAAAATCCAAAGCCTCTAATTCTAAAAAGAATTACCTCAGCTGACATTATAGAAAATCAATCTTCTGCAGTCCTATCCTTTCCCAGAAGATCTACTATCGATCACCGAGGTATTGAACAAGCCTGTAAAAGTTCTAAATATTACAAGGATCCTTCTACTGTAGATACTGCATGTTCCAGTTCTTCCTCCTATAAACACATTTCCCTTTTTGAGTTTGCTCAGATTGTTAACTTTGCCTCTTTAGAAGTTAAATGTCCAGAGTGCCAAAATAATGTAAATTTGCTTACGCTTGCTGAAACTGCAATTCATGCAAACCATAATCCCAGATCTGGCATAGCTCCTCCATCAACCTCTGTAAATCCATGCCCCAATCCTAAATGCTCAGACATCCCTTTCCCTCATGAACAAGAGTCTGATCATGTCCTCATGATGCATGAGATAATTACTTTGGAAGGAGAAGATCCGAGATTAACAGAGATGATGAGTCTTATGAGACCAGCCAAGCCTAGATATGGTCTAGGATATCTGGAGCAAGCAAATGGCCTTATACCACCATGTAGATTTGATCCAGTCCCTGATGATTGCAAAAAGCCTACTGTAATGGAAATGCACAAATTCTTTTCTCTCATGGATGGGTGTTTAAAGTCTGAAATCAGTGCTAAATGGATGAAAGAAATGCTTAATTGGGATTTGTTTACTAATCCCCAAGCAAAAGAATTTGATCAGACTTATACTCCCCAAGAGAAAAAGAAATTAGCTGAAGATTGGAAGCATTTTATGGAAGTTAATAATTCATGGATATCCTTTTATTCTTGGAAGGATAATGTTTCTCCAGTAAATGTTTTAACTGGTTCATCATCAACCACTTCAGTTAATAAACATGCCTGGACTGCATTAGATGGAAGTAAAGTAGAAACTTCATCAACATTTCCTCCATTTAAAGGAATTGTTATTGGAGAAAACCAGAATGCAGCCAAAGCCATTCCACTTGTGCAGAAATATGACAATGCTTTAGGCATTGATGGCAGAATACGAAAGGCAAGTGAATAGTTAAATTGGACAAACACAACAATCAAAGGCTTGGAAATTAACACAGCCAAAGCAGCAGAAATTAAAGAACAAGTTGATATTGTTCAGGTATCAATAAATGAAGTAAATAAATGCTTGAATAATGTACAGTATGATTCTTTTATTATTCGATCATATGCTAAGGAATCTTTATCAAAAATAGAAGAGGTAGAAGATGAATTAGTTGATCATCTGGATACAACTAAAAATCTTATATCTGGTTTGACAAATAAAGTTGAAAAGATGAATCTATCAAAGATAGATAAACCAGTTCCTAACTCCTTTCTTTTCAAAAGAAATATAAAGATTCAGGATCCTGTTAACCCTGTCAATAGGTTCCTGACTCTGTTTCCAAAAGAAGTAGCCACCTCTTCAGAATCTAAGGCTACTGAGAAAATAACTATTGCATCCTTATTTAAGGATGAGGAAGAAGAGAAAAAAGAACAGAAAGATCATGACACACAGATGTTTCCCATTTATGAACTGCTAGAGAGCCGATTCAGTAAATATTCAGCACCTAATCTTGAAGGAAAAGGTAAGCTCCCTAAAGCTCATACCTTCTTTCCAAAATCTCAAAGAGAATGGAACATAGACAATCTGAGTGTTGGGCAAATCAGGCAGCTCATAGACATGATGTACACTAAATACAAACTTATGTGTCTAAGAGGCAAAAGTGAGATTGATGCCTATAGGACCATCATACAGTGCTTCACAGGCACACTTCTCAGTTGGTGGGAGATAGAGTCATCTCCAAAGCTTCTGACAAAAATGGAAGAAGAAGTACTTAAAGATGAAAATGGAGATGTTATACATAATCCAGATGGCACCACTATCAGTAATATGATAGGAGCATTGACATCAATGATCCTTGAACACTGGTGTGGTAGTGAGACAGAAATTCCAAATAAGAATGAAGTCATTCTTATGAATTTGAAACGCCATAAAATGTCTCAGTTTGAAGACTTCTACAAAGACTGGATGCAGCGAATCTATGAGGTTAAAGATTCAAAGAACTTGTTATGGAAACAAGTTTATCTTGCAGCACTTCCATCCAGGTTTGTAGACTATATTAGATTACAAGAAGTCTTTCAATTGCCATTTGAGTCTTATACTTGGGGAGAAATATATGCTCATATCACAAAGACTCTGGTAAGTCTTTGTACCAGCTCCAAAGTTAATAAATCTTTGGAAAAACTCTCCAGACTCCCAGATAAGAAGTCCATTTGCAGTAAATATGGACTTACAGCAAATTACCCCTTAGTCAAAAGAAGAAAAGCAAAGAAAAGGGAAAAAAGGGAGTATAAAGAAAAATTCTATAAAGATCGCAGAAAATATCCCAAGGATAGAAGAAGATATCTCAAGCAATCTCGAGGCCAAACTTCCAGAGCTTAAAAAGGATATTACAAATATGTTCCAAGAACAAATTATTATAATTCTTCTGATATTCATCTGCGCACATCAAAGCAAGAAAAATGGAATAGCCTTACATGTTGGCTATGTGGTCAAAATGGACATACTTCTTCCAGATGTCCAGAAGGAGAAGATACAAAGAAAAATAGAGGCAAGAAATCTCAAGCCTTTGTGCAAAGAGGCAAGCAAGTCAAACAAGAAAGTAAGGGACCAATGCAATGCATGAAATGTGGTTCCCATACTCATAAGACAAAATGTCGTCCCAACGTAGTAATCAGGGAATTAGCCCAACAACAGCAATTTGAAGAATCATCTTATGATTCATTTAGTTCTTCTTCTCCAGAAGAACTCCAAGCTCACATCCAACAATATTCAGATTCTGATACTTCAGAATGTTCATGTTCTGAATCTGAAGAATGTGCATGTCAAATTCACTATGATTCTAATTCAAAATTCTTTAGTGAATCCAGTGAAGCAGAGGAAACTTTCAAGCCAAAAAAAGAGAAAGTTTTGATGGCAGCAATTGAAGAAGATGAAATAAAAATCTTATCTCAAATCTGTGCTAGGGAAGACGGTGAAATGAAGAATTGCCTGACTGAGCCGGTTCAGTAAATATTCAACACCTAATCTTGAAGGCAAAGGTAAGCTCCCTGAAGTTCATACCTTCTTTCCAGAATCTCACAGAGAATGGAACATAGACAATCTGGGTGTTGGGAAAATCGGACAACCCATAGACATGATGTACACTGAATACAAACTTATGTGTCTAAGAGGAAAAAGTGAGATTGATGCCTGCAGGACCATCATACAGTGCTTCATAGGCACACTTCTCAGGTGGTGGGAGACAGAGTCATCTCTAAAGCTTCTGACAAAAATGGAAGAAGAAGTACTTAAATATGAAAATGGAGATGTTATACATAATCCAGATGGCACCACTATCAATAATATGATAGGAGCATTGACATCAATGATCCTTGAACATTGGTGTGGTAGTGAGACAGAAATTCCAAATAAGAATGAAGTCATTCTTATGAATTTGAAATGCCATAAAATTTCTTAGTTTGAAGACTTCCACAGAGATTGGGTGCAGCGGATCTATGAGGTTAAAGATTCAAAGAACTTGTTATGGAAACAAGTTTATCTTGCAGCACTTCCATCCAGGTTTGTAGACTATAGTAGATTACAAGAAGTCTTTCAATTTCCATTTGAGTCTTATATCTGGGGAGAAATATATGCTCATATCACAAAGACTCTGGTAAGTCTTTGTACCAAATCCAAAGTTAATAAATCTTTGGAAAAACTCTCCAGACTCCCAGATAAGAAGTCTATTTGCAGTAAATATGGACTTACAGCATATAACCCTTTAGTCAAAAGAAGAAAAGCAAAGAAAAGGGCAAAAAGGGAGTATAAAGAAAAATTCTATAAAGATCACAGAAAATATCCCAAGGATAGAAGAAGATATCCCAAGCAATCTCAAGGCCAAACTTCCAGAGCTAAAAAAGGATATTACAAATATGTTCCAAGAACACATTATTATAATCCTTCTGATATTCATCTGCACACATCAAAGCAAGAAAAATGGAATAGCCTTACATGTTGGCTATGTGGTCAAAATGGACATAGTTCTTCCAGATGTCCAAAAGGAGAAGATTCAAAGAAAAATAGAGGCAAGAAATCTCAAGCCTTTGTGCAAAGAGGCAAGCAAGTCAAACAAGAAAGTAAGGGACCAATGCAATGCATGAAATGTGGTTCCCATACTCATAAGACAAAATGTCGTCCCAACGTAGTAATCAGGGAATTAGCCCAACAACAGCAATTTGAAGAATCATCTTATGATTCATTTAGTTCTTCTTCTCCAGAAGAACTCCAAGCTCACATCCAACAATATTCAGATTCTGATACTTCAGAATGTTCATGTTCTGAATCTGAAGAATGTGCATGTCAAATTCACTATGATTCTAATTCAAAATTCTTTAGTGAATCCAGTGAAGCAGAGGAAACTTTCAAGCCAAAAAAAGAGAAAGTTTTGATGGCAGCAATTGAAGAAGATGAAATAAAAATCTTATCTCAAATCTGTGCTAGGGAAGACGGTGAAATGAAGAATTGCCTGACTGAGCCGGTTCAGTAAATATTCAACACCTAATCTTGAAGGCAAAGGTAAGCTCCCTGAAGTTCATACCTTCTTTCCAGAATCTCACAGAGAATGGAACATAGACAATCTGGGTGTTGGGAAAATCGGACAACCCATAGACATGATGTACACTGAATACAAACTTATGTGTCTAAGAGGAAAAAGTGAGATTGATGCCTGCAGGACCATCATACAGTGCTTCATAGGCACACTTCTCAGGTGGTGGGAGACAGAGTCATCTCTAAAGCTTCTGACAAAAATGGAAGAAGAAGTACTTAAATATGAAAATGGAGATGTTATACATAATCCAGATGGCACCACTATCAATAATATGATAGGAGCATTGACATCAATGATCCTTGAACATTGGTGTGGTAGTGAGACAGAAATTCCAAATAAGAATGAAGTCATTCTTATGAATTTGAAATGCCATAAAATTTCTTAGTTTGAAGACTTCCACAGAGATTGGATGCAGCGGATCTATGAGGTTAAAGATTCAAAGAACTTGTTATGGAAACAAGTTTATCTTGCAGCACTTCCATCCAGGTTTGTAGACTATAGTAGATTACAAGAAGTCTTTCAATTTCCATTTGAGTCTTATATCTGGGGAGAAATATATGCTCATATCACAAAGACTCTGGTAAGTCTTTGTACCAAATCCAAAGTTAATAAATCTTTGGAAAAACTCTCCAGACTCCCAGATAAGAAGTCTATTTGCAGTAAATATGGACTTACAGCATATAACCCTTTAGTCAAAAGAAGAAAAGCAAAGAAAAGGGAAAAAAGGGAGTATAAAGAAAAATTCTATAAAGATCACAGAAAATATCCCAAGGATAGAAGAAGATATCCCAAGCAATCTCAAGGCCAAACTTCCAGAGCTAAAAAAGGATATTACAAATATGTTCCAAGAACACATTATTATAATCCTTCTGATATTCATCTGCACACATCAAAGCAAGAAAAATGGAATAGCCTTACATGTTGGCTATGTGGTCAAAATGGACATAGTTCTTCCAGATGTCCAAAAGGAGAAGATTCAAAGAAAAATAGAGGCAAGAAATCTCAAGCCTTTGTGCAAAGAGGCAAGCAAGTCAAACAAGAAAGTAAGGGACCAATGCAATGCATGAAATGTGGTTCCCATACTCATAAGACAAAATGTCGTCCCAACGTAGTAATCAGGGAATTAGCCCAACAACAGCAATTTGAAGAATCATCTTATGATTCATTTAGTTCTTCTTCTCCAGAAGAACTCCAAGCTCACATCCAACAATATTCAGATTCTGATACTTCAGAATGTTCATGTTCTGAATCTGAAGAATGTGCATGTCAAATTCACTATGATTCTAATTCAAAATTCTTTAGTGAATCCAGTGAAGCAGAGGAAACTTTCAAGCCAAAAAAAGAGAAAGTTTTGATGGCAGCAATTGAAGAAGATGAAATAAAAATCTTATCTCAAATCTGTGCTAGGGAAGACGGTGAAATGAAGAATTGCCTGACTGAGCCGGTTCAGTAAATATTCAACACCTAATCTTGAAGGCAAAGGTAAGCTCCCTGAAGTTCATACCTTCTTTCCAGAATCTCACAGAGAATGGAACATAGACAATCTGGGTGTTGGGAAAATCGGACAACCCATAGACATGATGTACACTAAATACAAACTTATGTGTCTAAGAGGCAAAAGTGAGATTGATGCCTATAGGACCATCATACAGTGCTTCACAGGCACACTTCTCAGTTGGTGGGAGATAGAGTCATCTCCAAAGCTTCTGACAAAAATGGAAGAAGAAGTACTTAAAGATGAAAATGGAGATGTTATACATAATCCAGATGGCACCACTATCAGTAATATGATAGGAGCATTGACATCAATGATCCTTGAACACTGGTGTGGTAGTGAGACAGAAATTGCAAATAAGAATGAAGTCATTCTTATGAATTTGAAATGCCATAAAATGTCTCAGTTTGAAGACTTCCACAGAGACTGGATGCAGCGAATTTATGAAGTTAAAGATTCAAAGAACTTGTTATGGAAACAAGTTTATCTTGCAGCACTTCCATCCAGGTTTGTAGACTATATCAGATTACAAGAAGTCTTTCAATTGCCATTTGAGTCTTATACATGGGGAGAAATATATGCTCATATCACAAAGACTCTGGTAAGTCTTTGTACCAGCTCCAAAGTTAATAAATCTTTGGAAAAACTCTCCAGACTCCCAGATAAGAAGTCCATTTGCAGTAAATATGGACTTACAGCAAATTACCCCTTAGTCAAAAGAAGAAAAGCAAAGAAAAGGGAAAAAAGGGAGTATAAAGAAAAATTCTATAAAGATCGCAGAAAATATCCCAAGGATAGAAGAAGATATCTCAAGCAATCTCGAGGCCAAACTTTAAGAGCTAAAAAAGGATATTACAAATATGTTCCAAGAACAAATTATTATAATTCTTCTGATATTCATCTGCGCACATCAAAGCAAGAAAAATGGAATAGCCTTACATGTTGGCTATGTGGTCAAAATGGACATACTTCTTCCAGATGTCCAGAAGGAGAAGATACAAAGAAAAATAGAGGCAAGAAATCTCAAGCCTTTGTGCAAAGAGGCAAGCAAGTCAAACAAGAAAGTAAGGGACCAATGCAATGCATGAAATGTGGTTCCCATACTCATAAGACAAAATGTCGTCCCAACGTAGTAATCAGGGAATTAGCCCAACAACAGCAATTTGAAGAATCATCTTATGATTCATTTAGTTCTTCTTCTCCAGAAGAACTCCAAGCTCACATCCAACAATATTCAGATTCTGATACTTCAGAATGTTCATGTTCTGAATCTGAAGAATGTGCATGTCAAATTCACTATGATTCTAATTCAAAATTCTTTAGTGAATCCAGTGAAGCAGAGGAAACTTTCAAGCCAAAAAAAGAGAAAGTTTTGATGGCAGCAATTGAAGAAGATGAAATAAAAATCTTATCTCAAATCTGTGCTAGGGAAGACGGTGAAATGAAGAATTGCCTGACTGAGCCGGTTCAGTAAATATTCAACACCTAATCTTGAAGGCAAAGGTAAGCTCCCTGAAGTTCATACCTTCTTTCCAGAATCTCACAGAGAATGGAACATAGACAATCTGGGTGTTGGGAAAATCGGACAACCCATAGACATGATGTACACTGAATACAAACTTATGTGTCTAAGAGGAAAAAGTGAGATTGATGCCTGCAGGACCATCATACAGTGCTTCATAGGCACACTTCTCAGGTGGTGGGAGATAGAGTCATCTCCAAAGCTTCTGACAAAAATGGAAGAAGAAGTACTTAAAGATGAAAATGGAGATGTTATACATAATCCAGATGGCACCACTATCAGTAATATGATAGGAGCATTGACATCAATGATCCTTGAACACTGGTGTGGTAGTGAGACAGAAATTCCAAATAAGAATGAAGTCATTCTTATGAATTTGAAACGCCATAAAATGTCTCAGTTTGAAGACTTCTACAAAGACTGGATGCAGCGAATCTATGAGGTTAAAGATTCAAAGAACTTGTTATGGAAACAAGTTTATCTTGCAGCACTTCCATCCAGGTTTGTAGACTATATTAGATTACAAGAAGTCTTTCAATTGCCATTTGAGTCTTATACTTGGGGAGAAATATATGCTCATATCACAAAGACTCTGGTAAGTCTTTGTACCAGCTCCAAAGTTAATAAATCTTTGGAAAAACTCTCCAGACTCCCAGATAAGAAGTCCATTTGCAGTAAATATGGACTTACAGCAAATTACCCCTTAGTCAAAAGAAGAAAAGCAAAGAAAAGGGAAAAAAGGGAGTATAAAGAAAAATTCTATAAAGATCGCAGAAAATATCCCAAGGATAGAAGAAGATATCTCAAGCAATCTCGAGGCCAAACTTCCAGAGCTAAAAAAGGATATTACAAATATGTTCCAAGAACAAATTATTATAATTCTTCTGATATTCATCTGCGCACATCAAAGCAAGAAAAATGGAATAGCCTTACATGTTGGCTATGTGGTCAAAATGGACATACTTCTTCCAGATGTCCAGAAGGAGAAGATACAAAGAAAAATAGAGGCAAGAAATCTCAAGCCTTTGTGCAAAGAGGCAAGTAAGTCAAACAAGAAAGTAAGGGACCAATGCAATGCATGAAATGTGGTTCCCATACTCATAAGACAAAATGTCGTCCCAACGTAGTAATCAGGGAATTAGCCCAACAACAGCAATTTGAAGAATCATCTTATGATTCATTTAGTTCTTCTTCTCCAGAAGAACTCCAAGCTCACATCCAACAATATTCAGATTCTGATACTTCAGAATGTTCATGTTCTGAATCTGAAGAATGTGCATGTCAAATTCACTATGATTCTAATTCAAAATTCTTTAGTGAATCCAGTGAAGCAGAGGAAACTTTCAAGCCAAAAAAAGAGAAAGTTTTGATGGCAGCAATTGAAGAAGATGAAATAAAAATCTTATCTCAAATCTGTGCTAGGGAAGACGGTGAAATGAAGAATTGCCTGACTGAGCCGGTTCAGTAAATATTCAACACCTAATCTTGAAGGCAAAGGTAAGCTCCCTGAAGTTCATACCTTCTTTCCAGAATCTCACAGAGAATGGAACATAGACAATCTGGGTGTTGGGAAAATCGGACAACCCATAGACATGATGTACACTGAATACAAACTTATGTGTCTAAGAGGAAAAAGTGAGATTGATGCCTGCAGGACCATCATACAGTGCTTCATAGGCACACTTCTCAGGTGGTGGGAGACAGAGTCATCTCTAAAGCTTCTGACAAAAATGGAAGAAGAAGTACTTAAATATGAAAATGGAGATGTTATACATAATCCAGATGGCACCACTATCAATAATATGATAGGAGCATTGACATCAATGATCCTTGAACATTGGTGTGGTAGTGAGACAGAAATTCCAAATAAGAATGAAGTCATTCTTATGAATTTGAAATGCCATAAAATTTCTTAGTTTGAAGACTTCCACAGAGATTGGATGCAGCGGATCTATGAGGTTAAAGATTCAAAGAACTTGTTATGGAAACAAGTTTATCTTGCAGCACTTCCATCCAGGTTTGTAGACTATAGTAGATTACAAGAAGTCTTTCAATTTCCATTTGAGTCTTATATCTGGGGAGAAATATATGCTCATATCACAAAGACTCTGGTAAGTCTTTGTACCAAATCCAAAGTTAATAAATCTTTGGAAAAACTCTCCAGACTCCCAGATAAGAAGTCTATTTGCAGTAAATATGGACTTACAGCATATAACCCTTTAGTCAAAAGAAGAAAAGCAAAGAAAAGGGAAAAAAGGGAGTATAAAGAAAAATTCTATAAAGATCACAGAAAATATCCCAAGGATAGAAGAAGATATCCCAAGCAATCTCAAGGCCAAACTTCCAGAGCTAAAAAAGGATATTACAAATATGTTCCAAGAACACATTATTATAATCCTTCTGATATTCATCTGCACACATCAAAGCAAGAAAAATGAAATAGCCTTACATGTTGGCTATGTGGTCAAAATGGACATAGTTCTTCCAGATGTCCAAAAGGAGAAGATTCAAAGAAAAATAGAGGCAAGAAATCTCAAGCCTTTGTGCAAAGAGGCAAGCAAGTCAAACAAGAAAGTAAGGGACCAATGCAATGCATGAAATGTGGTTCCCATACTCATAAGACAAAATGTCGTCCCAACGTAGTAATCAGGGAATTAGCCCAACAACAGCAATTTGAAGAATCATCTTATGATTCATTTAGTTCTTCTTCTCCAGAAGAACTCCAAGCTCACATCCAACAATATTCAGATTCTGATACTTCAGAATGTTCATGTTCTGAATCTGAAGAATGTGCATGTCAAATTCACTATGATTCTAATTCAAAATTCTTTAGTGAATCCAGTGAAGCAGAGGAAACTTTCAAGCCAAAAAAAGAGAAAGTTTTGATGGCAGCAATTGAAGAAGATGAAATAAAAATCTTATCTCAAATCTGTGCTAGGGAAGACGGTGAAATGAAGAATTGCCTGACTGAGCCGGTTCAGTAAATATTCAACACCTAATCTTGAAGGCAAAGGTAAGCTCCCTGAAGTTCATACCTTCTTTCCAGAATCTCACAGAGAATGGAACATAGACAATCTGGGTGTTGGGAAAATCGGACAACCCATAGACATGATGTACACTGAATACAAACTTATGTGTCTAAGAGGAAAAAGTGAGATTGATGCCTGCAGGACCATCATACAGTGCTTCATAGGCACACTTCTCAGGTGGTGGGAGACAGAGTCATCTCTAAAGCTTCTGACAAAAATGGAAGAAGAAGTACTTAAATATGAAAATGGAGATGTTATACATAATCCAGATGGCACCACTATCAATAATATGATAGGAGCATTGACATCAATGATCCTTGAACATTGGTGTGGTAGTGAGACAGAAATTCCAAATAAGAATGAAGTCATTCTTATGAATTTGAAATGCCATAAAATTTCCTAGTTTGAAGACTTCCACAGAGATTGGATGCAGCGGATCTATGAGGTTAAAGATTCAAAGAACTTGTTATGGAAACAAGTTTATCTTGCAGCACTTCCATCCAGGTTTGTAGACTATAGTAGATTACAAGAAGTCTTTCAATTTCCATTTGAGTCTTATATCTGGGGAGAAATATATGCTCATATCACAAATACTCTGGTAAGTCTTTGTACCAAATCCAAAGTTAATAAATCTTTGGAAAAACTCTCCAGACTCCCAGATAAGAAGTCTATTTGCAGTAAATATGGACTTACAGCATATAACCCTTTAGTCAAAAGAAGAAAAGCAAAGAAAAGGGCAAAAAGGGAGTATAAAGAAAAATTCTATAAAGATCACAGAAAATATCCCAAGGATAGAAGAAGATATCCCAAGCAATCTCAAGGCCAAACTTCCAGAGCTAAAAAAGGATATTACAAATATGTTCCAAGAACACATTATTATAATCCTTCTGATATTCATCTGCACACATCAAAGCAAGAAAAATGGAATAGCCTTACATGTTGGCTATGTGGTCAAAATGGACATAGTTCTTCCAGATGTCCAAAAGGAGAAGATTCAAAGAAAAATAGAGGCAAGAAATCTCAAGCCTTTGTGCAAAGAGGCAAGCAAGTCAAACAAGAAAGTAAGGGACCAATGCAATGCATGAAATGTGGTTCCCATACTCATAAGACAAAATGTCGTCCCAACGTAGTAATCAGGGAATTAGCCCAACAACAGCAATTTGAAGAATCATCTTATGATTCATTTAGTTCTTCTTCTCCAGAAGAACTCCAAGCTCACATCCAACAATATTCAGATTCTGATACTTCAGAATGTTCATGTTCTGAATCTGAAGAATGTGCATGTCAAATTCACTATGATTCTAATTCAAAATTCTTTAGTGAATCCAGTGAAGCAGAGGAAACTTTCAAGCCAAAAAAAGAGAAAGTTTTGATGGCAGCAATTGAAGAAGATGAAATAAAAATCTTATCTCAAATCTGTGCTAGGGAAGACGGTGAAATGAAGAATTGCCTGACTGAGCCGGTTCAGTAAATATTCAACACCTAATCTTGAAGGCAAAGGTAAGCTCCCTGAAGTTCATACCTTCTTTCCAGAATCTCACAGAGAATGGAACATAGACAATCTGGGTGTTGGGAAAATCGGACAACCCATAGACATGATGTACACTGAATACAAACTTATGTGTCTAAGAGGAAAAAGTGAGATTGATGCCTGCAGGACCATCATACAGTGCTTCATAGGCACACTTCTCAGGTGGTGGGAGACAGAGTCATCTCTAAAGCTTCTGACAAAAATGGAAGAAGAAGTACTTAAATATGAAAATGGAGATGTTATACATAATCCAGATGGCACCACTATCAATAATATGATAGGAGCATTGACATCAATGATCCTTGAACATTGGTGTGGTAGTGAGACAGAAATTCCAAATAAGAATGAAGTCATTCTTATGAATTTGAAATGCCATAAAATTTCTTAGTTTGAAGACTTCCACAGAGATTGGATGCAGCGGATCTATGAGGTTAAAGATTCAAAGAACTTGTTATGGAAACAAGTTTATCTTGCAGCACTTCCATCCAGGTTTGTAGACTATAGTAGATTACAAGAAGTCTTTCAATTTCCATTTGAGTCTTATATCTGGGGAGAAATATATGCTCATATCACAAAGACTCTGGTAAGTCTTTGTACCAAATCCAAAGTTAATAAATCTTTGGAAAAACTCTCCAGACTCCCAGATAAGAAGTCTATTTGCAGTAAATATGGACTTACAGCATATAACCCTTTAGTCAAAAGAAGAAAATCAAAGAAAAGGGCAAAAAGGGAGTATAAAGAAAAATTCTATAAAGATCACAGAAAATATCCCAAGGATAGAAGAAGATATCCCAAGCAATCTCAAGGCCAAACTTCCAGAGCTAAAAAAGGATATTACAAATATGTTCCAAGAACACATTATTATAATCCTTCTGATATTCATCTGCACACATCAAAGCAAGAAAAATGGAATAGCCTTACATGTTGGCTATGTGGTCAAAATGGACATAGTTCTTCCAGATGTCCAAAAGGAGAAGATTCAAAGAAAAATAGAGGCAAGAAATCTCAAGCCTTTGTGCAAAGAGGCAAGCAAGTCAAACAAGAAAGTAAGGGACCAATGCAATGCATGAAATGTGGTTCCCATACTCATAAGACAAAATGTCGTCCCAACGTAGTAATCAGGGAATTAGCCCAACAACAGCAATTTGAAGAATCATCTTATGATTCATTTAGTTCTTCTTCTCCAGAAGAACTCCAAGCTCACATCCAACAATATTCAGATTCTGATACTTCAGAATGTTCATGTTCTGAATCTGAAGAATGTGCATGTCAAATTCACTATGATTCTAATTCAAAATTCTTTAGTGAATCCAGTGAAGCAGAGGAAACTTTCAAGCCAAAAAAAGAGAAAGTTTTGATGGCAGCAATTGAAGAAGATGAAATAAAAATCTTATCTCAAATCTGTGCTAGGGAAGACGGTGAAATGAAGAATTGCCTGACTGAGCCGGTTCAGTAAATATTCAACACCTAATCTTGAAGGCAAAGGTAAGCTCCCTGAAGTTCATACCTTCTTTCCAGAATCTCACAGAGAATGGAACATAGACAATCTGGGTGTTGGGAAAATCGGACAACCCATAGACATGATGTACACTGAATACAAACTTATGTGTCTAAGAGGAAAAAGTGAGATTGATGCCTGCAGGACCATCATACAGTGCTTCATAGGCACACTTCTCAGGTGGTGGGAGACAGAGTCATCTCTAAAGCTTCTGACAAAAATGGAAGAAGAAGTACTTAAATATGAAAATGGAGATGTTATACATAATCCAGATGGCACCACTATCAATAATATGATAGGAGCATTGACATCAATGATCCTTGAACATTGGTGTGGTAGTGAGACAGAAATTCCAAATAAGAATGAAGTCATTCTTATGAATTTGAAATGCCATAAAATTTCTTAGTTTGAAGACTTCCACAGAGATTGGATGCAGCGGATCTATGAGGTTAAAGATTCAAAGAACTTGTTATGGAAACAAGTTTATCTTGCAGCACTTCCATCCAGGTTTGTAGACTATAGTAGATTACAAGAAGTCTTTCAATTTCCATTTGAGTCTTATATCTGGGGAGAAATATATGCTCATATCACAAAGACTCTGGTAAGTCTTTGTACCAAATCCAAAGTTAATAAATCTTTGGAAAAACTCTCCAGACTCCCAGATAAGAAGTCTATTTGCAGTAAATATGGACTTACAGCATATAACCCTTTAGTCAAAAGAAGAAAAGCAAAGAAAAGGGCAAAAAGGGAGTATAAAGAAAAATTCTATAAAGATCACAGAAAATATCCCAAGGATAGAAGAAGATATCCCAAGCAATCTCAAGGCCAAACTTCCAGAGCTAAAAAAGGATATTACAAATATGTTCCAAGAACACATTATTATAATCCTTCTGATATTCATCTGCACACATCAAAGCAAGAAAAATGGAATAGCCTTACATGTTGGCTATGTGGTCAAAATGGACATAGTTCTTCCAGATGTCCAAAAGGAGAAGATTCAAAGAAAAATAGAGGCAAGAAATCTCAAGCCTTTGTGCAAAGAGGCAAGCAAGTCAAACAAGAAAGTAAGGGACCAATGCAATGCATGAAATGTGGTTCCCATACTCATAAGACAAAATGTCGTCCCAACGTAGTAATCAGGGAATTAGCCCAACAACAGCAATTTGAAGAATCATCTTATGATTCATTTAGTTCTTCTTCTCCAGAAGAACTCCAAGCTCACATCCAACAATATTCAGATTCTGATACTTCAGAATGTTCATGTTCTGAATCTGAAGAATGTGCATGTCAAATTCACTATGATTCTAATTCAAAATTCTTTAGTGAATCCAGTGAAGCAGAGGAAACTTTCAAGCCAAAAAAAGAGAAAGTTTTGATGGCAGCAATTGAAGAAGATGAAATAAAAATCTTATCTCAAATCTGTGCTAGGGAAGACGGTGAAATGAAGAATTGCCTGACTGAGCCGGTTCAGTAAATATTCAACACCTAATCTTGAAGGCAAAGGTAAGCTCCCTGAAGTTCATACCTTCTTTCCAGAATCTCACAGAGAATGGAACATAGACAATCTGGGTGTTGGGAAAATCGGACAACCCATAGACATGATGTACACTGAATACAAACTTATGTGTCTAAGAGGAAAAAGTGAGATTGATGCCTGCAGGACCATCATACAGTGCTTCATAGGCACACTTCTCAGGTGGTGGGAGACAGAGTCATCTCTAAAGCTTCTGACAAAAATGGAAGAAGAAGTACTTAATATGAAAATGGAGATGTTATACATAATCCAGATGGCACCACTATCAATAATATGATAGGAGCATTGACATCAATGATCCTTGAACATTGGTGTGGTAGTGAGACAGAAATTCCAAATAAGAATGAAGTCATTCTTATGAATTTGAAATGCCATAAAATTTCTTAGTTTGAAGACTTCCACAGAGATTGGATGCAGCGGATCTATGAGGTTAAAGATTCAAAGAACTTGTTATGGAAACAAGTTTATCTTGCAGCACTTCCATCCAGGTTTGTAGACTATAGTAGATTACAAGAAGTCTTTCAATTTCCATTTGAGTCTTATATCTGGGAGAAATATATGCTCATATCACAAAGACTCTGGTAAGTCTTTGTACCAAATCCAAAGTTAATAAATCTTTGGAAAAAACTCTCCAGACTCCCAGATAAGAAGTCTATTTGCAGTAAATATGGACTTACAGCATATAACCCTTTAGTCAAAAGAAGAAAAGCAAAGAAAAGGGCAAAAAGGGAGTATAAAGAAAAATTCTATAAAGATCACAGAAAATATCCCAAGGATAGAAGAAGATATCCCAAGCAATCTCAAGGCCAAACTTCCAGAGCTAAAAAAGGATATTACAAATATGTTTCAAGAACACATTATTATAATCCTTCTGATATTCATCTGCACACATCAAAGCAAGAAAAATGGAATAGCCTTACATGTTGGCTATGTGGTCAAAATGGACATAGTTCTTCCAGATGTCCAAAAGGAGAAGATTCAAAGAAAAATAGAGGCAAGAAATCTCAAGCCTTTGTGCAAAGAGGCAAGCAAGTCAAACAAGAAAGTAAGGGACCAATGCAATGCATGAAATGTGGTTCCCATACTCATAAGACAAAATGTCGTCCCAACGTAGTAATCAGGGAATTAGCCCAACAACAGCAATTTGAAGAATCATCTTATGATTCATTTAGTTCTTCTTCTCCAGAAGAACTCCAAGCTCACATCCAACAATATTCAGATTCTGATACTTCAGAATGTTCATGTTCTGAATCTGAAGAATGTGCATGTCAAATTCACTATGATTCTAATTCAAAATTCTTTAGTGAATCCAGTGAAGCAGAGGAAACTTTCAAGCCAAAAAAAGAGAAAGTTTTGATGGCAGCAATTGAAGAAGATGAAATAAAAATCTTATCTCAAATCTGTGCTAGGGAAGACGGTGAAATGAAGAATTGCCTGACTGAGCCGGTTCAGTAAATATTCAACACCTAATCTTGAAGGCAAAGGTAAGCTCCCTGAAGTTCATACCTTCTTTCCAGAATCTCACAGAGAATGGAACATAGACAATCTGGGTGTTGGAAAATCGGACAACCCATAGACATGATGTACACTGAATACAAACTTATGTGTCTAAGAGGAAAAAGTGAGATTGATGCCTGCAGGACCATCATACAGTGCTTCATAGGCACACTTCTCAGGTGGTGGGAGACAGAGTCATCTCTAAAGCTTCTGACAAAAATGGAAGAAGAAGTACTTAAATATGAAAATGGAGATGTTATACATAATCCAGATGGCACCACTATCAATAATATGATAGGAGCATTGACATCAATGATCCTTGAACATTGGTGTGGTAGTGAGACAGAAATTCCAAATAAGAATGAAGTCATTCTTATGAATTTGAAATGCCATAAAATTTCTTAGTTTGAAGACTTCCACAGAGATTGGATGCAGCGGATCTATGAGGTTAAAGATTCAAAGAACTTGTTATGGAAACAAGTTTATCTTGCAGCACTTCCATCCAGGTTTGTAGACTATAGTAGATTACAAGAAGTCTTTCAATTTCCATTTGAGTCTTATATCTGGGAGAAATATATGCTCATATCACAAAGACTCTGGTAAGTCTTTGTACCAAATCCAAAGTTAATAAATCTTTGGAAAAACTCTCCAGACTCCCAGATAAGAAGTCTATTTGCAGTAAATATGGACTTACAGCATATAACCCTTTAGTCAAAAGAAGAAAAGCAAAGAAAAGGGCAAAAAGGGAGTATAAAGAAAAATTCTATAAAGATCACAGAAAATATCCCAAGGATAGAAGAAGATATCCCAAGCAATCTCAAGGCCAAACTTCCAGAGCTAAAAAAGGATATTACAAATATGTTCCAAGAACACATTATTATAATCCTTCTGATATTCATCTGCACACATCAAAGCAAGAAAAATGGAATAGCCTTACATGTTGGCTATGTGGTCAAAATGGACATAGTTCTTCCAGATGTCCAAAAGGAGAAGATTCAAAGAAAAATAGAGGCAAGAAATCTCAAGCCTTTGTGCAAAGAGGCAAGCAAGTCAAACAAGAAAGTAAGGGACCAATGCAATTCATGAAATGTGGTTCCCATACTCATAAGACAGAACGTTTTCCCAATGTAGTAATCAAGGAATTAGCCTAGTAGCACTAGTTTGAAGAATCATCTTATGATTCGTTTAGTTCTTCTTCTCCAGAAGAACTCCAAGCTCACATTCAACCATATTCAGATTCTGACCGGTGCTTGGCACACTGCCTCTTTAAGATGTTCAAAGGCCTTTATTGCTTCTAGAATCCAAGAAAATGCATCTTTCTTCAATAATGTTGTTAGAGGTGCTGCTAGTCTCCCATAATTCTTAACAAACTTGTGATAATACCCTATCAACCTGAGAAATCCTCGTAGATGCTTTATGGATGCGGGGATTTTCCATTCCTTAATGGCTTTAATTTTCTTAGGGTCTACCTTAACACCTTCATGAGATACAATATGACCCAAATATTCCACTTCTTGTACTACAAAGAAACATTTGGATGCTTTTTCATATAATTGTTTCTCCTCCAATAGTTTGAGCACCCTATCAATATGTTGAACATGATCCTTCCAAGACTTACTGTAGATTAGTATATCATCAAAAAATACTAACAAAAAATTTCTAAGGAAGGGTTTGAAAATGGAATTCATCAAACCTTGAAATGTAGAAGGTGCATTGGTAAGTCCAAAAGGCATGACCAAAAATTCATAATGACCCTCATGAATTCTAAATGTTGTTTTCAGAATGTTTTCAATCTTCATTCTGATTTGATGATATCCTGACCGAAGATCCAACTTGGTGAAGTAAATTGCTCTATGTAATTCATCCAATAAGTCATCAATGACAAGAATGGAAAATTTATCTTTAATAGTGAGCTTGTTGAGCTCCCTATAATCCAGACACATGCACCATGATCTATCCTTCTTATGCACCAATACTACTGGAGTAGAGAAATAACTTTGACTAGGTTGAATTATACCAACCTCTAGCATTTCTGCAACCATACGTTCAATTTCACTCTCTTGGGCATATGGATATATGTAAGGCATGATGTTTGGAGGAACACTTCCTGGAATCAAATGAATATATGATCATGATGACGAATAGGTGGGAGGCCTATGGGAGTCTCAAATACCTTGGAATGATTGTCTAAAACTTTTTGGAGATCTGGAGAAATAGATGATTTCTATGTGGGAACCTCTAGTGAACATAATTGTGCAATTACACCCTATTGTTCTTTATTTAGAAGCTTTTTCATGATGTTAGAGATGATTATATTTCTCAGTTTCCCTGCGATACCCCTTAATTCAACTTCCTTTCCTTCCCAAAAAAATTCAAGAAAAGCTCTTGAAAATTAAAAGCTATCGTACCCAAAGATTGTAGCCATTAGACTCCTAGTACAACATCAACAACACCCATTGGAATAGAAATCATTGAACTATTCAATATATATTGTCCCATGGATAGCTTGATATTATGGCACTTTCCAAAGAAATTTATGGTTCCTCCATTTGCAACCATCACTTGACACTCTGGTGCTGGATAAATGAAGCAATTTAATTCCTTGGCTATCTTACAATGAATACAATTATGGGTACTGCTCGAATCAATCAACACTATTACATTTTTCTTCTTGATATGTCCTTCTATTTTGAGGGTTTGAGGAGTGGTAATTCCTGCCAATGCATTACAAAATATGGTTGGATTCATTTCTTATTTCTTTAGGGATGGTTCCTAGTGTATATCCTCCTCTTTTGATGTTTCTTATTCATTTTCTTCCTCCTCTTCACAATCTATGTAAAATAATTTCTTCTCAACACACTTATGACCTTTAATGTATTTTCTATCACAACTGTAACAATGTTATGCTCTTAACCTGCAAAGAAATACCCAAGCGAAGAAAAGATACCAAGAACACAGAATATGCGAAGAAAATATACCCAGAACACAGAATAGCAATGATTTTATTATTCAGAGAGAAATGTTCACAGGCCTCTTCGAGGGGGCAACCTCCAATAGAGCAGAGCTCGATTACAAAACAAGACACCATGCTCCTTGCAGGGAGTCTCTATCCTTTATATATGACTCATACATGCAATACCACGAGCCAATATCGTGGGTTTTATTAATACTGTTATCACAAAATCAAGCACTGAAAGGCTGCTGATCAGGTAGACTCTGTGTAACTGTTTCAGACCAATCTTTTGACTAAGGCTTAGCCTCCTTAGCCTGAGAGGGCTCTCTCAAAAGGTTATTGATTTTGACTATTGATAAGATGGCTAACTCTTGTAAAGTGAATTTAACAAACATGCTGGCTGGACAGACATTACAAAGACTTCCATTGGGCTTATGGAGTTAATCATATTTCAGTAAACTATAACACTGCTCATGCATAGAAGTCAGGGCATGTGATGTTTAAATACTCAAAACAACATCTCATAGAAAACCTCAATTTACAAATACACACAGGAAATCAGAGCAGCATAAGTGAATTCTGAGTGATTGTGTATTTATACAACTGTAAAAGCATTAAGGATAAAGCAAAACCACATATCTTGAGCATTGAAACACTGTATGAATCCTGAGAAGAAAAGCAGCAAATTGTATTACTGAAACTGAGTTTTTACACAAGCCAAAATAATACTCTGTTTTCTCAAATATCCAACCCTCATTACATAGATGATTCAGCTATATATAGAAACACAATTCTAACTACTTCGAGCTTCCTCCTCCAGCATGAGGGGAGCTCGATGACTGTCACTAATGACACCTATCTGCTTTACAACAAACTATTAAATACAATTAATGCTAAGTGGAGTTCTAAAGAGTTCTACTTTGATTATAACTCTAACACTATCTTCTTCGTAGAAAGATTCCTTCTTGTTCTTTGACACTTGGACTCTTTGCAGTTTTGCTGAGATGGCTGAGATGAGCGTTTAAAGCTCCATATTGGCCTCGGATGCTGAATACTTTAATCTGCTCAGTGATGTTAGGTGATATCCCCTGTTTTTTCGGTTCCAGCCCTCCACCCCTTACTCGAATATGCAGCAGCATGTCTATAGTTCTTTAATATCCCAAAATATAGAGCACCACCATGTTCTTGATGTGTTGGAGGCTTCATTGATGGACAGGTGTGCAAGCCAAAATTCCATGTATGCAATTCATTCAACACCTTATGACCGGCAATAAAGTGGCTTTATAACCGAAAAATTTACACTTAGGTTAAAACATTTCACCCTTTTGAAGGCACACCTGTCTTGATCAGAATGGTTGGGTGTCTTCATTTGATATTTTACATAACCTTTAGGTGTTCCCTTTTGAAAATTCCCGCACATATTACCAAACTGTTTATTTGCTTTGAAAACGCCACCTACAGCAGTTTCGTAGCGCGCTACGAAACTGCTAAAATGTTTAAACAGCTTGTCTTTTTCCTGAGGTATTTACTGCCTAGATATTTGGTTGCCAAAACTCATTTTGATCTTTGATACATATAACAGGGATATACATGTCCTCAAAACAACAAAATTAAGCAAAATTTGCCAAAATTTGGAAAAAGCCTTTCTTTGAACAGCAACTTTATTTATCAGCTAATTGGTCTAGCTGGGCCTTTAAGTCTTCAACCTTCTTCCACTGACCTAGCTGTGATTCCAAGTCTTCAATCCTCCTCTTCATAGCTTTGTTTTCTGCTCTTAAACGCATATTTATCTTTTTGATGAATTTAGCCTCCTTAATTGCGGGAACTGTCCATGTATAAACATCAGCTACTGAATCCACCTGGTTTACTAGGTTTTCACTTCCTTTCAATACAGCTTTACGATAGTTTGCATACCTGACTGCAGACTCCCTAGTGGTATTCTTCAGCTTATCAATCTCATGTTTAGCAGTTTTTAACAAGTTCCTTACAGCTATAGTATTACCTCCTTGAGATATGATAACTGTTGTATTTGTGTCTTTTTGCTTAACTTTCTCTGCCTCCTCTGTTCTGGACAATTCCTCAGCTACCTCTGTTCTAGGCAGTTTCTCAGCTTCCCTTACTTGCTTTCTTGTAATAGGTCTTCTTGGTTTGAAGATGAATTCATCACCTATTTCATCAAACCTCAGCCTTTTTGAAGCTCTAGATTTCTTGGTGCTTTCCGGTGATGACTGTGTCAAATCAATGTGCACTGGTTCAATGTGCACCGGTTTAATTTGCTCAAACTCAATGGCCTCCAACAAATCACTCAGGCTGGCCTTAGATATCGGGCTTTCCTCAACAGCCAATTCTTTGCCTTTTTCTTTGCTTATTTGGCTCCTTGTCCTAACTCTTGATACTGTTTCAGATCCACTTGGTCCAGGTACAGTCTTCTTATGATGAGCTTCTTCTTTTGCTGATGGCTGAGGTTGTTCTTTAATGATCAGTGGCTTGACTGATTTTCTTAACTGTGACTTGACCTTCTTTTTATCTTTTGCCTCCTTTTGAAGCTCAGCTATCGTGGGTTCTTCAACTGATTGTTCTTTTTCTCTAACTGGCTGTGGAGTAAGACCTGTTTTACTTTGAAAACCCGCCATGAAAATGAACGAGTTCCAGTCTCTACCTATTTTCTGAAGACCATCCAAAACTAACAATTTAACCAAACCATGGTGAAATAAAGATGTTTCACAGTCGTCCTTCCTTAATTGCACTTTGTCACACATTTTGCTCAGACTGCGAAACAAGTAAAAGGGAATGTCTATGGATGCTTTACCAGTAAAATGTAACAGCAACTTGAAGTGATAAGAGTAGACCTTATTGTATCTTCCCTCACAGGTTAAGTACTTCTGAATACAGGTGAGAAGAAGGGCATAATGCTCCTTAACATAGTTTCTAGGCACTGCTTTTGTTAGGTCTTCATTCACATATGCCTCTTTTAAGAACTCTTTGCATGGATTCATGTCGAACTTAAAGTTCTTAAACCATTCTTGCCCCCCTCTTGGGATCTCAGTTACAGCAGCTATTGCCTCCGGAGACACTTGAACTTCTAACATAGCTATTTTAGAATTCAAACCGGTGAAGTTTAAAGCAAAATCCTTTGTTACCTGAGCATGCAGCTTCTTACAGAAATTCCAACGGTCGGCATCCTTGAAGGCTTTCTTCATGCCTTCATCTCTTAATGCTAGGTCTAAACCTTCAGGCTCTGTTCTCTGACATTTTCCAGACCTGCGTTCTTTCCTCTCCATTTTTCCTTTGAAATCTTCGCACAGGCAATGACCAACAGCTTCAACTAAAATGGTGATTCAATTCTCTTTAACTCGGCCTCGCTTGTAATCAGGCTCTCTTGGAAACAGGCTCGCTTGAAAACTCAAATATATCATCACAGAGGCTGGTCACTTATGCATCATTTACGATCATCATAAAGATTCATGCACGGTAAAACTCATTTGAATAATATTTATGTGCATGTCTACAAATCTATTGATGGAGTGATGGTTAATGAGCGTTTGGGAGGTAAGCAAACTGACATGAGAGGACGGAAGTGGTGACTCATCAACAGACTTAACCCTTTGAGAAATATTCGCTGCAAAACGCACGAATCTGCGATTTCGCAACGCGGTTAGTTTTGAATTGTCATAATGCACTGCGAAACGGCTTGATGGTGACGCGCTGCGGAATGGCTAAACAATGATTACGCTGCGAAACTGACCAATAAGAGACTGCGCTGCGAAATTACGGAAAGGATCGGTGACATGGATAAGACAAGACATGGCTTATGAAACCATGATGGTGGAGGATGACCAATAGGATTAGAGTACAATTTACATCAAACACCTTTAAAGCTCCAACCCTAAGTAAGAAACATAGAACAAAAACAATTTGACACCAACTTTTGACATTGAACTTGGACAAAGGATCATATACAAATGTTTATAGTTCTAAGTGATAACAAATACCATCTATCTAATACTACCGCCTATTTACCATCTATCTAATACTTCCGCCCATTTGCAACTAACTGTGGTCCCGTCATTAATTGCAGGTTAACCACTTACAAATATTAATATGGGCTTTATTGACTCTTGACTATGACGTGATCCCAAGTCGTAAATAAGGGGGTTAGGGTGGGACCCTAACATGCCCTCCCCCTTAAGACTAGCCTTGTCCTCAAGGCTGAAGCTGCGGAAACTGCTGAAGAATAGTGGTTGGTTCCCAAGTTGCATCTTCCGGAGAGGTGTCTTTCCATTTGACGAGGACCTCCTTAATCATGCGGCCGCGCAGGTGCTTGTCTCGTGTGTCTAGAACCTGTTCAGGTTGAAGCCAGATTGACCCTTCTTCGTCCAATTCAGGTAGACTGGTTTGAACTCGGCAATTGTTCCCAATCACTTTCTTGAGGCACGATACATGGAAAACTGGGTGGATTTTTGCTGTAGGTGGCAAAGCCAACTCTTAAGCCACTTCTCCAATGCGCTGAAGTACTTGGTATGGTCCATAGAATTTTGGGGAGAGCTTTTGACAACCCTTGTCTTTGAGTGATGTTTGCTTATATGGTTGCAGCCTCAAAAAGACCTGATCCCCTTCTTGAAATTGGCGCTCTGAGCGATGTTGGTCAGCCTGTTGCTTCATACGGTTCTGAGCTTGATGAAGATTCTCGCGCAGATGGGCAAGCATGGTTGCGTGGTGTTGTAGGAGTTGATCCATGGCTTGTACTTTGGAGCACCCCGTGAGATAAGAAGTAGGGGAAGGCGGAAGTTGTCCATAGACTGCTTCATAGGGAGTCATTTTGGTGGTGGCATGATAGTTGGTGTTATACCACCACTCCGCCAGAGGTAACCACTGTACCCAAAGGTGTTGCTTTTCTGAAGTGAAACACCTAAGGTAGGTTTCTAGACATTTGTTGACGGCTTCAGTTTGACCATCTGTTTGCGGATGATATGAAGTACTGAGTTTGAGTTGAGTGCCTTGTATTCTGAAGAGCTCCTGCCAAAAATTACTGGTGAAGATTGGGTCACGGTCGGATACAATAGAAGTTGGCATGCCATGCAATTTGAAGATCTGATCCATGAAAGTTTGAGCAACCAAGGTTGGTGTAAATGGGTGGGGTAGGGCACAGAAATGAGCATACTTCGACAGTCGGTCCACAACCACCATGATGACTGACTTGTTCCCAGACTTTGGAAGACCTGTAATGAAATCCATGGAAACCTCTGTCCAAATTGACGCCGGAATGGGCAATGGTTGTAATGTGCCTGGTGTGTTGACGGTTTCCCCTTTGTGGCGTTGACCGACGTCACATTCTGCTACGAAAGTAAGGATGTCCTGTTTCATGCCGGTCCAAAAAAATGATCTTCTGGTGCGAGCATACGTCTTCTGAAAGCCCGAATGTCCTGCAATGGGAGATGAGTGCAATTCTGCCAAAATGCGACTTTTGAGGGTGGATGTTGGCGATATTACGACTCTATCCTTGTAGCGAAGAATATCATTCTGCCACGAGTAGCCCTTGCTGGAATTAGGATCTACCTGCAATTGAGAAATGAGTTGGGAGAGCCCTGGATGTGAAAACCATTCCCTGCGAGCCTCTTCAATCCAGTCTGGAATGGGGAGGGAAATTGCGAGCAGAGTACTTTCCTCCTCAAATTGGCGCGACAATGCATCTGCTACCCTGTTGTCTTTCCCTTTCTTGTAAATGACCTCATAATCATATCCCAGCATTTTGGCTAACCATTTATTTTGTTGAGGGGAAGATAGGCGTTGCTCCAAAAAATATTTAAGACTGTGATGATCTGTGCGGATTTGGAAACGTCGCCCCAACAAGTAAGGTCTCCAGGTCTCGACTGCATGTAAGATGGCCATCATTTCCTTCTCGTAGGTAGATTGGCCCAGATTCTTCCCACTTAGTTGTTGGCTGGTGAAGGCCAATGGTCACCCTTCCTGCATTAAGACCGCTCCAATACCTGTTCCCGAAGCATCACATTCAATGACAAATGATTTGGTGAAGTCCGTTAGTGCTAAGACAGGAGTGGAACACATGGCTGTTTTTAGAGCGGTAAATGCCTGTTGTGCTTCCTCATTCCAGAAGAAGGAATTTTTCTTTAGGAGTTGCGTTAGGGGCTTCGCTATGCGGCCATAGTTGCGGACAAATTTACGATAATAGCCTGTGAGACCCAAAAATCCTCTCAAGCTTTTCAAGGTCTTAGGTTGAGGCCATTCTTGCATTGCCTGGATCTTTTTGGGGTCCACCTTGACACCTTCGCGCCCCACAATGTGGCCCAAATACTCAACTTCTTCCATGCCAAACGAACACTTAGACATCTTGAAAAATAATTTATGTGTTCGGAGCAGTTGCAAGAGTAGATCTACATGCTGAAGATGTGCCGCCCAAGTGCCACTATAGATGAGGATGTCATCGAAGAAGACAAGGACAAATTTTCTGAGATATGGTTTGAGGAGGTGATTCATAAGGCTCTGAAAAGTAGAGGGGGCATTACAGAGACCAAATGGCATGACGAGGAACTCATAATGGCCTTCATGAGTTCTGAAAGTTGTCTTGGGAATGTCGACTTCCTTCATGCGAATTTGGTGATAGCCTGAGCGAAGATCCAACTTAGTGAAGAATTGAGCCCCATTGAGTTCGTCCAGCAAATCGTCAACCACTGGGATGGGAAATTTATCTTTGACTGTTAACTTATTGAGGGCCCTGAAGTCGGGACACATCCGCCACTCCCCATCTTTCTTGAGGACCATGACCACTGGGGATGAATAAGGACTAATGCTGGGACGAATGACACCTGCTTCCAACAATTCCTTGATGATTTTTTCTATTTCATTCTTTTGGGTGAACGGATATCTGTATGGCCGCACATTTGGGGGTTGGGCCCCTGGAACCAATGTGATGCTATGTTCATGTTCCCCTCGCGAGGGTGGAAGCTCATGAGGCTTGTCAAAGACCGTCCGATGTTTATTTAAAATTTGTTGCATCTCAAGATGAACTGGCGGAGTCATGGTGTCTACTACCTGGATGGCATTAAATTGAGCTACCACTCCATGATGGCCCTTTTTTAACAATTTTTCCATCCTATGCGAGCTGATGATAGAGGGGGCTCCTGCCTGAAGTCCACGGAGGGTATGTGTGGAGTTGTTCTGCTTAAAACTCATATATAACTCCTGGAAATCCATTGTGATTGGCCCAAGGGTGCGGAGCCATTCAGCACCTAGGACAATGTCGCATCCCCCCATGTGTATGGCAAACATGTGGGTTTTCAACTGATAATCCCCCATTTGAAGTTTGACATTTTCACAGCGGCCTTCACATTTCATTGTGCCCCCATCTGCAATTTGGACCTGGAAGTTAGAGACTGCCCGTACATAACAATGCGCTGCTTCGGTGATTTTTTGATGGATGAAATTATGGGTACTTCCACTATCAATCAAGACTATTACTGGGCGATGTTTAAGAAAACCCCTGATTTTGAGAGTTTGAGGGGAAGAGATTCCTGCCAACGCATTGAGCGAAATAACTGGGTCATCAGATACAATCTCCTTTTGGTTGTCTTCTTCGATCGCCTCCGGTTCCTCAAGAGGTGGATCTTCCTCGGTGGAGCTGTAGTCAGTGGCATCTATTTGAAAAAACTTGGGCTCCTTGCATTTATGCCCAGGGGAATATTTTTCATCACAGTAGTAACATAGTCCTTGCTTCCTTCTCTCGGCCATTTCCTGAGGTGACACCTTTTGGACCTTAAGTGTCTGAGTCGTGGTATGAGCTTGTGGGGGACGACCTTTAGTGGGGAAATTGGGGCGGCTGTATTGGGCTGTCATGGCACGCTCCACCTTACGGGCTACCTGGCAAGCCTCCCTCCATGTGGGAGGGTGGTGGAGTAGAACTTGAGCTTTGATGGCTTCTTTAAGACCACTGATAAAACATTCCGTGTAGAACTCATCTGAGAGATGCTCAGTGCGGAAGGCCAAGGCTTCAAAAGCGGTGATATATTCATCCACTGTACCCGTCTGTCGGAGCTTAGTGAGACGGCCCAAAAAGGAGTCTCCCTGTTCAAAGCGATCTCGAAGAGCTTTGGCAAATTGGCCCAACTCGAAAAAGGTGCATTGCGACGTTGATGCCATTCCGCCCATTGCCATCGTTCATTGTCCAAGTACATGGTCCCCACTCCAATCTTAGTCCAATCATCTTGGAGACGATTCAATTTGAAATACTGTTCCATTTGTGCTAGCCATGCGGACGGGTTAGAACCATCAAATTTCTGCATATCCAACTTGGGAGGTCGCTGACTATTCAACTTAGGAGGTGGTGTATGGGTGTGCCAGACGTGAGGAGAGTGGCTAGACTCACCCTCATGGTGTATATGGTCATTATAGGGTACCTCAAGAGCTGGCTCCTTGCCCTTAGCGAGTGCTTGTCGTACCAGGCTCGATAGGTCATCAAGCATATTTTTGAGCTCGTTCATATCTGTTTCAAGTTTGTCTAGTCTTTCATTGGCCATTGCTTGAGCTCTAGTTTCTACCATACACCAACTTGATGAAAAATTGGGACCGCCAAATTTTTTTTTCTAAGAAATTGAATGGTACCACCGTGCTCAGCTCGTTGTCCTGATGCTGATGGGCTAGGTCGCAAATAAGCACTTCGGAAAACTCCTAACGGAGTTTTACTCCTTCCTGATCAATACTGCAGTCGCCAAATCCTCAAACTGTCAATGCCGCCAAAAGCAAGGAAAATTTTAAGGATGGAAAATTTTCTTGAAGTTTAAAACTTTGGCGAATCTCACTAATCCCTAATATGCAAATTATAAATGTTTATTGATATATTTGTAAAATTAATCAAATTTATAATTATTTTATATATAGTCTCTATATAATGTTGGCGATTTTTAAGGTAAAATAATTTTATATTCTAAAATTTGGGCGAATCGTCTTTTATAAAATTGGAAATTGGCGAATCTTTTTTGTGGAAAAATCACGGAAAATTAGCCCACTAGGCGAACATTAGCCCCTAAACTTTTCCATGGCCAAAATTCCTGCGAAAATTATATCCAGGTACAGGAACCCTTCACAACTACTCCGATCTGGTGGATCTGAGATATCTGAATGGTGGAACAACTGCTGCTGCTGATCTGGAATATCCGATCTGGTGGATCTGAGAGATCTGAATGGTGGAACAACTGCTGCTGCTGATCTGGAATAGATGATGTGTGATCCCCCAATAGAAAGGGAACTATGGTCTTGGGGAGTGTCAGGTGCTACAGATCGCAATATACATAAGGGTCTGACAGTAGTACTCGGCCCAATGTTTCAGGGCTCTAACTAAGGAGGATCGACCGTACCCTTAGCCGTACAACCCGACTACCCTATCGTACGGGCGAGTAATCTCTCTGAGTGCTGTTCTCGGTGTACTGTAGCCACAAGACGGCCGAAGGTTTATCTATGGCGAGGTTTCAAGGGAGCTAGGGGGCTTCCTATATACCCAGAGGGTACGTGGAAGATAGTCCGTGCGCGGTTCTGTCTAATGCGCTACTACTCGAAGGGGTACCCACAGGGGTTACAAGGGAGTCCAACAGACGTGACCACCTCTTGTATTTCCTGCGTGCATGCCTCCCCAAATCCGCAGGTTTATGCGCTTAACGACAGATCCCGTGGTTTAAAGACGCCAGAACACGTCTCTAGCCAAAAAAAAAAATTGCTAAAATTTGGAGATCCCACCGAGCCCTAGAAAGTTCTCTGATACCACTTGTTATGCTCTTAACCTGCAAAGAAATACCCAAGCGAAGAAAAGATACCGAGAACACAGAATATGCGAAGAAAATATACCCAGAACACAGAATAGCAATGATTTTATTATTCAGAGAGAAATGTTCACAGGCCTCTTCGAGGGGGCAACCTCCAATAGAGCAGAGCTCGATTACAAAACAAGACACCATGCTCCTCGCAGGCAGTCTCTATCCTTTATATATGACTCATACATGCAATACCACGAGCCAATATCGTGGGTTTTATTAATACCATCTATCTAATACTACCGCCTATTTACCATCTATCTAATACTTCCGCCCATTTGCAACTAACTGTGGTCCCGTCATTAATTGTGGGTTAACCACTTACAAATATTAATATGGGCTTTATTGACTCTTGACTATGACGTGATCCCAAGACATAAATAAGGGGGTTAGGGTGGGACCCTAACAAACAAAGCCCTTTTGCTCTTTTTTCTCCAATTTTTGTGGTGTCAACCTTGTAGGTTTTGGAAGGCTAGTGGCAGCGATACTTCCATCTTTTTAGTTATGAGTGGTAGGTTTCCTTGTTTCCATAATTTTTCTTTCAATTTTTCTTGCCAACCTGAATGCCTTCTCCAATGAATCGGGTTCCCAAAGGAAAACCTCATGTTGGATGTTATCCTTTAAAGTCCCTATGAACACATCAATCCAATGCTCCTCTGGAATATATTTTACCCTTATATTCAATTTCTGGAAGTCCTCAATGTGCTCCACCATTGAACCCTTTTGTTTGAGATTTATCAATTGGCTAAAGAAGGTGTTGCTTTTTGTATCCTCATAATGTGCTATCATTTCCTCCATAAAAATTTACCAAGTGACAATTCTTTTACGAGAGCAAAGCCATTGATGCCATACAAACCGATTGGGTTCCAAATATAAAGTTTCAATGCGTACCTTTTGTGTGTTTTGCACATTATGGAGATCGAAATGTTTCTCCATCTATAGTATCCATGTTATGGGATCCTTGTCATCAAACTTCATATCGATCTTTGGAATATGGTGGGTCTTCAATCTAGTATTATATTCTATGATATCATGATTAACATTTCTTTTGTTCTCATTATGAGTTTCCTCTACTACCTTTGCGCCATTAGGAAGTATTTCGTGTAGCAACTTTTCCAAACCTCCCTTCAAACCTTCCATGTCTTTCTTCAAATGTTCAATGTTTCCTTTTGATTCATTTATTCCATTCTTCAAATCATCAATATTAGCTTCCATGTCATTCTTCAAACCATCCATATTAGCTTCAATTACTTTTTGTGAGAGTAAAATTTGTTGCACTTGGTCTCGTAATTTTGATAAATCATGTTGCATTTCTTCCTCTTCTTCATGAGTCATAGAAGATATTTCAGGTTGCTCACTAGGTGTTTCCATTTTATTTCTCTGGGGAATCAATTAATGATAATTATTCTTCATTATTCCCTTTGAATCACTTCAAACTATATTTTCAAACAAAACTTATGCAAATTAAAAAAAAAAAAAAAAACTGACACCTTTTATTTTTATTTTTTGCTTTGTAGGAGCTCAATTTTGAATCTGATGTATCTCTGAAATTTCAGATCTCCAAGGTATAAAATTCCATCCTGTAGTATACCTTTGCGTTCTCTTTCCGACCCCACAAGTCTGACCAATATTGGATTTTCCAAGAAAGGGTTATGCCCAATCTCCCACGATGACTAGATTATAGAATGGTTCAGTAGATCGAACTTGTACCAAGTGCCATGTGTCATTGTTTCGACCCTCGGTCCTGAAAACAATACCTAACAAACTACAGTCTATCTTCTTTTTGTAGATTTTTACGAAATTTGAATCTAATGCTCAAAGAGAAAGTTAAGATGATTTTCCAAAGGTCCCCTGTTTGGGATGGAATTAAGGAGCCTACAACAACCCTAACTTCCTCGGTTCATATCTTTGAAATTATTGCAAGACAAGGTCTAAAATTAGGACACAACGTTCTTCGGGATGTTTTCTCAAATGGGTTTTGTTTTAAGCTTCTGAAGCTTCGTAGAAACAAAGTTATAGCAAACATTCCACGATGGCCTGTTTGAAGCAGTGAAACGCTAGAATCCAAAGCTCTGATACCAAATGTTATGCAACCAGGTCACAAAAATAGAAGAAAAGATAGATCAACGACTTCAAAATTTGCCTCTTCGAGGGGGAAACCTCCTTTACATTAAATAATGAACAATTCTTGGATGATTCAAATGACAAAACCTCTTTCTATATATAGGAGTCTAAAGGGGTCACAATATAATCAGAGTCGACATAAAAATAATAATGTAAGGGCACAACAATAACAATAGTGGGCTTATATGGGGCACAATAATAATAATATGGGGAAAACATAGGCACAACAATAATAATAAGGGGCTACAATGACAATAATAATAAGGGAATACACTAGTATTATAGGGACCTAACACTGAAAGGCAACTCCACTCAACCTTTGAGCACATCTCTTTAGGTTTGAAATTCTTATAATTTATTTGCTACTAGAAGGTATGGTCTGAATTTAACCAGTGCTAACAACCATTAATCTTGCAGATAAAATAAGTTTTTTATAATTCTATTAAAGCACTCAAAGGTGTTTGAAGGTTGTCTCATAATTTATCTCTTTGTGGGGTGCCTGTATATGACCTCTTTTAAATTGCAGATACTCATAATCTAACTTGGAAAAAATTCTTCACAAGAATCTACCATTGTATTATGCTATACTCATAGACATTTATTTAATAAATCAACCTTTTTTATTTATATTTTATTGTATATATTTCTTGCAAAAATATTAACTTTTATCTGCAGTTTGTTCTCTAAATTTTTACAAAATTAATTGCAGCTGACACTCTACAATTTTTGGGGTTTTAAGACTCCAAAATACTGATTAGTTTCTACTAATTGAAGTCTGACTTTTAATTTCGTTTTTTTATAATCTTGTGTGCAACTTTTATTTCTATAGTTTTTATGATATTTTTTCATGTTTCTATATATAATAATCTCAGTTTTATTTTATGTTTTATATTTATGTAAATAAACTTCTTTTTATTATAAAATTATGTAAATTCCATCTCAATCAGTCATAACACTTTGGGCATAAAACAACAGGAAAACTTATCCTGTCATCTCACCCACCCTATGAGATTTGAGAAGTTGATTGAGAGAAGTATAAAAACTTATCCTCTATCAACCCCTAGAAAACTCCATATATGTATAAATTGGGAAACCCTTCAACCATTCCTTGTTTGGATAATTAATCCAAATAATCATAAGTAAGGTGACCAAATATCTCATGCCAAGATATGTTCTCCTCATTAATATGTGTTATAAGAGAAAAAAACAGATTTAGGAATAAATTAAGAGAAAGTGTATAACCTAGAATGGTGGTTCACCTCTCCCATAGAAACTATAGAACCATTTGACAACTTGGAAATCACCATTTCATTTGGAGTAAATTCTACATTATTTCTTGACACTTAATGAGCAATATAATAAATCAAAAGTAGGTTAACTTAAAGTTAAGGAACATATAATATCTAGTTAAAGATTTCATTGTCCAAGTCGATTCCCCCCTTCACAAACCTCCATAGGTGTATCATCTCCTAAAAAATATGGGTGGTCTAGGACCATCGTAGAAGGGGTAAGAATGATGTTGACTAAATAATTACTTTATTTGGAATTTTAGGATGCATCCTATTTGGTGAAGGAAAGAACGTTGAAGATTGTAGAAGGTAAGGAACTACCTCATGTTGGTGTTCTGGATTTAATTTGGGGCATGCAATGGAGATGTGAAGTACATCAAAAAAATCTAGGTGATGTCAATCCCAACTCCTTATTTAAACTTTGAATTTATATCACAAAGAGTTAAGCCTCCCACATTGCTCCAAACTAATACATTTACTTATAAAACACAGGGGGAAACCTCTACTAGAAAGGTTGTGTTAAAAATAGCAACAAGAAATTCCAATTTAATTTGTCCTTGAAGTAAATTGAGATTTAAATGGAAATTCTATTCTCATAACAACTTGTAATAGTTAACTAAGTTAAATTGCCTTAGTTGGCTTAGGAAATTTGGGTTGGAAGTCTATCTAGAGTCATGTAGAGTGATCCCTAAATTTTAGGGGCCCGGGTTGAGTTCTTTTGAGTTGTAATTAATTAACTCGGTCTAGCTGAGTTATAGTCAGTTAAACAATTTTTAACTGTTGTAGGAACTAGTAGAAGGTCTAGTAGTGGGGACAAGCACCAATGCATCCTCAGTACCACACCAGTTAACTGAAGATACACTCATAAATAACTCATGCATGTCAGTTCGGAGGAAGACCCAGTTGAGATTAGATTTCAAGGACAGTGTACTATCAGTTGTATAATTTTCCAAGTTGTACAAATCGTGCATGAAATCAGTTGAGGGCCTATGGATGGATTGCATAGTTATGGAGAGTGGATTTCCCAATTAAAAAGAGGCTAATTCTCTCAGGAATTATGCAAGGAAGTAGGGGCTTGGCAGGAATTGTTTGGGTTGAACAAGCATTGTATTTTCTTCTTAGATATTTTGGTTAATGCAATATAGATAGTCAGGGTTTTTAGCAGTTTCTTTCCCTAGATAAATATTGTGTTATGTGTGACTGATATTCTTCCTTTTTTGCTTATTGTTTTCATCGATCAATTTTGGTTTCCGATGAAGAGTAGAGTATATTCTTGTCTTGTGTTTTATCATATCACATAAGTTTTTGAATCTACAATAAAAATATACATGGTATTGGAGTTGAAGACAATATAGAAGAGGAGAATTCGAGTTTGTTGTGCAGGTGAAATCGAATTTGCAAGTTCATACTTCAGAGTCAACAATATGTCATTCTACGGTTTGAGACTTGAGTATGCCTTAGAGGGAAGCTCAAATTACATAGATTGGAAGGATAGGATGGAGGCAGTGCTAGAAGACAATGGCCTCAAGGAATTCATAGATCATGATATTCCTAAGCCTCCAGCATCAGATGCTAAAGATTTGGCTGAATAGAGAAAGTGTGTGGCAAAAGCGAGAAGGATTATCCTGGAAGGAGTTCGAGATCACATTGTCTCGAATCTCCATGCTCAGGACACTCCATTTGCAATGTGGAAGGCATTCACAAACCTATTTCAAAATAGTAGTGACCATAGGAAGTTGGAACTAAAGGACAAACTCAGAAAGATCAAGATGGAGAAGGGTGACTCAATTTTGAAGTACTTGATCAAGTTCACCCAATGTTGAGATGAGCTTGGAAGTGTCGGGATTATTGTTGTCGAAGACGATCTGGTGAACCTAGCACTTCCAGGACTTCCTAAGAGATGGCACAGTTACTAAGACTTTGTTAATTGGAGGGAGAAGCTACCAGAGTGGGAGCGGTTGTGGTCTGACTTGGTACAAGAATATTTTTGGTGGAACACCAGAGATGGGATCTCTTCCAAAGAAGTGGAAGAGGACTTTGCATTAGTTAGAAAAGGAAAGAAATCCAAGGGAAAGAAGTCCCAAGGCAAGGAGGGCAGAAAGAAAAAGGACTTGTCGAACATCAAGTGTTTTCATTGTCACGAATATGGGAATTATACGACGAATTTCCCACAGAAGAAAGCAAGCAAGAAGGAGGTTCCAATAGTAGCAATAGGTGAAGATCTAGCTTCACAATTTTAACTTGATTTCACTCTCATTGCATGCATGGCTAGCACTATAATGGGAAGCATATGGTATCTCAACAGCAGTGCCTCATTCCATATGACAGGAAATAGATATCTCTTCAGTGACTTTGAGGAGAAAGACTTCAAGAAGAACATAGAGTTTGGAGATGATGGGAGGTAGAGCACTGTTGGAATCGATATAGTTACCTTTTAGAGGGATTGTAGCTCCCCTCTTAGAATCAAGGACTAAAGAAGAATCTAGTTTCTGTCGCCATATTGGAAGACCATGGCTATGATGTGGTTTTTAGTAAGGTAAAGGTTTTCCTTAGACACATCACCACGGGACAAGTGAAACATATTGGTGTGCGAGTCAAGAACATGTATGCACTTGAGGTACAATATGCATGCAAAGCTTTGAGGAGCAAGGAAAAGGTTAGATAGTTGGTGGTTGAGAGGGTGAGTGAATTACCTCTCAATGTGCATCCCCAGAAGAAGCCTTAGAAGTAACCTTAGAAATTTTTGGAGCAACCACAATTAGAGAAACTCAGAGGAGACCGAGTGGAGACATCCACTCAAGAAGAGACCTCCAGTAGGGAGGAATTTTGATCCAATTGGGAAGAGGGAGCACATTCATCCATACCTCCAGGTGAGAGGTGGGGAAGGTGGGGCAATGTGAAGTAATAATCCTAAGAGTGCAGAAATTTGGGCAGGATCCATTGAGATGTTTTGTCTCTTGGATCATTACCTGGCTATGGGAGACCACAGTACATAGTAGAAGGATGGATTAATTGCAGTTGATGTAGTCAGATATCAGAGTGACAGAGGCAGATATTAGCAGCAGTCATATACTAGGGAGCGCAAATCAGAGTTGGCAGCAGTGCAGATGGCACAGTTTAGAGGTAGCAGAAGCATAAAGTTTTCAGTAGACAATGCAGGAGATAGTAGCAGTCAGAGACTTTGGTGACAGATGCATCATACTGATTTAGGTTGGATGTGTTTTTAGTTTCAAAAGTTGCAGCAACAACAACACTAGAGAGAAGTGTTGCATGTGGAACATTTCAAAGGTACCGTATCGGGATAGAGTTGAATTCATTTCTTGTTGAGAGGGAGAGTTAAAAATAGCAACAAGAAATTCCAATTTAATTTGTCCTTGAATTAGAATGAGAATTAAATCATAATTCTATTAAGTTAAATTGACTTAGTTGGCTTAGGAAATTTGATTTGGAAGTCTATCTAGAGTAAGGTAGAGTGATCCCTAAATTTTAGTGGCCCAGGTTGAGTTATTTTGAGTTGTAATTAATTAAATCAGTCTAACTAAGTTATAGTGATTCAAACTAGTTCTAACTGTTGGAGGAACTAGTAAGAGGTCTAATAGTGGGGACGGGCACCAATGCATCCTCAATACCACACTAATTAACTGAAGATTCACTCATAAATAACTCATGCATGTTAGTTCAGAGGAAGGCCCAATTGAGATTAGAGTTCAGGGACAATGTACTATCAGTTGTATAATTTCCCAAATTGTACAGATGGTGCATGCAATTAGAATACTTACATCATAGTTACTAATCCATAGGTTTGAGTGATGAACCACTAGAAAAAATCATGTTTTTCCACCTATTTTAAGGTCTCTAGTCTACACTTTAAGTTTATGTGTAAGAGATCTATGGATTGTAGAAATTTTGAATAATATGACACTTATTCACAGACATTATCCCGATTATGCACTATTGCGGAATACATGCACAATACATAATCTCCTCTATGTTGATCATCAATTTAGCAGCATTAAAAACAATGAAACATCAATCGCATGTGCACATTAACACAGTATGTAACCCGAGGAAAGCATACAGCTGAAAACCCCACACTATATATATATATATATATTAATGATTGAGAACATGTAACAATACATAGTACAATACTCCTCACAAGTACCCAGCACTATCTCCACCTGTTACACACAAAACTAGCTCAGATCCGAACAAGTCACAGGTTCAAATCTCCTCTGTTGCTTTGCCTACCTCCACTGCACAATCCTGCAAGAGAATCACATGAGCACAAGCTACAATTGCCTTGAGCCCACGAACTGAAGCTAGCGATGGTTCAGGTTCGTACACAGCATCTCAGCCCAACAACACCCTACTAGTCAGGGGCTAACGTGACTATCGCGGCTGCTGCTGGTGCTTCTTCAATTGCTTCTGGGCGGGGCTTCTGGTCAGGGCAAGAACGACTTACAAGCTTGGCAGGCGTTACACCTACCATTGTTACACCTACTGTACCCCCTATCACTCTGCGGGCTATTCTATCTATCCTTTCATGCACATTACCTTCATTACCTTTCATTACCTTTACTATCCGCCACTATCCACTTATTTTACATTCCACTACTATTCACCCCTTATTCGACCGTAGTCCGTGAGGGGCGTGTCAAATAAGTCCTGATATGGTGAGGGTCCTGAGATTCATCCCCCCTTCTTTTGGTGGCTTGGGAGATCGGAATCCAGCCAGGAGAGAGTCATCAAGGTATAGGAAGAAATAGGTTTCATCGGACGACATGGAGGTATTCATATTCGTGACGGTCCAATTCCATCTAGTGATGCTCTCGTTATAACTAGCAGATCTGGACCTGGTCCTGCCTCTCCAGGTGCTGCTTCAATGGATGGATCATATACTACTAGGGCTACCACTGATGTTGTTAGTGGTGCTGTTGGCTGTTGCTTTGACTCGATGCCACAAGCACCTTTTCCTATGGATATGGAACTAGGCAAAATATTGGCCCACACTGCGCAGTCCTCATTGGCATTACTCAAATCCATGCATGTGCAAATCTCATGCACAACTGATAGTCACAACTCACCCTTTCACTTACCTCTAACACCTGTCTCCGTTGACTGTCCATGCACTGAGTTAACTGATGTATTCTTTAGTTAGTTTATGAGTTAATAATTATTGAATTAATTAACAATCAATTCACACAACTCATCACTAGTGTATTCTTTAGTTAGACTAAATACAACTAGTCAAACTGAACACAACTCCATCAACTCCACATCCAACTCCACAGAACTCACATGCATGAGTTCTAACTAAAGTCCTCCATGCAATAGCTCAACTAACACATAAGAAACCACGTGATTCCTTTTGTTAGCTGCATGTGCCACATCCGTAGCTCGAACTGAAGTGCTCCAAGAGAATAAGATAATGTTTAGAGTCCAAATATTGCTAAGGGCTAATAATATTTGACTGTTTCTATTTTTAGCTTGGCAGTCTAAAAATAGACTCTGATTACTCCGCTGTGAGCCAAAAATAGAAGTCCATCTATTTTTCCCAACATGACCAATCATCCATAAGCAGCATCCTGCAACTCATAGACCATGATCCATATGTCTAAAAATAGACTTTGCGCCAAAAATATCCTACGGGCCCACTTAGTGAAGGCAACTCCTTTCCACTAAGCTCCATCATCTTGTTGCATTCTCAACACTCCCTCTCAACAAGATATGGATCATCTGCAACCCCTATCCTGCCTCTAGAATGTTCTGCATGCAATGCATTTGCCCGGTCCACTTGCTCCACCAACACTTGGAACAAAAAACACTCCCAACTGACCACTCTGTTGGGCTAGGAACATACTCTGATGCTGAAGCTCTACCTACTGCTGACAAGTGCTCCCTCTCTGACATCTACGCTACTGCAACATCTCCATGCATCTCGCACCATTGCACACTTCTCTGTGCCACCTAGCACTGTGCAAAACACTTGTGCCTCTCGCATTGCTGCAGCTTGCTAGCTATGCGCTATCCTAGGATTCCCTACACTGTCACTCTCTCTGCCACTCCATCCGCATCTGTCTCTACCCAATCAGTTAGTTCCTGCTACTCCACATCGGGGCTCCCGTAGCAAGGTCTCATCCAAGAGGTTGGGTACCTCAAGGATCTTTCCCCTCCTCTTTGGGACAATCAATCCACATCACCCCACGTCCTACCTGGAGGTATGGCTGCATGTGATCCCTCAGCCCACCTGGCTTGAAGTTTCCCCCTACTGGAGGTCTCTGCATGAGTAGATGTCTCTACTCGATCTCCTCTCAGCTTCCCTTGTTGTGACTGCTCCACAACCTCCTAAAGCTGCTGCACCAATCGTGGCTCCTCCACAATCGTCTGAGACTTCTTCTGGCTCTACATGTTGAGAGGTAATATACACTCCCTCTCAACCACCAAGTCTCCATCAATTGCCTCGCTGCTCAAGGCTTTGCATGCATCTACATGCAACTGATAAAGGTTCCTGACTCGAACCCCTATCTTCCAGGTTTCTCCAGTTGTCTTGCTGCGCAGGAAAGCCTTTCCCTCACTGAAGACAACATCATATCCCTTGTCTTCTAACATTGCCACAGAGATAAGATTCTTCTTCAATCCTGGAACATGCATCACTTCCTTCAATCTGAAGGGTTTACCAGACTCCCTCTCAAAGGAAATGGTACCGATACCGGTCGCACTGTATCTACCATCATCGCTCATCTCGATGTGCACTCCAAGATCTTTCTCCTCCAGATCAGAAAACAAATCTCGATCTCCTGTCATGTGAAAAGACGCACCACTGTCCAAGAACCACACCGATCCCATCACACTTGAAACCAAGCATGCGATCAATGAAAAATCAAGCTCAAACTGCGAGGCTAGAGCCTCTCCTGCTGCAGATCCAACAGCTTGCTTGTTCTTCTTCTTCTGCGGACAATTTGTGGCATCTCCATTCTCAGCTTTGATGTTTCTGAGTTTATCCTTGAGCGCCATTCCACCAGCTCAAAACTCAACCGCTTCTGATCTAAAATTCGTGAGAACAAAGTATTTCTTGTACAAAGATCGACTGTATGGGCATTCACCGGATATCTCACCTTCCAAAAGAAGGATGAATCCAAAAGCTACCTGGCCCGAATTACAGACTCTGCCTGAAGAAATAAAATGTTAACACTTTCTGAATAATAGATCTGATGATCAATCCCGCTTTGATATCTTGTAGAAATTTTTCTACAAATCAACCAGCTTGTATACCATGTATAAATTTTGAATAATATGACACTTATTCACAGAGATTATCCCGATTATACACTATTGCGGAATACATGCACAATACATAATCTCCTCTACGTTGATCATCAATTTAGCAGTATTAAAAACAATGAAACATCAATCGCATGCGCACATTAACACAATATGTAACCCAGGGAAAGCATACAGCTGAAAACCCCACACTATATGTATATTAATGATTGAGAACATGTAACAATACATAGTACAATACTCCTCACAAGTACCCAGCACTATCTCCACCTGTTACACACAAAACTAGCTCAGATCTGAACAAGTCACAGGTTCAAATCTCCTCCGCTGATTTGCTTGCCTCCACTGCATAATCCTGCAAGGGAATCACGTGAGCACAAGTTACAATGGCCTTGATATTAGCCCACACTGCGCAATCCTCATTGGCATTACTCAAATCCATGCATGTGCAAATCTCATGCACGACTGATAGTCACAACTCACCCTTTCACTTACCTCTAACACCTGTCTCTGTTGAACTGTCCATGCACTGAGTTAACTGATGTATTCTTTAGTTAGTTTATGAGTTAATAATTATGGAATTAATTAACAATCAATTCACACAACTCATCACTAGTGTATTCTTTAGTTAGACTAAATACAACTAGTCAAACTGAACACAACTCCATCAACTCCACATCCAATTCCACAGAACTCACATGCATGAGTTCTAACTGAAGTCCTCCATGCAATAGCTCAACTAACACATAAGAAACCACGTGATTCCTTTTGTCAGCTGCATGTGCCACATCCGTAGCTCGAACTGAAGTGCTCCAAGAGAATAAGATAATGTTTAGAGTCCAAATATTACAAAGGGCTAATAATATTTGACTGTTTCTATTTTTAGCCTGGCAGTCTAAAAATAGACTCTGATCACTCCGTTGTGAACCAAAAATAGAAGTCCATCGATTTTTCCCAACATGACCAATCATCCATAAACAACATCCTGCAACTCATAGACCATGATCCATATGTCTAAAAATAGACATAGTCTAAAAATAGACTTTGCGCCAAAAATACCTTGCAGGCCCACTTAGTGAAGGCGACTCCTCTCCACTAAGCTCCATCATCTTGTTGCATTCTCAACATGGATCAATATGCATGACCCACCTATTAGTTGCAATGGATAGGGCATGCAACAAGATATCACAATCGATTCATTAAACCTTTCCAATCACCCTTAAACATATTTGGAATGGTTGGAGGTCTATAAAAGGTATCTCTAACTAACCAATGGATCAAATCAAGAATGCATGCCTAGGTTGATGAAAGTATGAAGATAGTGTCCATGGTTTGTATATGTATGTGCTAAAAAAGGTCAAATAATGATCTACACCAAGCACATATGGATCTCACTTAGGAACTATACATTAAATAAGGGGCAAACTACACCCAAATTTTTAGAGGGTGAATTATTTACCATCCAAAATAGAAACTACTAATCTTGAGGGACTTGATTAGGCTTGAACATGTGACTTATGGCCTCCTCATTATCAACATGCCTTGGATAGATGGTTCAACTAATTGATCTAAGATTGGGGGATGATCACACATACAAACACATAGTCGCAAAAAAACTCACATGATCCCCCCTCTTCCTTAGAATATATGTACAGAAGGAAACGCAATCATTGGTCATAATACTAACTAGTTACCCAGTGGGATGTAGTCACACTTGAACCTTTACCATATTATAATAATGAACTCCACTATGAAATATTATATTTAACTTATGTGTGTGTGTGAGAGTATTTTATTTTTTCCGCTAAGGGAAACTTATGAGTTAATCCAAGGGATGATTCCCCACATTTATAAATTGCACCCCTAGTTAACTCATTAGATAGAAGAGTGTACATCACCCAATGGGATTTGAATTGGACACTTATTGGCACACAACTAACCAATTGCCGAACAACTTTTCTAAAAACTAATTGAGATAACTCTAGAGTATATATATATATATTCCCAACGAAAAAAAAAAGAAAACCAATGGAAGCTTTCCCACATTTGTGGATGGCATCCCTATAAAACCATTAACTTGAATATGTGTACCTTTCCTGGGGGGAATTTAGATTGGGTACATTGTAATAGAAAGCTAGCCAAAAGTCAAGCATCATTTGTGACAACTAGTTGAACTAACCCCTCCACACACACAAACACACAAAGACACACACACATGCACACTAAGGCATTAGGGGAATTTTGAGGTCTAAAATGGGCCCCCTAAGGAAAATGTACAATCAAAATTCTCTTTATGATGTTAGGATATTCTGACACATAGGAAATAGTTAAGTATAACTTGGTCTAGTGTAGAGTTAGGTAAAGTGTGTTTCTTTACTATGTACTTTTGTAACTTACAATCCGATGGTCATGATATGTTCTAGACATGAAGTAATCTCATGGTTCATTCTCTCCTAGGTATTACCAACACTTGATCTGTGGCTTAACACCCGATTGGTCCATGATCTCTATTTAAAGAGCATAGAAGGTCATTTGTAAGGTGAACGTTCATGAGAAAATCTTATGTAAATTTTCTTTCTTTTATTAATAAATTTCCTGAAGTGGCCACATTGGCTCAGTCCATGGACTATTTCCCTCTTTAAGGGTTTTAACCATGTCAAAAATATTGGTGTATTGATATGTGATCTTTTTGTGAGAAGTGTCCTTTGGTGTTCTATCTGAGGAACTTACCCCATAAATTCCTACATGGTATCAGAGCTATTTGAGGGCTGCATTCGTTGATTATCCAAATCCGAAGCCGGTACAACTGCATCTGACTATCGTTTCCTAGATCTATTGTTTTTTACTGCTTTTGGGTCGAGAGGACTGCTCTATTGGCTTAGGAGCATTTGTTCCAATGAGGAACCCCTTTCGTTTCATGTGAAAAGGTTTCTGGTAGCCCTAGCTATGTCACTTTTAAGATCTGGAGGTATACAGTCTTTATTTATAGTTTTAGTTATTCATCTCTCTGTTTATTTCGGTTTATTTAGCTCTCTATTTTTTTAATTACTGAATCTATACCTTTCATTTCTGTGTATGTTATTTGACCCAGAACTCTGTGTGAACTCGACAAATCAGAAACATAAAGGAAGGATTTTTCTCATGCGTATGCTCTTTTCCTTCATGCCTTAATGTGATCTCAGAAAATCAGAAACATTGAGTAAAATATTTAGTTTCCGGCGAAAGCTAACTTCAAGCCATAAGGTTTGGTTTTTTTGTATGTCCATGTTGGGTTGTGTGTTTTTTTGTTTTGTAGGAAAAAAGGGATTTTTCAAGTAAGCACGCACTCCAAAGCTTCAGTGACCAAAAAAAAAAACCTTCCTCTTTTCCAACAATTACTAAGCTTTTAAACTAGATCACTTGGTCCAAAATTACTTTATGAGAATAGAGGTCTTGGGTTCAAGTCTTTCTTTTTGTTGAGTTACTTTTTCAAAAAGAACATGTAACTTATGTTTTAAAGCTACTTTATGTAAAAGTGTTCTCACCCATTATAAAAAGTGAGTCACTTATAATTCTAAAGTCTCTTTATCTTTTATTTAAGTTACAATTTAGTGGGTAGCTCATAAAGTACCATTGTAAAAGTGACTTTCACTTATTTATAAAAGTGGGTCACATAATTTTTTTTTAAAGTGACTTAATTAGATTAAGTTTGAAAAGAGGGAAGCTTTTTTTTTTAAATATAACATTATCATTCACTTCTGTACATTCACGTACTTCGTCGGCATCTTAAACAACTTTTCTTCAAAACGCCATAACTTCTTCATCTGAAAGTCATTTTCAGAGCTGTTTTTTTTAATCGGCCTAATTTTTCGAGATCTTTCCATTAGAACACTTAGTTTCAGAATCTACAGCTTCAGTTTCTGTTAAAATGGAAAGTCCATGCCAAGTTATTCTTGACAACACTAACTACTTCCAATGGGCATCCTACATGGAGGATTTACTTAGAAGTAAAGGTCTTTATAGAATAACCTCGGGCCAAGAGTCTAAACCTAAAGATGAAGATAAGGCAGTCAAATAGGAAAATAAGCAAGATCAAGCACGTGGGTTGATCGGGATGTATATTTCTCCAAACCTTAGATTCCATATCGTAGAACTTGATACACCTGATGAAGCAATGAAACAACTCAATAAAGTTTCTAGAATTAAAAATGAAATTAGAGCCCATCAACTCGAAAATGAGTTGCTTACGTTGGACCCCAATAATTTATCAAAGTGTCCAAAATATTCCCCAGCTGCTTAGCCTCTTTCAATGTTGGCTTCCCAAATAACATGTTTTCGTCCACAAACTGTTGGTGGGTTACCGAAAGGATTATTTGAGAGATGCAGGTGATCAAAAGGGCCCTATAATTTGTCGTTGCCTTAATGAGCCGACCCAACCCTTCTGCCATGATAATGAATAAGAAAGGGGAGATAGGGTCAACCTGTCTGAGACCTCTTGATCCTCGAAAGGGGTGGGACGGGGCTCCATTCACAAGGATGGAGTAGAATGGAGTTGATATAAGGGATTTGACCCACCCAATCCATGCTAGAGAGAAACCAAAGGCAGCCAGAACTGGCAATAAAAAATCCTAATTCAAACAATCATAGGCTTTAGAGAGATCCAATTTGATAATCATACCTGGCATTTAGGAAGAAGCTAATGTGTGCACAATCTCATGCACAGCCAGAATTCCATCCATGATCTGTCGACCTTCCACAAAACCGGTTCGTTTTGGGCTAACGATAAACTGGAGTAAGAGTTTAGGCCTTCACACTAGGGTTCTAGAGAGGATTTTGTAAATTACATAGAATAAAGATATTGGCCTAAACCCATTGGGTTCTAGAGCAACTACCCTTTTTGGGATGAGCGCGAGGAAAGTTGCATTCAGCCCTAACCATAGCCATTGGGACTGGTGAGAGTATTCAACAAACGCCAGGATCTCCTCTCCGAGAAATCTCCATCCTGCCTTGAAGAATTTAGAGGTAAATCCATCAGGCCTAGGGGCTTTGTTGGACGGGAGAGCCCGGACCACCTCCTCTACTTTAGCAAGAGAGACTTCTCTCATGAGGGCCTCATTTTGATCTTCGATAATTAGGTCCGAGATATGTTGTTGTATTTTTGAGGTAGCCTCCCTCCTTTCCACTTCTAGTTTAGAGAATAAGGAATGAAAGTGGTCGATTAGCACTTCAGATATTTCCTCATAATTCACTAGCCGCTGACCATTAGGGTTGTTTAGAGAGAATATGTGGTTGTGGTGGCAGTGCTGCAACATAGTCCAGTGGAAGAATTTCACATTCCGCCCCCCCTCCTTGAGCCATTGAACTCTAGAGTTCTGTTTCCACAAAATTTCCTCCTGCTTCCTCCTCTGCTCTAACTCCATTAAGAGTTTCCCCTCTTGGGCTATATAAGCCTCAGTGTGCCCATCTAAAATGATTTTCTGCTGAAGAGATCTCATTTCTTCCTCGAGGTGATGCTTCTCACGATGAATGTTTCCAAACTCATATTTGTTCCATCCTTTGAGTCTTCCCTTAAGTTATTTAAGATTGACTTGAAAGGTTTCCATCATGTTTCGTCCTTTGACCCTAGAAGTATGCCACCATTCTTCCATTTTGGGAAATATATCTGGGTTCTCCAGCCAGAAGGATTCAAAGTGGAATGACCTATTTTGAGGGGCCATGCACAAATCTATCTCTAGGCAGATTGGCTAGTGGTTCGATCCCATGCATGGGAGGATCTCCACCTGGAAAAACAGATCCTATAGCGGAATATTGTTAAAGAGAAGAAAGTGATCCAACTTTGAGGCTATTTGGAATGTACCACCTCGCCGATTGTTCCAAGTAAAGATTCCATTTTTGAACTCCAAGTCTTCCAACCCAAGCTCTTGGATGATTTCCTGGAAGGCCACAGATATCTGATCCAATCTTCTAAGGCTTCCCTTTTTCTTGTTGAGCTTCATTATGAGATTAAAGTCCCCAACCACAATCCAATTCGTTTCCCCCACCAGCTCCTTGAGGTTCCTCAAGCCCTGAAGGAAGCTGTCTTTTTTGCTGGGTACAATGGGTCTGTAGACCCCTGTTAACCATACCTTCTCTGTTGATCCAAGACATTCGAATTGTCCTGAGAGAGAGTGAGGGTTGGCCAACCAATTGTCGAATGAAATAGATCTGGGGTCCTAGAGGATTCCTAGACCCCCCACACTACCTCTTGCATCCAAATTCATGCTCTCCGTCAAAGGCCAGCTCTTGTTGGCAATATCTTGTAGTCTTTCCTTAGTCACTTTTGTTTCCTAAAAAAATTATATCAGGCTTCTCTTTCTGAATTATGTCCTTGAGGTACCTCAATTTCCCTTTCAAATTGAGGCCCGAATGTTCCATGAGATCAACTTCATTGAGAAGTGTGGGGGGGGGAGAATAGATCTTTGGTAGTACTATGTCAGGACGTTTTCTTGCCCTGAAATACTAAGATTTCCCTTACTTCTCAAATCACCTCCCGCGTTGGTCTTCTTCCCCGCTTCTTGGACCCTGAGTTGAGATCGGAACACTGCGAGGGGTGGTCTTCATCCTGCAATAGTAATTCTAGTTGATTGTGAGGTTCCACCGCAGCTTGGCATTTCTCCTAGTCTTTGAAAATTTGATGGAACTAATCCAACTGATCTTGTGGAATTACCGTCGTACCGTCCTTCACCCAGCTACAGAGGTAGGCTACCATGACTCTTTCATCCGAATTTAGTTGTTCCAACTTCACTTCTTGCTCTAACGCTTGACGAACCTGGGCAAGGACTTGGTGGATTTCCTTGCTATTCGATTGGGTTTCCAGGGACTTTCGTTTACTTGGCTGCTTTCCCTTCACAACTTCTAGGCCATGTTCCACCTCCATTGTTTCTCGGGCTTGGGGGACTGTCCTTGGAATCTCTGGATGTTACATCTTCGACGACGCTGCCGGCTCCGAAAGGATGGGAAAGTGATTACTTTGAGGGTTTTGACGTGGAGGTTGTGAGCTCGAAGCTATGTGGCCCACGGCCACGATTGGGGTTTCAACCAAGTGACTAGTAGATGCATGCATCTGCTTCGCCAACCTTGACCGAGGGGGGTCTTTGTTCAGAGGGGGGAATTGGTGTTGTACCTCTTGGAAGTCATCCAGGGCAAGGTTCGAGGTAGTGGCCTGGGCTTGTTGTGGGTAGTCACAGAACGAATGACCATATTTGTGACATAATCGACATTTGAACGACACATGTTCATAGTCCAACGGTTGGGACTAGGTCTCATCCTAATATTCAATTTCTGCAAATTCTGAGAGAGGTTAAGAGATGTTCATGTACACATAGATGTGGGTGTATGATGAGAATATTTTGTGGCGCGTGATATTAGAGGCCTGCACAAAGTTTCCTATAGAATTTCCTATGTGTTCCAAAATTTCCAGCTCCAAGAAGTCCTCCGGGAGAGAGTATAGGCAGACCCAGATTGGGGCGGTGAGGAATTGTTCCTTATCTGGGTTATAACAGGGTTCCTAATGTCTCAGGAGTAGGCCTATGTTGTTCATGAAATAAGGGCCATTATCTAGGATTATTTTCCTATCCTCTAGATCTTTGAATATTACGGTGAAGAATCCCTTAGCCCTTAGGTGAAGGTCGAAAGGAGCTTTGGGTTGCCATTTTAACTGGATCTAGTGGAGGATGTCAGCTTCCCATGGCCAAATACCCATAAACTTGAATATGATTGCATGGTACTGCATGAACTAGTGGGGCTGTTCCAAAGGATTATTGGGAATGAACACCTTGGGATTCTTATTCACTTTTGGCAAGCAACAGACCTTCATTCGCGCCTACCATTGCACCCATAACGCTGGCATCCCTACCTGAGTACCTTTTTTCGGTCCAGAGCAAGGCACAGGAGTCAGCGGTGGCCTAGCCACTCCAATAAGAATCGACTTGAAGGAGGGGGTAGATCCCCCTCCCCCCAAACGCCCCATCCGTGGAACACTCAGCTTGGCATGTGCCGATTGTGATAGTGCCTGTGATAGAGGCATGGAGAGGAGGATGGTTCAGTAAGGATCAAGGTTTCGTTGGAAACCCTAGCTCGATGTTACTTCAAAGCTCCTAAGCGAGTCTTTTGGCTAAATTCCCTTTAATGTGTAATTTGATTTTCCTAATATATTATTTTTACATAAGTTTTAGTAAATATTATTTTTATAATGATTTTATGTATTAACATTTATTATATTTTTATAAATAAATATTTTTAATTATATTTAATTTTAAAAATATTTTTTCCTTTATCATAATTTATTGTTATTATTATTATCAAAACCCAAATGTAATACACCTTGTTTTTTTAATTCTTTTTGAGGGTACAAAGTGTATAGAATCAACTTTTTTTGTCACCTTAGTGAAGTGATATTATCAAATTCAATTTTCTCCAAATCTCTTTGTTGAGGTCACAACTGTACACTATTAGTCATAAGCTCTCCAACAATATAAATTTCATCAAAATCTAAGCTTTGTATATAAAGTTATGGCCCTTAGAATATTTTATCTTTGGTTCCGCATTGACATTCGCATCACTTATTTATCATTGCCACATTTGCAAGCCGAACACCTTGGCTTGTTAGGTAATATCCGACTCTAGGATTCTTGTTTGTCCACATTAGTGCCTTTTCTAATTTTTCATATTTTCATATTTGAGCACCAGTTAGTCAGCGTGGTCAAACATTCAAATATTTGGATTTGGATGTTTCAAAATGGTCGGTTAAATTAATTTCCATGTTTTTAGATTCCCACTATGATTAGGGGGTCAACCTTCCACCCGTTGAGGTTCGAAAATAAGCTTATTTTGTCATCTTGTTGTCTTCAATTTTTCCTACCTTCAATCTTATAAGCCAATCATAGCTATCATTTCACAAACCTATGTTATTATTTGTGCATATATACCATGCTTGAGCTATAATGCTTATAAGTGAATAATTTTAAGGTAATATGTCCCTCTTTCTATAGTTTTTTACATTTCTTTATAAAAATGGTTTTAAATGTTATGCCTGTAAAAACTGACATATTTTGTAATTGCTCTTCCTTTCTATAGCCAAATCATAGGTTATCATATCTCTAAGAAAGGTCCAGCAAAACCAAAAGCTAAAGGATGTGGAAGAAAGTAGGGAGATGGTTTTCCACCTATGGACGTAGTCGGAAGACATCCACGTCACCATCAAAACTTTGTCAAACGTCCCAGTCAACAGTCTCAAGTGGTTGATAGAGTAGTGTGGAAAAGTTTAAGCTTGTTGGCACTGTGCAATGGATAAAAGATCCTATATAATCGAGATATAAAATCTTCATGAGAGATTCACGCTCCTATCATGAATATCTCAAATCATCAAATCAATTTTTAATCCTAGGTGATCTAGAAAAAAATTATTTGATCCTAAAGTAAGTAGTAAAACTTTTGAATTTAGGCTTCTGTGATCAACAAGTAGTAAAACTCTTAAGACAATTTTTTCTTTTATATTATAAATACTTGTGATCTTGTTTATCAAAGCAAGTTGGATGTATTGAAACAATTGCAGTTAATATAATTTTTCTAGTTGCCTATTCCTATGCCTACGATACGATATTCATGATCCTATTTGCAATTGTGGTTACACTTGTTTTATTTACTCCGAGTTTTCTTTAAACAATGTGCGACCCAACCAGGAAGGCCCCCCTACAATGAGGATGCATGCTGCCATAATTTTGCTTGGTTTAATCTCTTTGTATTTCATTTAACTTCCATAATAGACTCGTAGATTCGATTATAGTTTAACATATCATTACATGATTACATTAGTGTGTGTTTATTTTACAATGATTATATCTATGTTTTCAATTAGAGTATTTGCTTTTAAATTTAATCATTATGAATTGATTATTTAATTGAAACACAAGGATAGAACCTTGTGTAACCTGCTTATGTAGAAGTTTGTGTACCCTATGCCACTTGTCTCAATTTCATGATTAATTTCATATCAAGATAGACTAAATCAAGTGAACCAAAATGATAGATCTCTGTGTAACCTGCCTATGCAAAACCTTGTGCAATTTGTGGTACTTGTCTCAACATTCCTTTTTGTCAATTTTGTGTAAATTAAAAAGTTAGAAACTAAGTCCTAGCATATATTGTGCCTTACACTTAACAAGATTACCAACCTGGATTGATGAATTAAATGTAACGATTATGGTGCATTTGAATAAACAGAGGGGCATTATTGGTTGGGTCACACATTGCTTAAAGAAAACTCAGAGCAAAGAAAATGAGTTTAACCACAATTTCAAATAGGATCATGAATAACACATCGCTAGCATAGGAACAAGAAACTAGCACAATCATATTACGTGCAATTATTTCAATACATCCAACTTTCTTCCATAAACAGGATCACAAGTATTTATAATATAAAAGACGAAAATAGTCTTAAAAGTATTACTACTTAATTTTAGGATCAAATAATTGTTTTCTAGATCGCATGGGATTAAAAAATAAATTTGATGATTTGAGAGACTCATGACAAGAGCATGAATTTCTCTCGAGGATCTCATATCTCGATTCTATGGGATCTTTTATTAATCATGCAGTGATAGCAATTACCAACAAACTTAAACTTGTCCACACTAAACAATCCACTACATGAGACTATTGGGTAAGACGTTTGACCAAGTTCTAATGGTGATGTGGATGTCTTCTCACTATGTCCATAGGTGGAAAGACATCTCCTTACTTTTTGCCACATCCTTCAATTTTTGGTTTTGCTGGACCATGCCCGGAGATATGATAACCTTTGATTTGGCTATATAAAGGAAGCGCATCGACAAAATATGTTAGTTTCTATAGTCATAACATTTTAAACTATTTTTATAAAGAAACGTACAAAACTATAGAAAGCTGGATATATTAACTTAAAATCCTTCACCTGTAACCCTTGCCGCTCAAATTTGGTATTTATGCACAAATGATAATCTAGGTTCGTGAAATGAAATTTTTGATAGGCTTCTAAGTGGAGCAAAGGTAGGGAAAATTACAAACAACAAGATGAAAAAAATAGCTTACTATTCAAACCTCAATAGGTGGAAGGTTGACCCACTAATCATAGTGGGAATATAGAAATATGGAAATTAATTTAACCGACCATTTTGAAAACATCCAAATCCAAATATCCAGATCCAAATATCCAGATGTTTGACCAAGTTGACTAAGTAGTGCTCATACAAACAAGAATCATAGAGTCAGATATTACGTCAACAACCAACATGTCTAACTTGCAAATGTGGTGGTGACACATGGGCGATGTGGATGTCAATGTGGCACCAGAGGAAAAAGCTTCCGAGTGCCATAACTTTGTGTACAAAGCTCACGCTTTGATAAAATTTATATTGTTGAAAAGCTCTAATTAGCAGAGTACAATGATGACCTTAACAAAGAGATTTGGAAAAAAAAGAATTATATAACCTCACTTCTTTAAAGTAACCAGAAAAGTTGAGTCTATACACTTTGTACCCTCAAAAAGGCCTCAAAGAAACTAAGTGTGTTACATTTGGATTTTGAAAATAAATAAATAAAAATATGATAAAGGAAAAGCTATTTTTAAAAATAAATATAATTAAATAATTTTAAAATGTTTTTAAAAATAAATATAATTAAATAATTTTTTATAAAATATATATATATATATAAACAAAATTATTATAAAAATATTATTTATTGAAAAATAAAATATTAGGAAAAACAAATTACAATGTAAAAAAAAGATTTTAAGGTGGGTTATGTGGTTTTTTATATGAAATTGAGATTAAACAATACTTAAAAGCATATATCTTTATTATTTTAGTCTAAATATTAAAATTTGGAGAAATATAAAGATAATGTTGAAGTGAAACTTGAAAGTGGGTTATGTGGTTTTTTATATGAAATTGAGATTAAACAATACTTAAAAGCATATATCTTTATTATTTTAGTCTAAATATTAAAATTTGGAGAAATATAAAGATAATGTTGAAGTGAAACTTGAAAGTATATTAAAATAACTAAAGTTTCATTTTAATGGGATTTAAGGACATATATATCCAAGAAAAGTAAAGATTTAAGTGAGATATTTTGGCTAATTTAATTAATTTGAAACTTTAAAAAGATAACGGTGAAGAGGGCTTAACCGCGTGTAATGGGCGAAAAGGTTGAAAAAATTGGGGTAAGATCCACCCTGTCAGGGGCGGACAGCCTTAACCGCGTGTGATAAGAAAGTCCGAAGACTGTTCCCGTCCTTGTCGAGGGAGATGCCAACCATCTCTCCTTTCTACGAACACAACACACCACAGGGACATATAACTATTATATATAATTGTAAGTTTCTTTACGTAACTAATGTGGGATAAATAATCCATTTCTATTGTAACAAGAGGCAGAGGGTGGGTCGAACCCTGTTCCTCTCTAATTCTTCTTTAAGTTCGCAATCATTTCAGCTCACCCTTATACGTGTGTGCGATAAACCGCCGTTTGCACATATAATGGCCACGTGTAACCGTTGGTGTTCTGGAATTGTTCCGAGGATGGCTGGCGGCGTGGTTGGGGATGGATATAGCGTGGTTGAACTGGGGAAACGACTGGGCTCCGCGTCACCGACACCAGGTACTCAGTCCTTTTGGGCCTCTTGGGCCAAGTCCATCCTCAACCAGCGCGTGCAGTGCCTTTTGTCCCGCACAATGTTTGAATGATGATGTCATATGATTCTCACGCGGTAGTCTAACGATTATGGTTTTTTCTCTGAAAGTTATGAAAATTTCTGTTATATTTAAAAAATTGGGTAGAGATTTTTGTAAATTCAAGTAAAAGTTGTTAAATTTTATAATTTTAAGTGTTCTAGAAATTTTTGATGGTGCTGAATTCATTTCCACCATCAAAAACATGATTCAAAGATTGCATCTACAAAAAAAAAAAATTGAATTTTTTTTCCTAAATTTCAACTATTTTTGGTTGTACAAGCAATTCCTCCGTCTCTATACCCTATTCTCAATATTATCATATTGATTCTCCTTATTTTTGTTTAATGTCATATAAACAGCCATATAATTTTCATAGTATCTCGAATTTTGTCACTTTATCTAATTTATCACTTTGCCTGGTGCACTGCTAAAAAGCAGAATGCAACACCGAGAGATATATCTGTGCTACTAATCCAGTGTTCCCTTAAGAAACCCTTCCACACAATTTCAACTCCTATGTAATCTATTTTATGAAGTAATGAAAACCGAACCCTTACACAAACAAAATAGATGCTTTTAAGTAATATTTAACCTTAATTTTATATATTAAATTATATATTCCAACTAATTGTAAAGCGACTTTTTTTTAAACGTGTAATTTGATAAAATATATTATTTTTAAATAAGTTTTTAGTAAATATTTTTTTATAATGGTTTTATTTATTAACATTTATTATTTTTTATAAATATATATTTTTAATTATATTTATTTTTAAAAACATTTTTCCTTTATCATAATTTATTATTATTATCATCATCATTAAAATTTAAATGTAATATATTTGGTATTTTCAGGTCTTTTTGAGGGTACAAAGTGTATATGTTCAAATCTTTTTTGTCAAGTGGGATTATCAAATTCAATTCTCTCTAAATCTCTTTGTTGCAGTGACCATTGTACACTATTAGTCGGGGGCTTTCCAACAATATCAATTTCATCAAAAATTGAGCTTTCTACATAAAGTTATGACACTTGGAAGATTTTCTCTTTAGTTCCACATTGACATTCACATCACCCGTGTATCATCGCCACATTTGCAAGCCATACATCTGGCTTGTTAGGTAATATCTAGCTCTAGGATTCTTGTTTGTCCACATTAGCACCTTCCATATTTTCATATTTGAACTTGCAAGCTAGACATCTTTGCTTGTTAGGTAATATCCAACTCTAGGATTCTTGTTTGTCCACATTAGCACCTTTTATAATTTTCCATATTTTCATATTTGAGCACCACTTAGTCAATGTGGTCAAACAATCAAATATTTGGATTTGGATGTTTCAAAATGGTTGATTAAATTAATTTCCATATTTCTAGATTCCCATTATGATTAGTGGGTTAACCTTCCACCTGTTGAGGTTCAAAAATAAGCTCATTTTGTCATCTCGTTGAAGTTCAAAAATAAGCTCATTTTGTCATCGTGTTGTCCTCAATTTTTCCTACCTTTGCATTTCTTTATAAAAATAGTTTAAAATGTTATGACTGCAAAAAATGACATATTCTGCAGTTGCTCTTCCTTTCTATAGCCAAATCATAGGTTATCATATCTCTAAACAAGGTTTAGCAAAACCAAAAACTAAAGGATGTGGCAAAAAATAAGGAGATGGTTTTCCACCTATGGATGTAGCTAGAAGACATCCATGTCACCGTCAAAACTTGGTCAAACATCTTAGTCAACAGTCCCAAGAGGTGGATAGAGTAGTGTGGCAGAGTTTAAGTTTGTTGGTGTTGTGCAATGGATAAAAAAATCCTATATAGTTGAGATATGAAATCTTCAGGAGAGATTCATGCTCCTATCATGAATCTCTCAAATCATCAAATCAATTTTTAATCCTAGGTGATCTGGAAAATAATTATTTGATCCTAAAGTAAGTAGTAAAACCCTTAAGGAAATTTTTCTCTTTTATATTATAAATACTTGTGATCATGTTTATCGAAGCAAGTTTGATGTATTGAAACAATTGCAATTAATATAAATTTTCTAGTTCCTTGTTCCTATGCCTACAATGTGCTATTCATGATCCTATTTAAAATTGTGGTTACACTTGTTTTATTTGCTCCAAGATTTCTTTAAAGGATGTGTGACTCAACCAGGAAGGCCCCCCTGCAACGAGGATGCACGCTGCCATAATTTTGCATGGTTTAATCTCTTTGTATTTCATTTAATTTCCTGAATAGAGTAGATTCGCTTATAGTTTGACATATCATTACATGATTACATTAACATGTGTTTAGTTTACAATGGTTATATCTATGTTTTCCATTAGTATATTTGCTTTTAAATTTAATCATTTATGAATTGATTATTTAATTGAAACACAAGGACAAAACTTTGTGTAACCTTCTTATGCATAACTTCGTGTACCCTATGCCACTTGTCTCAATTTCATGATTAATTTCATAGCAAGATAGATTAAATCAGGAGAATCAAAAGGATAGATCTTTGTGTAACTTGCCTATGCAAAACCTTGTGCAATTTGTGGTACTTGTCTCAACATTCCTTTTGTCAATTTTGCATAGATTAAAAAGTTAGAAACTACATCCTAGTGTATATTGTGCCTTACTCTTAACAAGCTTACCAACCTGGATTGATGAATTAAATGTAACGATTATGGTGCATTTGAATTAATAGGGGGGCATTATTGGTTGGGTCACATGTTGCTTAAAGAAAACTTAGAGAAAATAAAATGAGCGTAACCACAATTTCAAATAGGATCATTAATAACACATTGTTAGCATAAGAAAAGGCACAAAGACTCATAGCTCTTTTTGATTTTTTTGTTTGCTACCATATATAAAGGGAACACAACTAGATTTCCGATCAGCTTTCCAAGGAAGCTGCGAATCGGCCTAGAGGTATATGGATGATACAAGAATAGAGGGATGATGAACACTATCAATACTATCACCAACCATACATGGACTTCAAAGTATAAAGGCTCGGCGAGGCCTGTTTTTACATCGATACTTTTTTGCATATTTATCAGTACATATATATCGTTATACTTGATGTATATAAAGGCAGAACAAAATCTATACTCCCTATGTGGAGCATTTTTGAACTTCAATATTTTTTTTAAAACTGTACTCCCTGTGTGGAGCCATTTTGAGCTTTGATATTTTTTGATGAGAAAAAAAGCATAAGAAAAAAAATTAGCAAAATTATATTAACTGCAATTATATCAATACATCCATCTTGCTTCCATAAATGGGATCACAAGTATTTATAATATAAAAGACGAAAATTGTCTTAAGAGTTTCACTGTTTAGTTTTAGGATCAAATTGCTTTCCAGATCGTGTGGGATTAAAAATAAATTTGATCATCTGAGAGACTCATGACAAGAGCATGAATTCCTCCTGAAGATTTCATATCTCGATTCTATGGGATATTTTACCCATCACACAGTGCCAAAAAATTTCGGCAAACTTAAACTTTGCCACATTACTTTGGCCACCACTTGAGATTGTTGACCAAGATGTTTGACAGAGTTCTAATGGTGATGTGGATGCCTTTTGGCTCCATCCACAGGTGGAAAACCATCTCCTTACTTTTTCCACATCCTTTACTTTTTGGTTTTCTTGAACTATGCCTCAAGATATGATAACATGTGATTTGGCTATATAAAGGAAGAATAGCTGCAAAATATGTTAGTTTACATAGTCATAACATTTAAAAATGTTTTTAGAAAGAAATGTACAAAACTATAAAAAGATGGACCTATTACCTTAAAATTATTCACTTGTAACCATTGTAGCTCAAGCATGGTATTTATGCACAAATGATAACTATGATAGGCTTCTAAAATGATAACTATGGTAGGCTTCTAAGAGTAAAGGTAGGAAAAACTAAGAACAACAAGATGACAAAAAGAACTTATTTTCAAACCTCAATAGGTGGAAGGTTGACTCACCAATTATAGTGGGGATCTAAAAGTTTGGAAAGGTTGACCCACCAATTATAGTGAAGATCTAGAAGTATGGAAATTAGTTTAACGGATCATTTTGAAAACACCCAAATCTAAATATCTAGATGTTTGACTAAGTTGAAAAAGCGGTGCTAAAATATGAAAATATCGAAAATTGGAAAAACTGCTAATGTGGATTGTAAACAAGAATTGTAGAGCCAGATATTACCTCACGAGCCAAGTGGTTCACTTGTGGCACCAAAAGGAAAAGCTTCTTAGGGCCATAACTTTGTACAAGCCAAGGTGTTTCGCTTGCAAATGTGGTGGTGACACATGGGCAATGTAGATGTCAATGTGGCACCAAAAGGAAAAGCTTCTCAGGACCATAATTTTGTGTACAAAGCTCAGGCTTTGATGAAATTTATATTGTTGGGAAGCTCCCCATTAGCACAGTAAGATGGTGACTTCCATAAAGAGATTTGGAAAAAAAAAAAAAAATTGATAACCACTTCCTTAAAATGACCAAAAAAATTGAATCGATACACTCTGTACCCTAAAAAAAATAGATTTATTACCATTATATTTTGAAAATAAATATAATTAAAATTATTTATCTTTAAAAAAATATTATTAAAATATTATTTATTGCAAAATTAATATATTAAAAAAAATTACAATCTTAAAAAAAAATAAGTCACTTTACAATTAGGTTGGTTAGGTGGTTTTTTAAATAAAGGAGGAAGAGGGTGGGTGACGTCGAACCCTGTTCCTCTATATGATTCTTTTTTAAGTTCGCAATCATTTCGGCACACTCATATACGTGTGTGCGAAAAACTGTCGTTTGCACAATGTAATGGCCACGTGTAACCACCCAGTGTACTGGAATTGTTGCGAGGATGGCCCGTAAGTGGCAGCGTAGTTGGGGATGGATATAGCATGGTAGAATTGGGGAAACGATATGCCCACTAAAAACTCACTACAGCTCTTAGTGCACATTAACAAAAAATACCTAGCAGTGTACATATGCTTGCAAAAGATGACTTAGTGGAGTTCTGATGCAGGAAGGACAGGTAGTATGCTTGAGTCAAGGAACCTAAATGAGCATGAGAAGATTATGTGACACATGATCTTGAGTTGGCAGCAATCATCCATGCATTGAAAATGTAGAGACATTATCTTCTTGGCAGGAGGTTCATTTTGATGAGTGATCATAGTGCCTTGAGGTACTTGTTTGGCGAACCTAATCTAAATGTCAAGCAAGCTATATAGATGGCTATGCTCAATGAGTATGACTTCAAGATCAAGTACATTAAGGGTAAAGAGAACAGGGTTGTATATGCTCTTAGTAGAATAGTGCAAGTAAATCACATAACAACTATGAGTTCATAAGGGACAAATTTACAAGATCATATCTTGCAGGCAGGACAACAGGATGACAGGTACCAATAACTTAAGCATAGGTTACAGGAGTAGGGTACAGGTGAATAGGATGTGGACTATCATCTCACGGCATATGGCTTGGTCAGATTTAGGGACAAGATCTATGTGCTAGACAACATCGAGCTCAAGAATATTTTCTTGAGGGAATTTCATGTTAAGCCATATTCAGGTCACCTGGGATATCAGAAGACATTGAAAACAGTTAAGAAGTTCTACCATTGGGTGAAATTGAAGAAAGAGGTGGCAGAGTTTTTTGCAAGTTTAGACTGTCAACAGGTAAAAGCAGAGTGTAAGCATCCAGGTGGTTTATTGCAGTCGATTTCGATTCGAGAGTGGAAATGGGAGGTCATTTACATGGACTTCATTACAGTTTTGTTGAGGACATCTAGACGACATTATTCTATTATGGTTGTGGTTAACAGGTTGAAAAAGGTAGATCACTTCATTCCAATGAAGCCTACAAATTCAGCTATTGAGGTATCTTAGGTCTTCATCAAGGAGATCATGAGGTTGCATGGTATTCCTAAGAATATTGTGTCAAACATGGATGCCAAGTTCACTTCCAAGTTTTGGAAGCAGTTGTTTGCAAGTTTGGATACAAAGTTGGCCTTCAGTACATCTTATCATCTGCAGACAGATGGACATACTGAGAGGGTCAATAGGATTTTGGAGGACATGTTGAGGATGTATGTTATGCACCGAAAGAGGAGGTGGTAGTAGTATCTTCCACGGGTTGAGTTTGCTTATAACAACGGATATCAGGAGTCATTGAGGTTGAGTATGTTTGAGGCATTGTATGGGCGGAGTTGTAACACTCTTATCAGTTGGAGTGATTCAGTGAACAAGGTGTTGATTGAATCATATATGTTGGCATAGATGGAATAGAAAATGCAAATTATCAAGAAGAATCTAAAGGCAGCACGGGACAGGTAGAAAATTTATGCATATCAACATAGGGAATTTAAGGAGTTTTAGGTTGGGGAACATGTGTACTTTCACATCAATCCCAAGAAGAGCTCTTTGAGTATTGAATAATGTGCCAAGCTGGAACCTTGGTATTGTAGGCCTTTCGAGATCCTTGAGAGGATTAGACCAGTGGCCTATCGACTTGCACTGCCTCTCATACTGAAAGTCCATGATGTTTTCCATGTGTCATTGCTTAAGAAGTATGTGAAATATGTTGATCATGTGATTGACTGGTTTGTATTGCAGATGGAACCAGAAGGATAATTCCAACCAGAACCTCAGTGCATTTTGTAGCAAAAGATGCTCATGCTCTAGAATCGAGCAATCGTGCAAGTTAAAATGTAGTGGAATCACTTTGGGTGCGATGAGGCTACAAGGGAGATGGTTGATTAGATGCGGGCTATGTAACCTTCATTTTTTTCCAGTTGAGGCAAAGGAGTTTTGGTATATGTATATATATTCATGTATGGTTGTTATTTTAAATACCATGATGATTTCTTTTATAAAGCTCTAATAAGAGGTATGGTTTTCATGTTGTCGTGTTTGTTATGTTCGTTTTTCTTTTTAGTAGGATGTTCATTGTAAATACTACATCAAGATAAGTTATAAAGCTCCAAGGGCAGTATGTTTTTGTTTTCAGCGGTCTTGTTGATCATAGGTGTCATAGAACATCGAGGACAATGTTCTCCTTAGGGGGAGGGGTTTGTAACAGCTCCAGGTTAAAAGTTCAAGTAAAAAAGTTAATAAAGGCAAAATAAGACCAAGGTCATGGGACACGTAATCCACGTTAAATGTTGGGCAAAACATAGTGATGGGGATCACTAGTGATTAAAAAATGGCTATGGAAATTGGCAAAGGCAAAGTGGCATAAATTGGAATTTATTTATGAAAATAATGGAAAATAGGAGAAAAGAGAGATGAAAGGTCACGGATTTGCATGAAATGGAAATTGAAGGAAAATAGAGGAAAATGAAGAAAATAGAGGCCTAAATGATGAAAAGGCTTCTGAGGATTAGTTCACAATCTTTTGTCAGTTTTAGCTTGGCGCTCTCTTCTATCTCTCACTCTATCATACTCTTGCACACTTAGAGTTTTCTTGGAGCACTCTTGGAGCATTTTGGCATACATTGGATTTGGAGAAAGAAGGCAAGAAAAAGAAAGAAAGTGTAAGGGAACAGGTGGATCAACAACTAAATTGGGATTTATTTACAATTAACAGGTTGCATGTTTGATTTCCTTGTTGATTTATGGATGCATGGTATATGCATGTGATTATTTGGTTATGATCTGTCATTGGAAAGGAGGATTGATAGTGTTTGTAGCCTTGCATTTCCTTTCATGGATATCCATGGTGTTGTATGTTTTTCCATTTGATTGTTTATGATTGGTGCTCATAATTCCTTATGGTTGTGGGTTGGAACAAACACTCTAGATGTCATGGAATAGATTGGGTTGAGTTACTAGTCTTAGAGCCTAGGTTGGACAAACTCTTTGGAGCCCTTGGTGGTTTGAGTTAATAATCCTAAATTTAGGTTGGAAAAACTCTCTGGAGCCCTCGAAGGTTGTGGGTTGAGTTACTAGTTCCCGGAACCCTAAACAACTTGGGTAGAGACCAATCTGGTTGGTGTTAGTGATGTCTGACCATGAGGTGGAATCACTAGTTGAAGGTTGAGGTGGTTTGGCCTCTGGAAGCCATGGTTTGGTTTTGCTTGGTTTATTCCATGAGATCCCACATACATGCTTGGAATATGGAGCGAGGGTGATTGACTAAAAGAGAGACTTGGTTCAATCCAATCTATGGTCGGGTGGTACATGGAAGTCCCTGACTTGGTTGGCCTTTGCACATGTTAATAAGAGCTCTTTCCCTATTGTATTTTATGAGTACTTCTATTTGGGATTATGTCGAATTGAAGGTGGTTCTATCATGGTTTATATGTTGTTCATTTGATGGTTATATAATGTACATTGTCTATGGCTCCTGATATAATTGAATTAGTTGATGAATGGTTAATGAATGTATGCGCTAACATATGTTATTGTAGCTATTATGAGAGGGCAATAGACCTCCTTGGTAATTCTTAGATAAGTTTAAGACCCCTATGTTCATATATGCATTCATGACCTGTAGATTACATGTTCGCCATACGTTTGATGAAATGACTGTCATCTTTAGGTCTGGTTAGGTCAAGTATTTGATCAATCTTCATATGTATGGATTTGTCTTGATGTCATTTATCATTCTGGAAAGTCTCACTAAGTTCTGGGTAGTGGTCTGGAGGACGACCTAGAATTTAGGCTCAAAATCAGGGACCGCACCCTCTAAATTGGAGAAATTGGTTTGCAACCACATTGATGCAGCGTTTTGCATGCGGTTGGAGGATCCCAACCACATGGATGCCTTATTTGGGTGCAGTTGTGGTCCCAAGGATGAGAAAAGGAGGTCTATCTCAGGGTTTGACCACCTGAGGTGGTTGTTCAACCCCTGAGACACTTGTAGCCCATGTTAGATGTGGTGAGTTGTCAGTTTGTCATCAGTAGTCAACCCCACTTCCTTAACTGGGTCTAATAGGTCGGTTCATGTCATAGTAGCTCTTCCTCTCATGTTTACACTGACAAATAGGTGAAACTAGGTAAATGTGGGAGGGGTGGTTACAATCTCTTTCGAGGGTGTTTGTATAAGATATTATTTTGCATTGCAGATACTCAAAATCTAGTTTAGTGAAATATTATTCACAGGAATATACCACTATATTCTATTGTACTCATAGACATTTATTTAATAAATAAATATTTTTCCTCAATCTATTATTGTGTATGTTTCTCACAAAACTCTTTACTTTTATGTGTACTTTGTTCTCTTAGTTTTTAAAAAATTAATTACATTTGAGGCTCTACAGTTTTTGGGGTTGTAAGAGTCTAGAATATTAATTAGTTTGCTACTAATTGAAGTCTGATTTTTAATCTCGGTAGTTGATAATCTTGTGTACAACTTTTATTTATACAATTTTTATAAGATTTTTTTCATGTTTTTGTATATATTAATCTCAGTTTTATTTTATGTTATATATTTTATGAAAATAAACTTATTTCTATTATAAAAATATATAAATTCAAACTCAATCAATCATACTACTTGGCCGTAAAATAATGGGAAAACTTTTCCCATTATCTCACCCACCCTGTGTGATCCAGGGGATCAAAAATATACTCAAAAATCAAAGTGCTCAAAATCTCCCGAAACTAGCTTCAAATTGTATATCTCGTTGTTTTGATTCCAATGACACTTGAATCTCCTCAATACAACACCGTATGAGAAAGTTATCATGTTTTGAATTTTTTGGGTTAAAAAATCATCTTGCAGAGTTGACTGGACAGTTATCTGGGTAGACTGTATGATGATGTGGTACTGACATCAGCGAGTGACTTTGTAGTACATTGGTCAGGCGAAACAATCCCATGCTAACACATGGCATGAGCGTACACTAGCAATTAGCGGTTTTCTATTGGTTGGAGAATTTTTTGTTTTGGCCAATAGGAGAGTGACACGTGGCCCTATGAGAGGGTGCCACGTGGCCCTCGATGTTTGTGTAAAATTTGTGTTAATGGACCAACCAAACTTGGTGGGGTTCAACCTCATGACCTATGGAAACACAGACCAATGCCTTACCACTACACCATATGTTGTGCTTTGTTATAAGTGGTTGGTTGAATAAATTTAAAATGTAATGGTTTTACTGTTGGGGGGAGGGTTGGGCCAGCGCGCGCACCCAACTAGCCCAACCCTAGTCACATGGTATATCACATAACCATGGCAGTAGGCAGAAGGGTTGGGGAGTTGGCCCTAACCTCGATTCCAACGTATCAACATAATCGTTGGCAACATATGTGGAGGGGTGGATCACGTGGCACCTTGCCCTTGCCCCTGCCCGCAGCCATATTGACAACTCACGCGACTAGGAGTAGGGCCGTTGTGCGCTTGTCCTTTAGCTTGCCCCTCGATCGTATGGTATACCACGCGACTTATAAAAGGGCAGATTTTAATGCACCACGATGTCAAACTAAACATCTAACAATTTTCACCTTTTTGGGTAGAATTGTTGTCATTCCCATGCGAAATTATCGCTTTGTGGTTCCGCCAAAGGAAAAAGTCATTTATATTTTTGACAGAGGGTAAATTTTGTAAAACAGATGGTAAGGAAATGAAGAAGAAGGCCTAACTTGGCCACTTTTCAGCCTTTTTAAGCCCTACACAAGGGTTTTTGGGTGTTTTGGACACAATGACAGTGTTATTTTTGCAATTTGAGCATTTTATGTTGATGTAATTTCAAATTTGAGCATATAATATAAAGGGCCAACATTTGGAAGCTAGAACCTGAGACATGGCCTAGGAGGGGTGAACTCCGTTATCAAAGTGTTATTTTGTGATGTTGCATTTTGTCTATTGTTTCACATTTTAGATTTGCAAAACTTAACTAAGTATTAAGTTTATGTGCTTTTGCAATTTCGATCCATTACCCACAAGACATAAACTAGGGGGTGAACTTCATTATCAAAGTGTTATTTTGTGATGTTGCATTTTGTCTATTGTTTCACTTTTTAAATTTGCAAAACTTAACTAAGTACTAAGTTTACGTGCTTTTGCAATTTCGATCCATTACCCACAAGCGATAAACTAGCTTGCAAAATTTTACAAGAAACCTTCAATTTTTAATTTCAGATCACTGTGAGATTCAAGGAGTTGATTGAAAGAAATATAAAAACTTCTCCTTTGTCAACAATCTTTCGGTGATTATGCTATGAAGCGATTAGTTCCCTAGTCATCTTGATTTTTCTTGGATCCATGACTATTCAATCATTTAAACAACTTAATCTTGAATTTCATCTACGTGATCAAATGAATATTTCTCATTCATTATTTGATTTTATCCTTCAAACAACTATATCTAATGAAGAGTGTGTGAAAAATTGGGTTATCATTTCACGATACATCTAATTGCAAGAACATGGGGAATCCTTTGAAAGGCAAATCCACAAACATGAGTACTTCTCTCATAGATAATTGGTTCATAAATATCCTTCATCGCTCTCTAGTCTTTTTAATTTCAATTTAATTAATGACCATTAGATCAAATCAACAACCCGATCATGTTCCCCAATTAAATGATAAAATGAATATCACCAATTCCTTGCTTGAACTTAAATAATGCTCCTACTATTGACCAATGGAATCAAGATTGGGTTGTAATTTCCCGCGAAATTGAAGTTATTGAGGAGAAAGAAATCGTAAATAACCAACATTGTGAATGTGAATGCCAACATGTACACACTCCTTGTCAATGATCAATGTATGAGTAGTGAACCCAAATCCTCTAGACATATTAAAGGTGAAAGTCCTAAATACAACCCCATTTGTGAAATTCAAGGAAGTGGGGTTATATTAGAAGTTGAAGCTTGACACTGATTCTTTCAAAGTTTAACTAGATATTCTAGAACCACCTCTTCTGCTAAGCATATCATGTCTGGAACTCAATCACAACCTTCATCTGGAACCCATGGGTCCACTGCTTCTGGATCTTCTTCAACAAGTTTAGGTTCGATTGTCACTCCAAAAACTTATATTGGGTCAATTTATTCATCTTTCACTCCTCATCAATCAACTAGTAACCCTATGAAATTCATTCACAAATATGTCTTATTATAATTTGAATAAGATCTCAATGCCTCCACTTGGCACTTTCAGTCTCCTTTGAATTTGGCACCTACCTATTTGCCTCTTCTAAAATTGAAATACCATTTACCCAAATTCTCTACTGATGGAACTATTACTGCGAATGAAAATTTAATCACATTTTCTAACGCTTACCACAACATTGGGGCAAATGAAAATGACACTTGCATGTGATTATTTGTGGATTCTCTCCTAGCAATTTTGTTGCTAGTTTTTTCAAGCTACCCCGCATAGTTTTTTCAACTTCACATGAACTTTATTACTGATTCGTTCATATCTACATATGGGTATCTAAGGAATCCTACTGATATTTTATCTGATTACAATAATGTCTCCTTTTCTAAAGAAGAAACTATTAAATCATTTATTCTTTGTTTCACAAAATTATATAACCAGATTTCTGATATTATACACCTACAAAATGAAAATAATTAAATGAAAATAAATAAATAATTCAAGAGACAAAATATTTGGTGGAAAAGTCTTTTAAGCATGATTGTATTGTATATTCACAAAGAATGGTGATACAATATAAATACATCAAGCTATGTATCGATATAGTTAGTCTATCTTGGACATGCAATCTCTTGGTTGAGTGAATATCTCAACCACACACTAATATAGGAGGCTAACTAGTTGGAGACAATCTCTCAACCAAGTAGACCTCAACAAACTCCCAAGTATTAGGAACAGACTCACTCTAGAATTGATGAGCACATCAAAAACAAGTAAGAATCATATTTTCCAATTTTTCATAATTTTATTATTTTGGACTTATTGATTGTGAGTATAAGGCTAACATTCCCTCCCCCAACCCCCATGAATCATAAGTCCAGAGTAAGAACCTGGTACCATTCTCCAATTATTCATGTTGAAACTCCTCAGTTGAGCCTCAATGAAAAAATGCCTGAAAAACCGCCAAAACTGGATGCCAAAAACTCCAATATGAACTGAGCGAACCAAGACAAGTGAATCAACTACAACTCTGACACATCCCTGAAAATTCTTGACAACTCAATCTAATGCCAAGATGTAATGCAAAAGGATCTATCATTTTCTAGGTCCAATGACCATCCAAGTGAACAAAAAATGCCCACATTTTCTCTCACAACATCCTAATAGTTTGTCCACTGGCAAATTTTGATTCCCACTAGGAAAAATTATGTTGTTCTTGAAACTTTTAGTCTGAAAACCATCATCATAAATTCAATTTCAATTTCATCATCGATGAATCCCTCCTTTTTCAACTGAAAGGAGAGACCATAACTATTTGCATTTGTTTTGAACTCCCCCCCTTCAGATGTAGGAGAGTTTCATTGTTGTACTCCCCCTTTTAGGTGCATGAGAGTACTATATTTTCACTATTGGCTGCAATATTTGTCTTCATGTGAGATTGAATTATGTGGTAAAACATATACAATCGTTTGACTGTAGATAACCACTCCCAAGGATCAATCCATGCATAATTAATCTTCAATTTGGATGGTTTGTTTCGTTTGCAACATCTCTCTGACGAGTGATTCTTCTTTCCACAATGGTGACAAGGATGGAGATCAAAACAATGATCTTCCATATGACCAGTTCTTTGACAATGTTGACATTTTGGATTTTCTTCAACTTTCTCATTGATTTCTGATGTTGCTTGATCAATAAATCCTCCACTGATGAACTTGATTGGTTTTGAATAATTAGGAATATGCAAATTGTTGTCATCTTTGTCATATCCTAAACCACATCAATTTTTGTTGCATTGAATTTATTCCCATGGTTTAATGATTGGCTTGGAAAAAGAAGGTTGGACTTGATCATGTACAACTTCTACACTTGAAGTTGTATCATTGAGTGGCTTGGAATTATCTTCATCATTTGAAGTTGTATTGTTGAATGGCTCATAAACATGACTCTTCTGCTGCAGCTCATCACATTGTAGTTGTGATTCAAGTTGGAGAAATTCAATCATTTCATGTGCCTGATGTAGATGCATTTTAATATTAGCAAGAGTGGCTTTACTGATTTCACTGTGTCTTCAGTAGTGGATAGTATTAGAGTGTTCAGAAATTTTAATAATTGAATACTTTGCTCCATTTGAACTCGCTCGCTTGCATTTGTTTGCTTAAACTTTCTTTCTTGAATTTCATGCTCGCTTGAACTTTGTTTCTTTTACTTGATTTAGTTTTGAAAAGTTTAGGGTGTCGTCTACCACCAAAAATGCACCCAAATTAATGATTTTTACAATGAGTAGATGAATTTTATGACTTTGAACTCAACCTCTTCTCAATTTGACTTAATGACTAGCTTGGGTGTCGGGTTCAACCGAGAATGCACCCTTTTTGTTACAACACAAGCTTTTCTTGAACTTGGACTCAAATTTGGACTCAACTTGAACTATTCATAACTTGGACTCAACTAAAAAAATGAATTTTTAGAACCCTGGAAGTAAAAACATTACTTTGAATTACAACCTTATCACTTCAAATTTACAAAGAAATTACACCTTATCATTCCAAAAAAATATATTCTCATACAAACTGCACTAATACGAAATTAAAAAAGAATGGTAACACACATTATCTCTCCAAAATGTCTTCTTATCACTCCCATACAAAATATACCCTCATTATTACATACCACTCTTATCCCTCCATAAAAACTCTATATGATTGTTTTGTATTATTTGGTCTTCGGACAGAGTAATGCAAAAAATTGTGAGTGTTTTTTTGATATAAAACGTAACGCTTTAAAAAAAGGTGAGGCCTTCAGCCTTGACTTTGGCATTCATGAATCGATATTAAAAATGAGCAAGGTAGTTGTCCACTTTGTATAGATTCCTTGCAACTTATATAAAGAGAAATGATCAAACCATAACTCACGGATTCATAAAGTGATAGAGCTAGGTAATTATATGCCATACCATGCATCCTCCAATATGGAACATGCACGTGGAGGTCGAACTAATCATTGCTTTCTTCAACCGCAGTAATGCCAAGAGTCAATCCATATATTAGCTAACGAAATGGTCACTACTGTGGAGGCATACTATCGTCACCCGCAAAACACATTACCGTGCAAAGCATGCATACTTACTTCTTCAACGTGACAGTGACCATATGCACCAGCATATCCCTCGTTCCAGGAATGTCCAGGCTGACCTTCTCTCCAAGGAAGGCCTTGCGATGGAGCCGGGATCTTGGTCATTGAGAGTTCTTCATGATGGATCTTCCTTTCTTATTCAGGATTTCAGTATCAAGGGAATGTGATTTCTTTCAATTTTCGGCTTATGCAGCTCTTATATAGATCTTCAGCATCACGGGATTGTGACTTCTTTCAATCTGGTTTATATGACTTGCATTTTAGTTTTTTTAATATCTGTCCATGATGTGTAGCTGCTCAAACTTTTGAATACTTGTGTATAACTTTGAGTCTTTGGTTTTGATCTCTTGGGGATCTTTCAATTCTGTTCTATATGTTGTTATAGCCGGGCAGTTCCCACCGTCCTATGACAATGTCTTCTGATCTTTATATTATCTTAATATAAATCTATTATGATTTTTCTGTCTGAAAAAAATGGCTTTGAAGTTGCACACCTATGCCTGCACCTTATTTTCGATGGGAAATGTCATTGTGGAATTGGCACACTGATAAGATCATTGAGGCCTTGTTCATAAATTCACCAAACCACTCATCACTGAGCTATCTTCAGATTCCATTGGCATTGACGGAGAAATATCACCGGCACTGTATTATAGTTACAACTGAAGTTCTTGTTCATGTCGAGTCACAAGCCTAGTTACAACTGAAGTTCTTGTTCATGTCGAGTCACAGGCCTACTCGTCCACCGTGCTCGGAAAGCATAAAATTCCGCCAAGTCACCTTTACGTTAAGCTATACTGGAGATTTATGTCGAAACTCGACCTACTATACATATGAAATTATTTAGAAATTTTTGGGCGCACAGTCCTTACACACAATCCATGCGGGTCCTCCACAGTGTCTAATCTCCACAGGGATCTCCATGTAGGTGTTGTAGATCTCTGCACTCCAACCAACTCGACGGATAACTATCTTAATGCTCTGCAAACCACAGGTTTCTTGTCACATGGCACATATCTCGTCGTAATCTTCAAACAAACCTTACGACTTTTGACTTCATAGGCGATACTCCAGAATTTTGAGATTAAAACACAACACCCAACTCTAGCACTTCTGAAGCATTACTCCATGCACAACTCCACACTGCGTTGAATGGATTTAAATGCCCTTCTTCTTCAATCTTGAATACCAGATATTAAAAACTGGCTTCAATTCTTCCACAAAATTAGAACATAGTGACTTGCATTCACAGTTTCATGCACTAGCAGATTGCTTGAAAAGCCCCCCTTTTTTAACAATGACAAATAGTATATAACTATACATTGCCACAACACCAACTCACACTTGCTTTCGCTTTGCACGCAGCCTCTATTCAACAACACAACGTTCACATAGCACTCCCATACAGCAAATAACCATTTGAATCTTTGCATTCCGGTATGTGGCATCCAACTCGTCGTTTTCACATCTCGACACAGCTTCAACTCCTTTCACAGTAGTCCTAGAATATCTCAAACCAGGTGGGGGTCGGTTAATGTAATGCACTTTCGAGGTCCAACCACATTTCCACATAGCTCTTACCACTATTTTGCAGCATCTCAATAAGATTTCAACACAACAATGTTATCTTCGCCTCTACGCTGAGAGAAACCACTCGCAACGCAGGCACCAACCAATCCCTCTGTGGTCTACGCTCCAACTGGTCAAACTGACCCAACACATCTCTCGATAGCATTGCACAATTTTGATGTAGCGAGTTTTCCCTCTTCAGAGCACTTTCTCCCTGTGGTCGAAAGCGCTGATCCAAACAAAAAAAAATTATTACTATTAGAGCCTTGACTACACCAATCCCGATTTTAATCTTCACATGGCTCAACCTCAGGCTGCAGCCATCATCTCAAAATCAAAGCACCAGAACATTGTGCCACAAATTATGGTGAGGAATGACGCTCCAATAACTCTCCACAATTGCTTCTTCGGCCACAGATGACCCAGGCTTCGGCTTTTTCCTTCACTTGCGCACAGGTTGCATGTGTAGGTATATACAGTCCACACTGCCACAGATGATCACCACACAATGAATGGATACAGTCACCAATAATTGATCGATTATAAAATCCCTCAAACACAGTCTCACCTTGGGCAACCTCGATTACAATGGTTACAAGTCTCACCTTCCCATGGAACACTACCATGAAAAACTAGGCCACAAGAATTATAACACACTGATACCAATTGAAAATAATTAAATGAAAACAAATAAGTAATTCAAGAGATAAAAGCTTTGGCGGTAAAGGATTTTAAGCTTGATTGTACTGTATATTCACAAAGAATGATGATAATATATAAATACATCAAGTTATGTCTCAAAATAGTTAGTCTATCTTAGACATGCAATCTCTTGGTTGAGTGAATATCTCAACCACACTAATTTAGGAGGATAACTAGTTGGAGGGACTCTCTCAATCAACCAGACCTCAACAAACTCCTAAGTATTAGGAACATACTCATTCTAGAATTGATTAGCACATCAAAGACAAGTAGGAATTATATTTTCCAAGTTTTCATAATTTTATTATTTTGGACTTATTGATTATAAGTATGATGCTAACACAAAATCAAGCAACAATAATGCACTAGTATAGTGCACTTCCTCCTCCATACCATCATCAATAGAAGAGAATAATTCCACTAGTCTCAAGTTTGCGCTCCAAATATTCTTAGAGTATGAAGAATAACTCTGTAGAATTGGTGTTCCTTTCGAAGGTTAAGAAAATCAATATGACATGGCATCTATTCTTAAAAAAGAAAAATTAATATAGAATCTCAACCTGATCCCTCTTCCTCAATGCATGTTCATGTTGCTCAATAGACTTCTCAACCAAATTCTCTTTTCTCTCGTCCGTGGTACAATTTTTGTGAAGAATACCATGACGAAAAAACTTGCCAAATCAAAATAAGTGTTAGAGAGATATTTTTTGGAAAAAAACCTGATCCCACCATGTAAACTCTCAATTGGATAGATAATGAAGAAATGTTAGTCGTTGAAACGAGAAGTGCCTTTAGGTATCACAATGCAAGAAATCAATCTTCTAAGCAACTTGAAAATCAAAAAGCCTTAGACTCCTATAAATACTACTTCTGCCTCTCAAAATGTACATTCTTTTATTCCCTCTTCCTCCTCCATGTTTCTTAGATTTTACATCCTTAAGAAAATGGTCAGCATCAAATTTGGTGCCTCATTGCTTGACATGGCATCAATTCTTGAGTAGAAAAGGAAATTAAAGGGTTTTCTTGAGGGTAAAATACTTGCACTAGTTAATGCCATATAAATTCAATCAAAAGAAGAAGACTACTAACATAAAATACTTGTTGTTCATAACCCATCAGGTTCTCTCATAAATCCTCCTTTCTACGTCTCCATGAAGCTTCATGATAAAATAGAACATTGTTTCTTAGTCAATGAGGGTTGAGGACCCAATGTAATTCCTAAGGTCGTAATGGAAGAGTTGGGTCTACAATGCTCAGAAGATACCCCAAGGAATGTACTTGCATTCAAAAACTCATTACAAGAAGCAATTGGTCAAATAAAGGATAGCACGTTAGTGGTATGCACTCATCCCAAAATTAGAACTAATTGCAACATAGATACCATGGGCATGTCAGACTCTAAGTATTCAATCATTTTAGATAGAGATTGGAAATTCCAAACCAGTGTATATATCTCATTCAATGGCATGCATATGATCTTGCCTAAAAATGGTAAAAGCATCATTGTTTATAGAGAAGGTTGTATTATGCCATATGTCAATGTTCTACCCCAACCATGTGTTAAATAGGTAGAGGAAGACATTGGCATATACTCCATGTTCACTTAATATGAGATGCCTCCTTCTGCGGAGACCCAACAAGAAGACAAAATCTAGAACTTGCATTTTGATGGGCCTTCTTCCAACAAAGGTAATGGTGTTTGTGTTGTCTTGTACTCCCCTTTCAGTAAAATGCACCAATATGCATTTAGACTCAAATTTCAATGCACTAATAATATTGTAGAATTTGAGGTCCTCTCTTAGGAATAAAACAAGCTTAACCTTGGGATAAAAATATTTGACCACTTTCAAATATTTGAAACTCATTGTCAATTTGATAAAGAAAATGTGTTCTCCTTTTAACAAGTTGATCAAAGTATACACCCAAACTACTTGGGAAAATATATTTGAACTTATCAATTTCAATATTACTCATGTTCAAAGAGAACTTAATTCCTTAGAATATTGGTTAGTTGTATACACGGCTAGTCCTTCTCATCAAATATTACCTGAAAGGATTGATTGTGTTTTACATTGTCTCTATAGGCCCCATATCCCTAACAATGACGAGGACTGGCAGGTATTCTCTAATAATGAAAGTAAATATTCTTTCATTCAAAACTAGCTTGTGAAGGAGAATGAAATCATATCATTGAAGGACGACAAATATCCAGTTGGTATCTCCCATCTAAAGAGTTCCTTTTCACAAAGCGACATTCCTAATTCAAAGGAGAGATTGTGGGGAGGGATATAAACGTAAAATCAAGGAAACTATTTAGGTAAATATTGGTACGCATGAAGACCAAGATACAATAAGTTGGGGCCCAATGTACTAAAGAAGAGAAAGAAATATTATTGAATTTAGGCTTCTATGATCCATATCAAGTTTATTGAGGATATTTTTCAATGAAAATCACATCAAAATTCATTTGTCGAAGTGTTTCGAACCAGCAAGCATGGTTCATCGTCAAGACAAGATGAAGAACCAGATCATGGCTACAAGTTAAATAGAGAGAATAGATCAATCAACGGCTAGAAAAAAAGCTACTATTAACCAAGGAAATGGTTACAGTGGAATGGGCAACAACTATAATTGACTTGACCAAGAGATAGGGACACGAAAATTAATTGGTTAATTAATTAATTAATTAGTTGTTAGATCTATTTATTTATATTAACTTAAAATAAAACTAAAACCTAATAAATTAATGTACTCTATATTATTTTAAAACTATATAAACTATAAGAATTATTCTAGGATATATAAATGATTATTAATTAGATAACTTAGTTAGTTAAATAGTTGACTAATTAAATAAGTTTATTTATTTAACTATATATGTAGCTAAATATGGAGTATTTTCTAAAAGCTAAATAAAAATAAAATGAAATTATGTTAATTCTATTATATGTAGCTATTTTTATTTAATTAGATAATTCGATTATGAAATTTATATATTTTAATCTAATAATGGGATAAATAGGGATTAAAACTAATGTTTATTAATCAATCAAATAATTATTTTATACGTTTATAATTATTTCAGTTATGTTTATGTATAAAATATTATTTATTTATATATCAAGTTCAATAAAGCCAAGTAAGGTGTAAATTATTTAAAAAAAAATTAATTCAAGAATTATAACCTAATAACAAAAACATCTTATTTTCAATAAAATATAAGATAATTAATTTGAAGAAAATCTTAATATAAGATAACCAATTTAAATAAATTATTAATAATATTACCAAATTACTGGAAAATAAATAAATAAATAATATATATATATATATATATATATATATATATATATATATATATATATATATATATATATATATATATATATTAGAAGCAAAGGGGAAACAACAACCCATAAGACGAGGGAAAAAACCAAAGAAGAAATCAAAAACAAGAGAGAAACAAGGGGGCGAGCTAGGAGGAAAGGGCAGGGATCCAATAGCTACTGATCTTCCATCCGTCATCCCTGTTGAGATTATTCGGCCTCCTTTCAATTTCTATGGCCTCCCTAAACTTCCAGTGATGAAAATGCGCAATTTTGGAAATTACCCAGGCCTCCTCAATACAAATATGGTGCTTAGTCTTCTCTGCGTGTTCTGCCAGGGCTGAAGACCGAGTCCTTCCATGTTTGATGTCGATTGAGTGCTCATGAATCCTCTGATTAATAGAGCGCCCAATTTCCCCAACATAGGGGGTCCCACATGAACATGGAATAACATAAACACCTTTCATGTCCTTGGGGTCAACCGGGTCTTTTACCAATCTAAGGGAGCTACAAATGGTGTTAAGGGGTCTAAAGGTTGAGGGAACATTATGCTTCTTAAGGATCCTAGCAATATTGTCAGTGGTCCCTTGGATGAAAGGGAGATGAACACCTGAGATTCGATCTTTAGGGTCTTTCTTAATCTTGGGACCTCTGCTAGCTTTAAGGAAAGCTTTCAAACCTTGGTGCCTACTATAACCATTATTAACAAAAACATTAAGGAGATGGGCTTTCTCTTTATCAAGGTTCTTTATATCAGAGATTCTCAGTGCACGAGTAGCTAGCGTGTTGAGAACACCCAACTTTTGAGCAGGGAAATGATGAGAGTTGGCATGAAGATACTGCTCAGTATGATTTTTCTTCCGAAACACTTGGTGGCAGAAAGACTCATCGTCATTCTTCGAAATGAGGACAACAAGGAAAGGTAGGCACCCATCAATTTCTTGCTCCATAGTAAACTTTATGGAGGAGGATTGATTATTGAGATGATGGAAAAAAAATAGATCTAACTTGATATATAAATAAATAATATTTTATACATAAACATAACTGAAATAATTATAAACGTATAAAATAATTATTTGATTGATTAATAAACATTAGTTTTAATCCCTATTTATCCCATTATTAGATTAAAATATATAAATTTCATAATCGAATAATCTAATTAATTAAAAATAGCTACATATAATAGAATTAACATAATTTCATTTTATTTTTATTTAGCTTTTAGAAAATACTCCATATTTAGTTACATATATAGTTAAATAAATAAACTTATTTAATTAGTCAACTATCTAACTAACTAAGTTATCTAATTAATAATCATTTATATATCCTAGAATAATTCCTATAGTTTATATAGTTTTAAAATAATATAGAGTATATTAATTTATTAGGTTTTAGTTTTAGTTTAAGTTAATAGAAATAAATAGATCTAACAACTAACTAATTAATTAATTAATTAATTAACCAATTAATTTTCCTATCCCTATCTCTTGGTCAAGTCAATTATAGTTGTTGCCGAGTCCATTGTAACCATTTCCTTCATCAATAATAGTTGTTTTTTCTAGCTGTTGATTGATTTGCTCTCTCTATTTAACTTGTAGCCATGATCTGGTTCTTCATCTTGTCCTGATGATGAACCCCACTTTTTGGTTCCAAACGCATCGATAAATGAATTTTGATGTGATTTTTGCCGAAAACTCTCCTCAATAAAGAAAATATTATTAGCTTATTTTAATAATTTTCTGATGTATTTTCCTAGTCTTACAAAGATCTTCATGGTTTTGATCCCGACATCATTCAACATGCCATTCCTATTAAGGAAGATTCCAAACTGACTAGGCAGAGACAATGACGAGTAAACCCTTCTCTTAAATCTACTATTAGAAAATAATTGGATAAAATAATCCACGCTCAAATTATTTTCCCAATCAAATACTCTAAGTGGGTGGTCAACCTGGTCCCAGTAAGAAATACAAATGGGGACATCGCTTGTGTGTAGATTATCACTTATTAAATAAAACAAGTGTAAAACAAAATTTCCCTTTGCCTAACATGGACTGGATTTTACAGCAAGTGGTGGGATCTCAAATGATGTCCCTTTTGAATGGATTTTCTAGTTATAACTAGATTCACGTGAAGAAAGTGGATAAGTACAAAACTACTTTTACCACTTGCTCGAGAACTTTTGCTTATGAGCGAATGCCTTTTGGCTTGATTAACTTAGGTGCCACTTTTTAGAGGGATATGAAACTAGTCTTTGATGACCTCATCAGGAAGATCATTCAAATATACCTTGATGATATGATAGTATATTCAAAGTTCCATGGTGATCATTTAGAACATCTAAGGCAAGTTTTCGTTAGGTGTAGAAGATTTGGTATATTACTTAATCTAAAAAACATTGTATCCAGAGTCACTGTTGGTAAGATTATAGGGAATATTGTATCTAAATTTGATATTAGCATTGATCTTAATAGGGTTGAAGCAATTAATAATCTCCCACCCCCCAATTTAAAAAATCAAATCCAAACTTTTATGGGAAAAGTAAATTTTCTTCGCATTTTTATCAATTATTTTGCTAAAATTGTCAATCCTATCCATAATTTGTTAAATCAAGATCATGTTTTCAAGTGGGATGATACTACACAATGATCTTTCCTTGCCATAAAGGAAGTTATCGCATTTGCACCAATGCTAGAAAATCCAGACTTTGCTAGAGAATGCACTATCTACATTAATGCCACAGAGGAAGCCATTTCTAGTATCCCCATGCAAAAGAATGATCACTGAATCGAACAACCAATTTCTTTCATGATCCAAATTCTTCTATATGATGAATTCAAATACTCTTTTATCGAAAAAAAAAATCATTTTCTCTTGTCAAAGCAATTGAAAAATTTTGATACTACATTCTAGGCAAGCATACGAAGGTAAGAGCCTCATTACCAGTCATCACATTTCTACTTTCACAAGCTTTCCTTTCTAGAAAATTAACTCACTGGATTACCAAAATTCAAGAGCATGATATATCAATCATTACCACAAAGATTAAAAAAAAGGATGTGACTCAGCACTTCACTTGGCTAAGTACCCTTAACCAAGTGAACCAGATGATGACGATGAATCCTTATATGTTTTTTTTTAATTAACGAACAACAAATTGATGTTGTAGATCACCCTTGGTACAAGAACTTGATTTATTATTTGCAAAATCAAAGGTCTCATGAGTACCTTAATAAGACCCAATACAAGAGGTTGCATTTTGAATCTTCAAAACATATGATCCTTAATAATATGTTTTTTTAAGATATTTTGATGGATTATTGTTATGTCATGTTGATGATGAATTTGTGTATAAAATTTTAGCATGTCTCATGGTTCCACTTAAGGAGAAATACATATTGGTGGCCACTTTGCTGCTAATTTCACTACACATAAAATATTGAGGTACGATTTTTACTAGCAAACAATATTTGTGTGTGTGTGTGTGTAGATTTGCAGGGAATGCCATCAAGTTTCTGGTAAAGAAAAGTTTCTCTTTATGCATTCGCAACCTATGATTCCTGAATTTCCATTCTCCAAGTGGGGTCTTGACTTTATCGATCTAATCAACCCACCCTTGTTTACATGACATATCTTAATTCTCACTACCTCTGACTACTTTATAATCTAGGTAGAGGTTGTTCCACTAAAGAATGCTCGAGATGAGCAGGTCATCGAATTTTTGAAAAAAAATATCCTCTCACATTTTGGTATGCCTTTAGGCCTAATTACTAAAATGGTCTAGAATTTTTCTCGCAGAATCAGGCATTCCACTTTTCCTCATATTACCCTCAAGGTAATGGGCAGGCAGAATCTACAAATAAAAATTTGATTCAAATCTTGAAGAATATCATAAATGATAAACCTCGCAATTGGAATAATCTGTTAAAATACACTCTTTGGGTTGACTGTACAATCATAAAATCTAGCACTAATGCTCCTCCCTATCAGCAAGTGTACTCGAAAGAGATAGATATGCTTGTTGAACTAGAATTGACTTCTTTGTGCCTTGCTATGCAAGTTGAAGAGCTTAATTCTATTAATACTCTTGGAAATGTTAGCACTCTAATAATAGAGAAATAATTCTCTTGATAATCTTAAATGAAGAATGCAAACAATGAAGAAATACTTTGATAAAAAATCTAAAAATGTCAATTTCATTGTCAAAAAAAAGGTACTCCCATGGGATTTTGCACATGTAGAAAAAGGAAAGCATCATAAATTCCAGAAATTATGCATTGGCCCCTTTGTAATTGTTGTTATCATTGGGCCTAATTGCTATCTCTTAGAGGAAAAAGATGGTTGTATGATTCCCTATACTACAAATGGATCTCATCTCAAGCCATATGTAGAAGTAGAACAAGGATAAATCATCAAAATCATTCCCCTTATTTGTAAATACTCGTCAGCTTCATTTTTTTTTAGCTTTATCCTTTTTTTATTTCCCTCACTTTATAGTTCTTTTAAGCTTTTATAGTCATTTTGTTGTCTTCTTTATTTCATTTACTTTTCAAATTCCTTGCAAGTTAAGTCATGTTTCTTTAATATTGTTTCTATTTTTTTTTGTTTATTCCATAACTTTGATTTTTTGAATTCTTTCATCATGACAATGATATTATACATGTATACCTTGAGTACAGTAATATCCTTAACAAGATAGCAAGACCCCTTTCTGATATGATTCTTTTTAAGCCATATGTCTCTAAAAATATTTTTGTGTTCATATTCTTAACTTATGGCCAACAAGATATTTAATGCAATGTACAAGAAACCCTTTTCTCCACTCAAGAGTTGGATTGCAAAGAATTTATGTCAAACCTTATCATTACCTACAATAAATCATCTTAGGTTTTGTCTTCTTTGTCCCACCTCTTGCAACCCTTTCTTCTTATCCCCTAATGGCAACATGCATCCTACTCACTCACAGTCAAACCTATTGTTCAATAACTAAAGATTTCTGAGTTCTAGTATACCCTGTGTAAACCACCCTGTGGAGTTGTCAATGTTGACATACGTTAATAAAAAATTCACAAATAATTGTGGCACCTTACCCTAAATTGAGTCTCTCCTTTACAAACAAATTAAATCGTGAAAATAAACAATTAAAAAAAACACTAGTAGGTGGGCACTACCTAGACTGAAGATATAAGCTCAATCAAATGTCTCTATGGTGACTTCATGACATTTTTGCAGAGATAATATATTGGAATTATACCAGCATAGATACATCTTAAGTATAGACCTAACATGAGCCGAATGGGATCAAATTTCTTCACGTGCAAATTTTTTTAGAGTGCAAAATACAATGTGTTATTTTTCATTTTTTAAATTGTATTTTTGAATGCTAAATAGAGTATATATAGGATCAAATAAAAATTTTAACCATCAAAATTTACTTTTTTTCTATATATGAAATTGATAACAACATAAATTAGTTAATATAGCTCTTCAAATATCTTATTTAAATCTCTTGTTGAAATATTTTTGAAAAGTATAAAATTTAAACATCTTATTGACACATTTTTTTACTTCTAGTTACTTTACAACATATTCATTTTTTTTAATTATAGCCAATATTATTTTCCTATTTAAAACATAATTTTTATTTTTTTATTTTTATTTTAAAGGGGGCAAAGATAGACAGTTAATTTACACATCCCCACATCCCTTCATACTGGGTTGTAGAATAAGTCTCTTGACCCAATAATTGTGAGACATCTTTAGACAAAAAAAAATTTCTTCCATAATTATAAATACATTGTTTTTTCTCCATCAACTCATTTATTTATACAAGTATAAAATTGCCCAATGCGTACCTTGCAATGTCATAAGGATATATAATTAAAAGGATATATAATGTTTGGCAGGCATGTTATGAACAAAAGTGAAGGTATTATGGGTCCAGGCTTATAAATTATTTGTCAGGGTACATGAACACACCGCACATGAAAGAGTAACATAATTTGTTGATATTTAGGTTTTACAGCACAATATCACAAGAAAATACAATGAATGTATGGTAATATCTAGCATCCAAAGCATTCAATCCTAAATTTAAACCCACACACTACAGTTCACCATATCCAAAGAGAGGTTCCATATCGCAGTAGTTTAATTACATTGTTTTTGCTCTGAAAATTATGGAAATTTTGACAAGATTGTAATAAAATTTCACTGAAATTTTTATAAATCTAAATTATAATTGTTAAATTTCAAAAATTTTACCCAAATTCCAACCACGTTCTACTGTCCCAACAATTCCAATTCCTCCACCTCCATAAACACTTATTTTAATATCCATCACTCCGTAGTATGTTAATATCCCATCTTGACGAGATAAGGTGGTTCAGCATTTAATTTTGTTATCAATTATATACGATATGTTTTCCAACGTGTTAAGAATTTGGTTGATGTATGAGAATGGTTTGTTGCCATGTCATATTTTGAACCCTTGACGTCATTACCATGTCAGCCATCACTCCCAAGAGTAGGAGGGCATTACTACTATCCAGTATCTTGTTAAGCCTGGTTGTTTCCTGACTTTCAAGCCCACTACATGTCAAATTTCATGGCTTTCTTTTACAATTGGCCAAAATTAAGTTAGTTTTTGTTGTCAAAATGGTTTGCAAAAATTTTGGTGGAGGCGATAGAGAAATTTTAGGGTACATACAATTACAGGCAACCAGGGGTTAAATTTGACAGGTCCCCCTACCTATCGGTGAAATTTTTTATGACATTTTTATTTTTAAACGGCCCGTCATTTGACTTTTAATAATTATTTTTACCAGTTTTATCTAAGTGAATATGAGGTCTCAGGCGTGCCTTTTCTTTGCTCGCGTATGTCAAATCATTCTAACTTGGTTTCCCTCTGAGACATAAGTTTTTGTGTCCTCAAGAGTCAAGCCTATTGTCTTATGGTTCAAAATTCAAATCTTGTAATTATCAGTTCAAAATTCAAATCTAATAATCATTGTTCAAATCTATGCTCAATGATTCCCCTTTTATCATCCTGAAATGTTACAAGGATTCCTCTTTTATCATCCTGAAATGTTACAAGGATTTATGGTTCAAATTTAGGATCATGAATCTTTGCTCATTGACTCCGCTTATATCATCTTGTGCTGGTACATGGATCTACAGGTGAAGAAGCCAAGCACGCACAGGCGGGTTACCAAATTTCTCCTTTTCCACTATATTGCCCACATCTCCCAAGGTTCGAAAGCCAATTTAAGTGCCATTAGAGTAATTGGTTGCATATCCACCATTTCAATATCCAATAGCAGGGGTACCCACCTCTGAGCAAGCAGCAGTAACAAAGTGAGCCCCACCACCTGAACGAGGGCGGAGAAAGTGTTGGTTGACTGAAGAGCAGCTCCTGTGCAAATTTAAGATTCTGCCTCAATTGTAAATCGATATCAAAATGTATCCAATGTGTTTGTAGTAAATAGATTGGTTCTGGTAATGATGAGTGAGAACAAATCAACAACAGTGGGAAAACAAATCAGGAGTAGTTAAGTTATTCGACACTCATAGACTCTTGTTCGACATTGTAGTCAAGCTAACACTCCTATCCATAATCTTAGTTGTTTGTGTGCAAGTCAAAGACATGGAGTTGTGGGTTGCTCCTTTAAACTTTAGTGTTTTTATTTCACACCATGACCTTCGTACTTTAATTCTATAACTGTATCTTAACCATCACACCTCTAAACTCAAAACAATCAATGGCTTTTAAAAATAGAAGGAGTTATGGAATTGAAAGTATACGCATTCCCGAAATTTTAATCATGCTTTCACAACAACTACATCCGAAATTTTAATCATGCTTTCACAACAACTACATATTTACTGTCCATAGAAAACTAACCGTTCCCCAAATAAAAAACTCTAATTATCAGAAGCGCAGAGCAATCGGGAAAATAAAATATAAAACCACATCTATAGCTCTTTAATCCAGGAATAGGTTTTATGATTGTTCAAGCAACAACGACATTTCTAACAAGGGAATCTAAGATGACATACCTGCTTTTGTGAAGAAGTTGAATGAATACCATAGCCGATGTCCATTACCAACTTTGAATCTTGACCATCAGTTTCACTGCATGTGCTAAAACAAATGATTTTGAACTTTCCTTTAAATTTTTGTGAAACGAGCGGCTTTCACCCAATCCTTTTTGGCATTACACAGTGAAAGAGGTCTAGGCCATTCCTCTCTAAGAAATGCATTTCATTAGAGCCAGACTATGCTCGTCCATCAAAATCCATACATAGTACAAATATCTGGAGGCCATTTCTCTTAACCACTGTGTATTCACATCATTTTGATTTGATTGACTCGCAACACTTGAGCACCGGGTCAATTCGTCCTGCAAATCTTGAATACGATGGTTACAAATCTTCAATAGGATCGTTACAGATATATAAAATATATATGTATTATATATATAATTGAAACTGGTCATTTTATGATATGCTAGTCATTATGACGTTTTTAAAAATTATTAGCAAGTTGATAATGACGTGTTTATTTTAAATTAAACTGTATTTTATGGGTAAAAACCGTGAAAACGTGCATACGGGCATCAATTTTAAACCCTGCAGGCAACTATTTATCTGAGTGTAAACATTTTGGTAGAAGGTATGTTCCCTTTCCTATGCAAATTCTGGAATGTAAGTAACTGAATTATTGTTCAAATTGCTTTGAAAATGCATGTGTGAATCTCTTTTCCAGTTTTCCCTTGTATTCGTGATCGAATGAACATGATGCATTTATTTGGCAGTATGACTGGCAGTAATTGCTCTCCTCTGAAATTTTTGACTATTGTCATGCACATGCATAATATTGGTTGTTTTTCCCATCAGCCCTCGAGTGCCTCTTGATGATATAATTATAATCATGGTCCCTCCACTGCAACTGCCTATATACATAAAAAAAAATTTAAATATACCATCAATATTAGGTTTTATCACTATCTTGGACTACTTATCATTATAGAACATAGTTTTTTTCCTTGTTGAATGTTGCCTCGACCTTTTGTTATCAAAACCTTTTGAGAGCACAAGGTTGTTCTCAAAGTTTATCTCATACATTTATGAAGATTATGATGATCTTTACTTTTTGCACCGGGCATTTTACAACCCAGCTTCATGTGTAAGGGTGTTTGTTTGTCATCAAAATTGAAATTTTGGCTGTCATCAAAGTTGAAATTTTAATCATGTCCACAAAAAAAACTAAAAATGAAAAAAAAAAAAAAAAAACTATACAAAACATTTAAATAATGTGAGAAAAAAATTTAAATAATTGTATAAATAAACACTTACAAATAGCTCTATGTGCAAACGTTCTTTTTGGAGTATAGAATTTGAGGAAAGGTTTGCACCTTGAGAGATTTGATCCCTCTCGACACATCCAGAGTTAGATAGATCTAAACTGGTGATAATCACAGCCAACTTAGACATTGCTCCATACGTGTTCATTGCATAGCCTTAAATTTTCACTATATCTCAAAGGTGACTCCTTTAGACTTTCAGTTTTGGACCCAAATTTTCACTATATCTCAAAGGTGATTCCTTTAGACTTTCAGTTTTGGGCCCAAATGAGGTGAATAGGTGCGGATAATTTACATTGCATATTTCATTATGTGATGCTCTGAGTTATCCCTTTGGGCTAAGCTTAATTTTAGTTTTCATGGACATCATGCCTTGTTTTTGTTACAAGATGAGTCATTATTTGAGATTCATATACACAAACCCTGATATCAAATTTATGGCTATACGTCAACGATGTACAAAATGTTCATTGGTAACAAGTTTACATAGATTTCAATTTACACTATATTCAATGGTTTCCAGATTCACTTAAGATATATAAGTAGTATTTGCACATTACTGTGCAAAGGAATGCTTACATCGTTAAATGGGAGGTGGGAGGTGGTTGTGTTGAAAAAGAGGGGTATGCTGTTAAACGAGGGGAGGGACACTTATTCAAAATTATATCAGAAACTACGAATAGTCAAGGGACATTTATTCAAAATTATATCAGAAACTACGAATATTCAAAATTATATCAGAAACTACGAATCTGAACAACTTCATGAGAATAAACCTCACAATAAAAAAATATTATGGTCACCCAAAAGCTTTACTAAAGCAATCACCTGCATAACATTATACTTCACTGTCTGTAGCCAATTGATTATTGTTTTCATATGTCGTTGTTTTTTGTCATCTTTAGACATGCCAACATAGACACTTCAAGGAATAAAACTCATTTACGAAATCGATCAATTTCAGAGTAATTCATCAGGTGAAAGAACTCATAAAGTAAATATAAAAGATTTACTCCTGCTTTAGCCCCTAAGACCCTCAATTTTGGGCCCAAACGTGGTTTTCATATTCGAAGAAGCTATCTCTCATGCATTGAAATTTTATTGTGTATTTCTCGTGGTTTTCCTTTGTTACAGCTGATTTTCGGTCCACGCATTAGAAATTTTGCATTTATCTATGAAAACTTAACCCTATATACTTTTTTTTCTTCATACTTGGCACGTTGTTTTTGTGTTACTGTAATATTCTATGACTATGATTATCATGACGGGTCATTGACCTCTATACTTTCTATTGTGTTGCCCACTAATGTTTTGAATTGTTTGGCATAGTCATCCTCGGCGAGGACAAAAAATAATTCCCGCTTAATGTGATATCATTGTATTGTAAATAGACCACTCATACGCGTTGATTTTCAATACGCTACATACCATTTCATTCATACCATTTATAATACCTATGAAATATATGATACTCTATTCATTGATGTTGGTGGTTTTTTTCACATAATACACAACCTTTTACTAGGCTCGTTTATGACGTTTCATTTTCAGGACCTATAAACTTGACACTCTTTCAATTCACACACTTGTCGATCGCATAAGCCATTTCATTTATTTATTGGCAACAAATAACCAGCCTGCGTATGCGCTATAAATGTATGGGCGTTGTATATGCCCGTTGTTGGATTACTGGTCTGTCAAAATCGAATAGTGAGCATATATAGCCCCGTACATTTACAGCCCATTGGTAGGCTGGTTATTTTCAGCCTTTTTGATTTGTCCACTCCCTATGCAATCCTTAGACTTTCATTTGATGTGATTTTTGGAATTATAATATTATATTGAGACAACATTGTCACCCACCATACAATTACATAATTATTGACCAAATATTGTGACAATATATGCATGAGTTTAAACCCTTCCCCTGTATAAAATATTTCTCTCTGTGTTACCTTTTTCACTCATATATTAGTAAAAGCAATTTGATTGATTATTTCTTTACTTAAAAAGTACAATGATCATTATTTCTTTACTTAAAAAGTACAATGATCATTTTTACTTCTATAGTATGATCTTTTTTAGTCGCAATAGTTGAGTAAGAAGAAGAAATAATAGAGCCAAAGGGGTGGGAATAAGAAGAGATAGAAGGCCCAGAGTTTCTTCATTTTGATATAGATTCGGAAGATTTAAGGCAATTATTACAATATGGAGTCATGAACTTGACTGGTTAGCCTGTTATCTAGCCCCCACACTCATCTATTCATAACGCACCTAGAATTGGCATTTGAGTGGCTCCTCACGTCTCAGCCCCAATAGTCATCCCTGCCAACGATGGTTAAAAGAATATCATACAACCACAACCTTTGCAGTATGTCTAGGGATGGCCAACAAATTCTTTGCCTCCCCTCCACCTTTTCCTTTGATCCATCCATCACAACAACAACAGTTTGTTGCCTCATGAGCTAATCATGTCTCCCAAGTAGCAGCTCAATCATCGTGACATGTTAATCATCCCCCTCAATCTGTTGCCAGTGAAGGAAAATAGAAGGCCGAAGTAACCAATTATTTAGATTCATCCCATGGTTCCTCATGCTTTGTTTCCTCCTAGGCACATTAGGACAAATCAGCACAACATGTTGAGAGAAAAATTGAAGGAAAAACAAGATCTCACAGTAAACTTGGATTTCAGTGATAGTTTCTTTGATGTTTGTGGTTGAGATTGGTTATAATTGTTATAACAGTGACATGGTATTTACAGTTTTCATTTTAGTTTCCATCATTTACATATTTTCAGCTTCTTCATTTGCATAGTTTGGTACAACATGTATATTTTGGATGGCACTTTCTTCCTTTAGTTTTTATGATATATGGCATATATTTTTTTAGGATGCATCTATATGGTTGTTTTTGTAAATTTATTTTATTTTTATTTTTATTAGGATACATAAGGAGGATTTACATGTTTTGGAGGTACAAGAAGGATGGGGACTAATATTTTCACGTGGTTTATATCTTACATCAACCTTAGATATTTGAATGTCCATGGATCATTGCTTTTTCAGATTATTTATTTATGGTAAAAATATATATATGATTAGGAAGTTTAACTTTTATGGATCAGGAGGGACCCACCTACTAGGAAGTTAAACATAATAATTTAAAAGTTAAATTAATTTAACTTTTCTCCTTTAAATAGCCCATCCTCGCATTATAATCAACACTTGATTAGAAATTAAATCTTAACTAATTTCCAAATCGGTTCAACTTTCCAAACTACTTTGAATACCCACAAAAGAGGATTGAGCCTATAAAAGAAAAAAGAGAGAACATTGTGAGGAGAGATATGCATTAAATAATTCCTAGTTGTCATTCCTTCCTTTTGAGATCATTATTATGTGAGTTACAATAAGTTGAATCAAAGGTGGTAGGAGATTATTTTCGAAGGGAAGATACATTTTAAATGTTATGCAACCAGCTCACAAAAATAGAAGAAAAGATAGATCAACGACTTCAAAATCCACCTCTTTGAGGGGCAACCTCCTTTACATTAAATAAATGAACAATTCTTGGATGATTCAAATGACAAAACCTCATTTCTATATATAGAGTCTAAGGGGTCACAATATAATTAGAGTCGACATAACAATAATAATGTAAGGGTACAACAATAACAATAGTGGGCTTCTATGAGGCACAATAATTACAATATGGGGACAAGATGGGCACACAATAATAATAAGGGGCTACAATGACAATAATAATAAGCGAATACACTAGTATTATAGGGACCTAACATGCCCCTCTCCTTCAAAAATGTTTTGTCCTTAACGCTTGAGTAGTTCTGGATGCTTTTGTACAAAATTCTCATCCTCCCATGTGGAATCTTTAGCGGGTAAGTTCTTTCACTCGATGAGTTACTCTGAAATTGATCAATTTCATAGCTATCAATTTCTTGTTTCTGTGACTGCTTCAGGTTCCAATATGATTTTTCCTTCCTCATCAAGTTCTGGCAATATTGTTTGAACTAGGAGCTTGTAACCTATAACCTTCATATGGAAAACTGGGTGCACTCGGGAAGATGCGGGAAGCTCCAATTTGTATTCCATAGTACCAATCTTTTGTAACACATTGTATGAACCATAATACTTTGGCAATAATTTATTATCTTTCTTATCTTGTTGACAGGAATTTGTTTGTATTGTTGTAGTCGTAGATATACCTAGTCACCTACATCAAAACTGCTTTCGCTGCGATGTTGATCTACCTGTTGTTTCATTCTATTCTGCGCCAAAGTGAGGTTATCCTTTAATAGTTTGAGAACTTGTTGTTGATGCTCGATGTGATCTTCCACTTCTTGAACCTTATAATTTTCTCTTAAATATGTTGTGACAGACAGTGGATGATATCCATAAAGTGCCATAAATGGGGTCATTTTTGCTATAGTATGGAAGGAAGTGTTATACCTCCATTCAGCCAGCAGCAACCACTTCACCCATTGTGTCTATTTATCAGATACAAAGCAACGAAGATATCCTTCCAAACATTTGTCCAGTATCTCGGTTTTCCCATCAAATTGGGGATGATAAGATGAGTTATGTGCTAAATGAGTACCCAGACAATAAATAATTATGTCCAAAAATTTCCAGTGAAAATGGGATTTCTGTCACTTACAATAATCTGTGGGTTTCCATGTAGCTTTTGAATTGTTTCCATAAATGTAGTAGCAACTGTATTGGCTTTAAATGGATGAGATAATGCACAAAAGTGTGCGTACTTGGTCATTCTATCAATTACCACCATGATGACACTTTTCCCTTCGAACTTGGGTAAACCTGTGATAAAATCCATCGAAACCTCCTCCCAACATTGGCTTGGAAGGGATAAAGGTTGTAACAGACCCGAGGTCTTAATTGTCTCAACTTTATTTTGTTGGCAAACCATTCATCTCTTGCTTTGTTTATCCAATCTGGTTGGATAATAGAAATGGTACAAAACAATGCTTCCACATCCTCATCATTTCTTGAGAGTGTGTCTGCAACAACATTTTGGCTCCCTTTTTTGTAGATGATTTCAAAGTCATAACCCAACATCTTTGTGACCCATTTTTGCTGCTCTTCTGAAGATAATATTTGTTCTAAGAAGTATTTAAGACTATCATGATATGTTTTTACCTTGAAGTGTCTTCCCATTAGGTAAGGTCACCATTTCTTAGGTACATGTAGTATTGCCAACATTTCCTTATCATAAATAGCTGTGTAAATACTTTCCTTTGATTGGAAAACTTTTGAAAGCAATGCGTCTTCCTTCTTGCATTAAAACAACACCAATTCCATTTCTTGAGGCATCACATTCCACAATAAAGGTTTTTTTGAAGTCTGGTGTATCTAAGACCGATACTTGGCACATTGCCTCTTTAAGATGTTCAAAGGCCTTCGTTGCTTTTCGAGTCCAAGAAAATGCATCTTTCTTCAGTAATGTTCTTTGAGGTGCTGCTAGTCTCCCATAATTCTTAACAAACTTGTGATAATACCCTGTCAACCTGAGAAATGCTCGCAGATGCTTTATGGAGGTGGGGATTTCCATTCCTTAGTGGCTTTAATTTTGTTAGGGTCTACCTTAACACCTTCATGAGATACAATATGACCCAGATATTCCACTTTTTGTACTCCAAAGAAACAGTTGGATGCTTTTTCATATAATTGTTTCTCCTCCAATAGTTTGAGCACCCTGTCAACATGTTGAACATGATCCTTCCAAGACTTATTATAGATTAGTATATCATCAAAAAATATTGTCACAAATTTTCTAAGGGTGGGTTTGAAAATGGAATTCATCAAACCTTGAAATGTAGAAGGTTCATTGGTAAGGCCAAAAGGCATGACCAAAAATTCATAATGACCCTCATGAGTTCTAAATGTTGTTTTCAGAATGTCTTCATTCTTCATTCTGATTTGATGATATCCTGAATGAAGTTCCAACTTGGTGAAGTAAATTACTCCATGTAATTCATCCAATAATTCATCAATGACGGGAATGGGAAAATTATCTTTAATAGTGAGCTTGTTGAGCTCCTTATAATCTGGACGCATGCATCATGATCCAACCTTCTTGTGCACCAATACTACTAGAGTAAAGAAAGAACTTTGACTAGGTTGAATTATACCAACCTCTAGCATTTCTGCAACCATACATTCAATTTCACTCTTTTGGGCATATGGATATCTGTAAGGCCTGATATTTGGAGGAACACTTCCTAGAATCAAATGAATAGCATGATCATGATCACAAATAGGTGGGAGGCCTCTGGAAATCTCAAATACCTTGGAATGATTGTCTAAAACTTTTTGGAGATCTGGAGAAATAGATGATTTCAATGTGGGAACCTCTAGTGAACATAATTGTGTAATTACACCTTGTTGTTCTTTCTTTAGAATCTTTGTCATGATGTCAAAGATGATTATCTTTCCTAGTTTCCCTGCGATACCCCTTAATTCAACTTCCTTTCCTTCCCAAAAAAAATTAAAGAAAAGTTCTTGAAAATTAAAAGTTATCGTACCCAAAGGTTGTAGCCATTGGACTCCTAGTACAACATCAGTGCCACCCATTGGAATAGATAGCATTGAACTATTCAATACATACTGTCCCATCGATAGCTTGATATTATGGCACTTTCCAGAGCAATTTATGGTTCCTCCATTTGCAACCATCACTTGACACTTTGGTGCTAGATATAGGAAGCAATTCAATTCCTTGGCTATCTTACAATGAATAAAATTATGGGTACTACACGAACCAATCAACACTATTACCTTTTTCTTCTTGATATGTCCTTCTATATTGATGGTTTGAGGGGTGGTAATTCCTACCAATGCATTACAAGATATGGTCGGATTCATTTCTTCTTTCTCTAGGGATGGTTCCTGGTGTATATCCTCTTCTTTTGACATTTCTTGTTATGTTTCTTCCTCCTCTTCACAATCTAAGTAAAAAAATAAATTCTCAGCACACTTATGACCTTTAGTGTATTTTCTATCACAATTGTAACAAAGCCCCTTTGCTCTTTTTTCTTTCAATTGTTGTGGTGTCAACCTTGTAGGTTGTGGAAGGCTAGGGGCAGCAACACTTCCATATTTTTAGTTATGAGTGGTAGGCTTCCTTGTTGCCATAATTTTTCTTTCAATTTTTCTTGCCAACCTGAATGCCTTCTCCATTGAATCAAGTTCCCAAAGGCGAACCTCATGTTGGATGTTATCCTTTAAATTCCCTATGAACACATCCATCCTATGCTCCTCTAGAATATATTTTACCCTTATATTCAATTTTTGGAAATCCTCAATGTGCTCCACCATTGAACCCTTTTGTTTGAGATTTATCAATTGGCTAAAGAAGGTGTTTCTTTTTGTATCCTCATAATGTGCTATCATTTCCTCCATAAAAATTGACCAAGTTACAATTTTTTTACGAGAGCAAATCCATTAATACCATACAAATAGATTGGGTTCCCAATATAAAGTTGCAATGCGTACCTTTTGTGTGTTTTGTACATTATGGAGATTGAAATATTGCTCCATCTGTAGTATCCATGTTACGAGACCCTTGTCATCAAACTTCCTCATAACAATCTTTGGAATGTGGTGGGTCTTCAATATAGTATTACAGTCTATGAAATCATGATTAGCAATTCTTTTGTTCTCATCATGAGTTTCCTCTACTACCTTTTCACCATTAGCAAGCATTTCACGTAGTAACTTTGCCAAACCTCCCTTGAAACCTTCCATGTCTTTCTTCAAATCTTCAATGTTTCCTTTTGATTCATTTATTCCATTCTTAAAATCATCAATATTAGCTTCCATGTCATTCTTAAAACCATCCATCTTAGCTTCTGTTACTTTTTGTGAGAGTGAAATTTGTTGCACTTGGTCTCATAATTTTGATATATCATGTTGCATTTCTTCCTCTTCTTCATGAGTCATAGAAGAGATTTCGGGTTGCTTACTAGGTGTTTCCATTTTCTTTCTCCAGGGAATCAATTAATCATAATTATTCTTCACTATTCCATTTTAATCACTTCAAACTAATTTTTCAAACAAAACTTATGCAAATTTTAAACAAAACTACACACCTTTTATTTTTATTTGTTTTCGTTGTAGGAGCTCGATTTTGAATCTGATGTATCTCTAAAATTTTAGATCTCCAAGGTCTGAAATTCCATAATGTAGTATATCTATGCGTTCTCTTTCCAACCCCACAAGTCTGATCAATATTGCATTTTCCAAGAAAGATTTATGCCCAATCTCTCACAATGACCTGATTATAGAATGGTTCAATAGAGCGAACTTGTATGAAGTGACACGTGTCACTCTTTTGACCTTAGGTCTTGAAAACGATATCTAACAAACTACAGTCTATACTCCTTTTGTATATTTTTACGAAATTTGAATATGATGCTCAGAAATAAAGTTATGACAATTTTCCCAAGATCACCTGTTTGGGATGGAATTCGGGAGCTTGCAAAAGCCCTAACTTCCTTGGTTCATATCTCTGAAACTATTGCGATACAAGATCTGAAATTCAGACACAAAGTTCTTCGGGAAGTTGTCTCAAATGGGTTTTTTCTTAATATTTTGAAGCTTTGTAGAAACAAAGTTATAGCGACAATTCCACGATGGCTTGTTTAAAGCAGCGAAACCCTAGAATCCAAAGCTCTGATACCAAATTTTATGCAACCAACTCACAAAAATAGAAGAAAAGATAGATCAACGACTTCAAAATCACCCTCTTCGAGGGGGAAACCTCCTTTACATTAAACAAATGAACAATTCTTGGCTAATTCAAATGAAAAAACCTCCTTTCTATTTATAGGAGTCTAAGGGGGTCACAATTAGGACATAACGTTCTTCAGGATGTTGTCTCAAATGGGTTTTGTTTTAAGCTTCTGAAGCTTCGTAGAAACAAAGTTATAGTGAACATTCCACGATGGCCTATTTGAAGTAGTGAAACCCTAGAATCCAAAGCTCTGATACCAAATGTTATGCAACCAAGTCACAAAAATAGAAGAAATGATAGATCAACGACTTCAAAATTTGCCTCTTCGAGGGGGAAACCTCCTTTACATTAAAGAAATGAACAATTCTTGGATGATTCAAATGACAAAACCTCTTTTCTATATATAGGAGTCTAAGGGGGTCACAATATAATCATAGTCGACATAACAATAATAATGTAAGGGCACAACAATAACAATAGTGGGCTTCTATGGGGCACAATAATAATAATATGGGGACAACATAGGCACAACAATAATAATAAGGGGCTACAATGACAATAATAATAAGGGAATGCACTAGTATTATAGGGACCTAACACTGAAAGGAAACTCCACTCAACCTTTGAGCACATCTCTTTAGGTAACTTGAAATTCTTATAATTTATTTGCTACTAGAAGGTATGGCCTGAATTTAACCAGTGCTAACAACTATTACTTTTGCAGATAAAATAGGTTGTTTATAATTGTATTAAATCACTCGAAGGTGTTTGAAGGTTGTCTCATAATTTATCTCTTTGTGGGGTGTCTATATATGACCTCTTTTGAATTGCAAATACTCATATTCTAACTTGGAAAAAATTCTTCATAAGAATATACCATTGTATTATGCTATACTCATAGACATTTATTTAATAAATCAACCTTTTTTCTTTATATTTTATTGTGTATATTTCTTGGAGAAATATTAACTTTTATCTGCAATTTGTTCTCTAAATTTTTATAAAATTAATTGCAGCTGACACTTTACAATTTTTGGGGTTTTAAGACTCCACAATACTGATTAGTTTTCTAGTAATTGAAGTCTCACTTTTAATTTCGATTTTTGATAATCTTGTGTACAACTTTTATTTCTATAGTTTTTATGATATTTTTTCATGTTTCTATATATATTAATCTCAGTTTTATTTTATGTTTTATATTTCTGTAAATAAACTTATTTTTATTATAAAAATATGTAAATTCCATCTCAATCATTCATAACACTTTGGGCGTAAAACAACGGGAAAACTTGTCCTGTCATCTCACCCACCTTATGAGATTTGAGAAGTTGATTGAGAGAAGTATAAAAACTTATCCTCTGTCAACCCCTAGAAAATTCCATCTATGTATAAGTTGGGAAAACCTTCAACCATTCCTTGTTTGGATAATTAATCCAAATAATCATAAGTAAGGTGACCAAATATCTCATGCCAAGATATGTTCTCCTCATTAGTATGTGTTAGAAGAGAAAAAATAGATTTAGGAATAAATTGAGAGAAAGTGTATAACCTATAATGGTGGTTCATCTCTCCAATAGAAACTATAGAACCATTTGACAAGTTGGAAATCACCATTGCATTTGGAGTAAATTCTACTTTATTTCTTGACCCTTAATGAGTAAACTAATAAGTGGAAAGTAGGTTAACTGAAAGTTAAGGAACATATAATATCTAGTTAAAGATTCCATGGGCCAAGTCGATTCCACCCTCCACAAACATCCATAGGTGTACCATCTCCTAAAAAATATGGGCGGTCTAGGACCCTCATAGAAAGGGTAAGAATGATGTTGACTAAATAATTACTTTATTTGGCATTTTAGGATGCATCCTATTTGGTGAAGGAAAGAATGTTGAAGATTGTAGAAGGTAAGGAACTACCTCATGTTCGTGTTCTGGATTTAATTTGGGGCATGCAATGGAGATGTGAAGTATATCAAAAAATCTAGGTGATGTCAATCCCAACTCCTTATTTAAACTTTGAATTTATATCAAAAAGAGTTAAACCTACCACATTTCTCCAAAGTAATATATTTACTTATAAAACACAGGGGAAACCTCTACTAGAAAGGTTGTTTTAAAAATAGCATCAAGAAATTCCAATTTAATTTGTCCTTGAATTAAATCTAAATTATATTCTCATAGCAACTTGTAATAGTTAATTAAGTTAAATTCACTTAGTTGGCTTAGGAAATTTGAGTTGGAAGTCTATCTAGAGTCATGTAGAGTGATCCCTAAATTTTAGGGGCTCGGGTTGAGTTCTTTTGAGTTGTAATTAATTAACTCAGTCTAATTGAGTAATAGTCAGTTAAACTAGTTCTAACTGTTGGGGGAACTAGTAGGAGGTCTAATAGTGGGGACAGACACCAGTGCATCCTCAGTACCACACCAGTTAGCTGAAGATACACTCATAAATAACTTATGCATGTCAATTCAGAGGAAGACCCAGTTGAGATTAGAGTTTAGGGACAGTGTACTATCAGTTGTATAATTTTCCAAGTTGTATAGTTGGTGCATGCAATCAATTGAGGGCCTATGGATGGATTGCACAATTATGGAGAGTGGATTTCCTAATTAAATAGAGGCTAATTATCTCAATAATTATGCAAGGAATTAGGGGCTTGGCAGGCAGCAGATTTGGCTAAGTGTTGGCTTGAGCTGGCTTGTGAGGCAGAGAGTTAGATTGTACTAGTGCAGGAATTGTTTGGGTTGAACAAGCATTGTATTTTCTTCTTAGATATTCTGGTTAATGCAATATAAATAGTCGGGGTTTTTAGCAATTGCTTTCCCTAGAGAAATATTGTGTTATGTGTGATTGATATTCTTCCTTTTCTGCTTATTGTTTTCATCGATCAATTTTGGTTTCTGCTGAAGAGTAGAGTATATTCTTGTCTTGTGTTTTAGCATATCACATAAGTTGTTGAATCTACAGTAAAAATATACATGGTATCAGAGATGAAGATAGTATAGAAGAGGAGAATTCGAGTTTGTTGTGCAGGTGAAATCGAATTTGCAAGTTCATACTTCAGAGTCAACAATATGTCATTCTACGGTTTGAGACTTGAGTATGCCTTGGAGGGAAGCTCGAATTACATAGCTTGGAAGGATAGGATGGAGGTAGTGCTGGAAGACAATGGCCTCAAGGAATTCATAGATCATGATATTCCTAAGCCTCTAGCATCAGATGCTAAAGATCTGGCTGAATGGAGAAAGTGTGTGGCAAAAGCGAGAAGGATTATCCTGGAAGGAGTTTGAGATCACATTGTCTCGAATCTCCATAGTAAGGACACTCCATTTGCAATGTGGAAGGCATTAATGGACCTATTTAAAAATAGTAGTGACCATAGGAAGTTGGAACTTAAGGAAAAATTCAGAAATATCAAGATGGAGAAGGGTGACTCAATTCTGAAGTACTTTACCATGTTCACCCAATGTTGAGATGAGCTTAGAAGTGTCAGGATTACTATTGCAGAAGATGATCTGGTGTACTTAGCTCTTCTAGGAATTCCTAAGAGATCACACGGTTACTAGGACCCGGTTAATAGGAGGGAGAATCTACCAGAGTGGGAGCGGTTGTGGTCAGACTTGGTACAAGAAGAGTTTCAATGGAACACCAGAGATGGGATCTCTTCCAAAGAAGTGGAAGATGACTTTGAATTAGCTAGCAAAGAAAAGAAATCCAATGGAAATAAGTCCCAAGGCAAGGAGGGCGGAAAAAAGAAGGACTTGTCAAACATCAAGTGTTTTCATTGTCACAAGTACGGGCATTATTCCATATATTGCCCACAAAAGAAAGAAAGAAGGAAGGAGCATGCAATAGTAGTAGTAGGTGAATCTATAGCTTCACAATTTGAGCTTGATTTCACTCTCATTGCATGCATGGCTAGCACTGTAATGGGAAGCATGTGGTATCTTGACAGTGGTGCCTCGTTCCATATGACGGGGAATAGAGATCTCTTCAGTGACTTTGAGGAGAAAGACCTCAAGCAAAACATAGAGTTTGGAGATAATAAGAGGTATAGCGCTACCGGCATCAATACAGTTACCTTTTAGAGGGAGTTTGGATCCCCTCTCAGAATCACATATGTGATGTATGTTCCAGGACTAAAGAAGAATCTAGTTTCCATCACCTATTGGAAGATCCTGGCTATGATGTGATTTATAGTAAGGGAAAGGTTTTCCTTAGACACATCGCCACGGGACAGGTGAAACAGATCGGTGTGCGAGTCAAGAACATGTATGCACTTGAGGTACAATATGCATGCAAAGCCTTGAGGAGCAAGGAAAATGTTAGATACTTGGTGGTTGAGAGAGAGAGTAAATTACCTCTCAACGTGCATCCCCAGAAGAAGCCTCAGAAGCAACCTCAGAAATTTTTGGAGCATCCACAATTAGAGAATCTGAGAGGAGACCGAGTGGAGACATCCACTGAAGTAGAGACCTCAAATAGGGGGGAATTTTGAGCCAAGTGGGAAGAGGGAGAACATTCAGCCATACCTCCAGGTGACAGGTGGGGAAGGTGGGGCAATGTGAAGTAATAGTCCCAAGAGTGCATAAATTTGGGCAGGATCCATTGAGATGTTTTGTCTCATGGATCATTACCTTACTATGGGAGCCCATAGTACATAGTAGCAGGATGGATCAATCATGGTTGATGCAGTCATATGTCAAAGTGACAGAGGCAGATGTTAAAAGCAAACATATATTGGGGAGCGCATAGCAAATTTGGTAGCAGTGAAAATGGCACAGTGTAGAGGTAGCAGAAGCATAAAGTTTTCAGTAGACAGTGTAGGACCTAGTAGCAGTCAGAGACTCTGGTGATAGATGCATCATACTGATTCGAGAAGTTGCAGTAGCAACAACACTAGAGAGAAGTGTTGCATGTAGAACATTTCAAAGGTAGCGGATCGGGATAGAGTTGAATTCCTTTCTTGTTGAGAGGGAGTGTTAAACATAGCAACAATAAATTCCAATTTAATTTGTCCTTGAATTAAATTGAGAATTAAATCGAAATTCTATTCTCATAGCAACTTGTAATATTTAATTAAGTTAAATTGACTTAGTTGGCTTTGTAAATTTGAGTTGGAAATCCATCTAGAGTAATGTAGAGTGATTCCTAAATTTTAGGGGCCGAGGTTGACTTATTTTGAGTTGTAATTAATTAACTCAGTCTAACTGAGTAATAGTCAGTTAAACTAGTTCTAATTGTTTGAAGAACTAACAGGAGCTCAAGTAGTGGGGACAAGCACCAGTGCATCCTCAATACCACACCATTTAATTGAAGATTCACTCATAAATAACTCATGCATGTCAGTTCAGAGGAATACCCAATTGAGATTAGAGTTCAGGGACAATGTACTATCAGTTGTATAATTTTCCAAGTTTTATAGATGGTGCATGCAATCAGTTGAGGGCCTATGGATGGATTGTGCAGTTATGGAGAGTGGATTTTCCAATTAAATAGACGTTAATTCTCTCAGGAATTGTGCAAGGAAGTAGGGGCTTGGTAGGTAGCAGATTTGGTTAAGTGTTGGCTTGAGTTGGCTTCTAAGGCAGAGAGTTAGATTATACTAGTGCAAGAATTGTTCGGGTTGAATAAGCATTGTATTTTCTTCTCAGATCTTATGGTTAATGCAATATAGATAATCAAAGGTTTTAAAAGTTGCTTTCCCCAGAGAAATATTGCATTATGTGTGATTGATATTCTTCCTTTTATGCTTATTGTTGTCATCGATCAATTTTGGTTTCCATTGAAGAGTAGAGTAGATTCTTGTCTTATGTTATCATATCACATAAGTTGTTGAATCTACAGTAAAAATCTACAGGTTGGATGAGACAACTAATCCAAATGACCTAAGAGCCTAAGAAGGAAGTTAGAGAGCTTGGATTCATAAATACATTAGAGTATGGGTGCCTTAGAGAGATCAAGAGAAAGCCCACAATATAAAGAAATGGATGATACTTATAGATAGGAAATGACATTACATAGTCATTGAGGAAGCAACATCTAATTGTTGCAAAGAATACTTACATCATAGTTAGTAATCCATAGGTTTGAGTGATGAACCACTAGAAAAAATCATGTGTTTCCACCTATTTTAAGGTCTCTAGTCTACACTTTAAGTTTATGTAAGAGATTTGTGGATCAATATGCATGACCCACCTATTAGTTGCAATGGATAGGGAATGCAACAAGATATCACAATTGATTCATTAAACCTTTATAATCACCATTAAACCTTTCTAATCACCCTTAAACATATTTGGAATGGTTGGAGGTCTATAAAAGGCATCTCTAACTAACCAATGGATCAAATCAAGCATGCATGCCTAGGTTGATCAAAGTAGGAAGATAGTGTCCATGGTTTGAATATGTATGTGCTAAAAAAGGTCAAATAATGATCTACACCAAGCATATATGGATCTCACTTAGGAAATAGACATTAAATAAGGGAAAAACTACACTCAAATTTTTAGAGGGTGAATTATTTACCATCCAAAATAACAACTACTAATCATGAGGGTCTTGATTAGGCTTGAACACGTGACTTATGGCCTCCTCATTATCATCATGCCTTGGGTAGATGGTTCAACTAATTGAGCTAAGATTGGGGGATAATCACACATACAAACACATATTCCCAAAAAAACTCACATGATCCCTCCTCTTCCTTAGAATATATGTATAGAAGGAAACACAATCACTGGTCATAATACTAACTAGTTACCTAGTGGGATGTAGTCACACTTGAACCTTTTCCATATTATAATAATGAACTCCACCATGAAATATTATATTGAATTTATGTGTGTGTGTGTGAGTATTTTATTTTTTTCACTAAGGAAAACTTATGAGTTGATCCAAGGGATGATTCCCCACATTTATAAATTGCACCCCTAGTTAACCCATTAGATAGAAGAGTGTACGTCACCCAATGGGATTTGAATTGGACACTTATTGGAACACAACTAACCAAGTGCCCAACAAATTTTCCAAAAACTAATTGAGATAACCCCAGAGTATATATATATATATATATATATTCCCAACGAAAAAAAAAAAAAAAATTTAAGAAAATCAATGGAAGCTTTCCCACATTTGTGGATGGCATCCCTATAAAACCATCAACTTGAATATGTGTACCTTTCCTAGGGGGAATTTAGATTGGGTACATTGTAATAGAAAGCTAGCCAAAAGTCTAGCATCATTTGTGACAACTAGTTGAACTAACCCCTTCACACACACAAACACAATGACACACACACACACGCACACTAAGGCATTAGGGGAATTTTGAGGTCTAAAATGTGTCTCCTAAGGAAAATATACAATCAAAATTCACTTATGAGAACCAATCACATTTTAGGGGATGACATCATCCTAATCGTTGAGGTGGCATTGCTTGAGTTAAAAGTACTTACTTGTCACATTCTCAATGGTGGATAAAAACTCATGGTTAACCATGTTAATGCTCTAAGTATTTTTAAAGTCATAAAGTAAAGTACTCATAATAAAGATCATTTCACACTTTTTGAATAAAATATTAGTATTGTCATTTCATATTTTTTGAAAGAAACAATGCATATCCCAATACAATCTTCATGTATTTACACATTTTTCAATAAATATTATATTTGTATATTTTCATATATTTATTTTTAAATTATATATTCATCTCATTTTATTTAATATTACAATTTCAAATTAATTATAAGTTAATATCTATACATATATATTATACATATGAAATCAAAATAAATATTAATGTAACCTTGTAATTTTAGGATAAATCAAATCTATGAATAATATTATTATAATATTAATAGCAATACAAGCATATTAGAATTAAAGAAAAAATGTATATTAGTTTTGTATGATTTATGGTTTTTTTTTTAATAAATTGATCTTACAAATTCTTCTTAATTTCAAGTTATTGAACAATATGTAAAATTATGTTAGTATAACATTTTTAAACAAATCAATGTGATAAGGATTATTAAAAAAATTATAATGTTTTTCCAAAATAGAAAATAATACATTTTTATTATGTTAATTACAATAATAATTTTATTAAAATATTTAATGATTAAAATGTGAATATAATTATTGGTTCTACAAATTCGCTTATATTTAACTTGAAATTATAAAATAATATGCAATATCTTAAAAAATCAATAATATTGATTTTTTACATGTATATTTTACATTTTATTTATTTATTTTAATTTAAACCAGTGAAATAATATATTGTATTATTTGATTTTTATATGGTAAATTAATTACATAATATTATGTAATTTAATTGTATAATTTAAATAATATAAATTTTAATTAATAGTATATTATACAATTAAGAATTTATGAATTTATAATTATCATTTATTTTAAGTTATTTAAGTACAAATGACACATGCGTGAGTTGTTCAATGATAATGAATTTTTCTTGAAAAACTTATTCTTATTTATAGTCACATCAATACAATTTTTTTATTAATTTTATTTTGGTACAACTTTTCAATTGAATTTAACCATGGTTACATGGATTGTGGTGCAAAAAGTGAATTGCAAATTCATAAATATTATTTTATTGCTTACTTAGGAGGCCCATTTTATACCTCAAAATTCCCCTAATCAGAAACCTTCTAGGAACTTCCCCTCACTTTGAGGATGGTACCCAAGGTAAACCATAACATAAGGCCATGTGAGCAACTCATGAATATATCATATATAGCTCATCAACAATTGGATCATTAAGAGAAAACATGTCACAAATGGGATCCAAACCCATATGGGGTCGATAACAACTTTTCCTCAAATCACTCGATCTACCCACAATCTATACTCTCTCTCTCTCTCTCTCTCTCTCTCTCTCTCTCTCTCTCTCTCTTTATTAAATATGTGTACTCTTTATTAAATAGATAAGGAAGGGTACATTTGAATAATGGATAAAGGTCAAGTGTATCCCATGTGGTTGCATCTACATGTTTGTTTATCTTTCTTTATTTTACATCCAAAAAAAATGAAATGTGAACCCATTCCATATATATATAATGGGAGAAAAACTGAGGAAACATCATGAGCATCATTCACCAACTTTTTGTCTTTTATTTTCTTTTCTCTTTTTTATCTTCTCACAAATTGTTGTTGAAATGTGCACTATAGGTGCGTTCACGACCATTACTTATATGTTTTATGCCTTCTCTTGCTAGCTCTAGGGGTGAGGGGAGGACATAGTGACTAGGAGCTTTGAGGAAGTGTAACACCTTAGTCTTCAATCCTCTACTAATATTGTGATTGCAATTACTTATGTGAATGATCACTATATGGAAAATAAATGTAAATGGGTCAAAATACCCAAAAAAATGCAATTATACTTTAATAACAATTGATGAAGACATTAAGCATGGATATAGACCATAAGAAGTCATGATAGGGGGAGGGAAGCTAGCAAAAAGGAATTTATGGGATCAATCCATGCCAATAAATTATTTGGTTGAGCCAATACTCATAAGATCTAATATTGTTAACTTTTCACAAGAAAGTATCTAATGGGAAAGTAGTAATAACTCCCATAATTATGGAAGTAGTTGGGTTTTGCCTCAACTATCTCATCCAAGGTATGGGCATAGTACCATTCAAATACTTTTGGATTCGAACGAAAAAATAATTATTTGACCATGATGAGCATTGGTAGGAAAATCCATCAAGGAAGGAACCCAAAAATAAAGGAGAAAGGGAAATTAAGAATCACATGGGAAGTGAATTAGGAAAGCACTGGTGGAGGCACTCTCAAGAAGTGAGAGAAAATCAAAGAGACAAACAAGAGTCTCTCATGTGGTCATAGAAACCTGTGCATGATTTTAGTTTTCCTAGTTTGGTGAGAAAAATAGATTTTAGAGACTTTAACCCGAGCTATAGGGTCAACTAGAATTACTAAGAATTTTTTCTAAACTATGCGCAAAACCATTAGTGAAGCACTAAGGGACTATTGGCTTAGAGAAGGGATCCCTTCATGATGTGTATGCTCAAAATGTCTAATTATTGAGAAATCTTATGAAACTATGCACAAAAATAAATAAAGAGAGAAGCACCAAGGGACTATTGGCTTAGAGAGGGGATCCTTTTGTGATGTGTAGGCCCCTTGTGGCCACAATGTGAATGATAATAGCCCTTGGTTCAATAGGTTGAAATAAGTCATGTTAATTTCTGTGTGGATGAAGGAGAATGGCCTTCGTCCTTAAACAAATGATAACCTAAGAGAGAATTTCCCTTTGGTTGTATTTTATGTAGAATAGTTGAACAAACAACTCTCAATAGTTTGGAAAACTCTGGGCTTAATGTGATTTCAAGAGGAGTTGATTATCTTGATTTGATGAAGGAGAATAGCCTTCATGAATGCACCTTGTAATGTTGAGTGAGAACTTCTCCCATGGCTTCTTGGTCTAGCTAATGGGTGGCCAGTTATAAGAAAGACTACAGTGTAGTTGGGCTTATGGTGGGGTGGAACATGGCTCACCCTTCATCCTTTGTAGGTAGATAATGATCTTGTATGTAAGTAGCCTTTTGTACTTAAACTTTGTAATCATGTTGTATGAAATAGAATTAATGTTGATAAGTTGTGTATCTTTACATGTATACCTATTGATCGTACACCTTGGCTTGTGTGATACATTGTCTTGGAATGAATTGGTAAAGTTGGGATGTAATGACTATCTAATATTCATATGCCTACTTTTTTATCTTAATGTGCTCTTAGGATGTGATTTTCATGATCATGGATTGGGATGAAATGACTCACTTAAGGATGGGACTGATAAATTCTTAGTCCTATTTAATGTGAATGGTTATGGTTATAATGGGATTTTATCAAGTAACAAGTTATGGCTAAGAATATAGGGGATGTCAACTTTTATCCTCTTGGATAGCCATGATGGTTGGTTGGTTGTGATAGGACCCTTAATGAGTCTCAACTCATGGAGCTTAGTTTTCTTTATATAGACGAGAAAATCTTGGATTCCTAATGTTTATGATTATAATATCCTATTAGTTTATCGACCTAGAAACAAGAGAAACAACTTGGACTACAAGGTGAGGAATCAAATTAAAGATGTCTCCACAAAACATATAATGCCAAGTGTTATAGAGTTTATTGAAGAACTCTAGATTTGGTTGGTATTTTGTTGAGGGACTTGAAGAAAGGCCTAATATATGGTTGTTGATGAATGATTATGGATGCCTTCATGGTTAGTAATGACCTTACAACCTCATAAGTATTGGGCCCAATATTTTCCACGTCAAATTCATTTCCAGCTTTAAGAAATCAACTTGTATTTTCCTATTGAGATACTTGATTTTTTGGAAATTTGGGGATTAGATACTTCGACCAGGTAAGGGGTCTATGATCATGAGCTTAGATAAAGGGGACTAATCCTAGAGGATGGGATATCAACTAATGGAGTATCAATATTTTGGTATCGGGAATACTCCAAACAATGGCCAACGCCAAACCTCGATACTAAAAGACCCTCAAAACATATATCACTTAATGGAGACAGAAGTTTAGGGATATATCAAGTGATGAGACAAAGGACTTGATTCTATTGGATGAGTTTAGAAACACATTAAATAATCACTAATGTGGACCCTCGATACTGACAGGCCCCTATTGATGGAGGAAGTTGGAGGGTACTTTTCTTATGGGCTGACGATATGCTATTGGATCGAGTGAGAGAGTGAAGAAATATTATAGTTTTCCTTGGTGTGTGTTGCTTTGATGGCTTAGTGACCTAATAGATGAGAAATTATATTGACTGAAATAAGTAGCATTGCATTGGTTAATGACCCTTAAATTGAATCAGAGCAAGATATAAGGTAGTTGTGTTATGTGTCATGGGGGATTAATGGCCTTGTGCTCGAAAGGATGTTGTTTCATCAGATGATATGGCACAAGGAAGGCATTGGTGACATGTTGATGTGGTAATATGATGTGACACAAAGGCATGTATTGATGACATGTCATGTCAATGTGGCAATATGACATGAATCAAGGTGCGTAGTGGCATTGATGTGGTAATTAGGTGGAAGCTAAGGTAGAGTTGACATGGCACTCACACTATTAGGATATTGGTCCATAAGGTGTTAAGGCATAAAGTGGTCAAATGTTAGATTGTCAAAATGTCAAATAATCCAATATTAGGCTAAACCAAAGTGAATTAGGTTACATGTCCTAATGGCCTGAGGGCCCATTGACCCAGTAGATAGAAATGAAATTGGATGGGAAGATCAAGTCAAATTAGTTGATGGTTCATTATTAGATTGAACTAGAATTGGATAAGAAGGAAGGAAAGTTAACCAGATGATATTTTCCTAGGGGAGAATTCTAAGATGGAAACTAACATGGTGATGTACGATGGTAACACATGGGCATAAAGACTACCACAAACTTCCACATGGAAATAGTATAGAAGTTGATGTGGCCCTTGGAGGGAATATTTTCAAATGGGCCTAACTTTAGTGCTCAAAGCTCATAATAAGATGAAATTTAATTCATTGGAGTTCTCTCAATGACAAGAAGATGATAGTGGTCTTATAAATGAGTTTTAAGATAGTTGAAGGAAGAGGAAACTTCACAAACCCACTTCCATAAAATGACCTAGAAGTTGGGTATGGACACCTTGCAATATTAATTAGGCATATAAGGGGTAGGTACATCACAATAATATTACAATATCCATAAATTACATAATACATATCTCAAAAAAATTATATGTGACTAGAAAACAAGATACCATTCTTAATTCAAGAAACCTATAGCAAAAAAAAAAAGTTTTCCATTGCATGGAGAATGTCTCTAAGCCTAAGTGATATATCTAGGGTACTGAGGAATGAGCTCATTTAGAGTGAAAAATATAGGTTTATTTTTTTACTATTCCTCTCCATGGAAACATTCCACTTCGATGCAGTGGCCAAATTCAAGCTACATAAATGGAAAATAAAGTCACAAGATAAAAGAGGCAATATTAATAATGTTATATAATTTGCATCCTAGGGGGAGGCCTCATTACCACTTTGGACCTCTTAAAAAAAAGAGGCAAGATACAAGTTCAGTATCCCAAAGGGGAAAACTTAGAAGCTATTATCACCTCTTATGATCTTATTGACATAAAATCAACTCTGGGAAGAGCCACCATGTCTATAAAAAGAATTAGGCCTAACCACATTGCATCTAGATTTGGAATGTTCCTCATACATCACTCCTTCCTCCTAGACCCCCTTATCATCTCCTCCAAAATAGTTCCTTGGTCCACCTCCCATCATTGGCCCATTTCCCTTCTCTTACAGCCACCTCAAGGACCAAGTCCCATCCCCTTCCATATCAACCCCTCATGGATTATGGATCCTCATGCTATGGAGGCCATTAAACAATCCTAGAATACTTGGATTATTAGCTTTGTTGTATACATTTGGGAGCAGAAAATCAAGTTGACCAAAATTTATCTCAAAGACTAGGTAAAATATTGCTTCATTTCCCTTGATCAATAACTAAAATACCACAAATTCCATCTTGAATCCATCTTCTCTCAAATGGACCATTACTCAATCACTCCCATCCTCCTTCAACAAGATAAAGAAGCATACCATTCCTACCACCAACCAATCAAAAATAACAAATCCCATTATTGGATTAAGTCTTGTAGTGTATGGTTAGTAGTAGGAGACAAAAACCCATCCTACTTTAAATGGAAGAACAATGTTTCCTCCATCAATACCTCTGATGGTTGAACCCTTTCAAACCATGCAAACATAAAAAATGAAGCCTCCCTTCACTTTTTAAACTTGTTCTCTACTCCTCTTAACCCAAATATAGAAGCCATGAAAGAGATGCTCGAAAAAATCCCTAATTTCATCTCCCCCAAATATGACCTCTCCCTTATGTAGGAAATTGAAGGAAAGGAAATGATGGAGGACTTTGAATCATGGAATTGGATAAGGCCCCTAGCCTTGATGGCTTTACAATTAATTTTTATAGATATTGTTAGCACACCAACAAGCTTGACCTCATAAGAATTTTGAAGTACATATATATGTCTTGTATAATGGGAGGAGCTACAAACTCCACCTTTCTGGCCTTAGTCCCCAAAGAATTCAGTCACTTCTCCTCTTCAAGATTTATACCTATCTCCCTCAATAATGCCTCTTATAATATGATGCATGGAATTTTCACTACACAATGTTATGTCAGGAAGCATTAGAGAAATTCAGAGGTCTAAAATGGGCCTCCTAAGGAATATTATAAAATAATAGTGGAAATAACAAAATAAGAGTAGCTTACCTCATCAAGTTTGGGAGGGAAAAAATAAAAGTTACTTTTTCAATGTGTGTTTTCAACTTATCTCTTTATGATTTTACTCAAATTTTGAGCGGGAGTACTCATTGGATGCAGAATTTAATTTTTGCAACCAAGGAGTACCCATGTTGCATACTTTTGATGGATCCTACTACACGAAATACCTTTTATGGACCATACTACACGAAAAATGTGAAATATTTGTTTCCCTACTTTCGATGGGTACTCCTTGGATGAAAAATTAAATTATGCCTCCAACGAGCGAACTTTGAGTAAAATTGTAGGGAGTTAAGTTGAAAATACAAGTTGAATTTTTTTATTTTTTTTTACTTCAAAAATGGTGAATCATCCCTCATGGTTGACATCATCTTATTGAATCCTATTGGTTCTTATAAAGTTGATTTTTGTTGTACATTATTTTTAGGCCCACTTTTTACCTCTAAAATTCTCTAATAGTGCTTCCCTCATTCACACTATGGGAATAAATCCCACTTTTGTTCTTTATATTTGATACCAAGTGGGAGGGTTTATTCTATATAATGAAACCATTGGATTCAAGATTTATTATCTAACACACACACACACACACATATATATAGGTCCACTTTGGTGTTAAAATGGAATTGGCTCAAGCACATGTTAGATAACAAATCTTGAATCCGATGGTTTTATGATATAGAAAAAACCCTCCCACTTGGTATCAAATATATATATATATATATATATATATATATATATATATATCCTTGAATCATGATTGTGGAATGGCGGTGTTCATATAAGAGCATGAGGGAGAACTTTACCTTCCTTTTTAAACTAGCGTGAGCCCATTTTATATGGTAGCCCCTTTCCTTTCATTGAAGCTCCTTTCCAACAATGCTTTGTGACCACAGGATATGACCACGATCTTAGATCTTGATACTTTCATATTATGAACCTCAATGATAAAACTTTATCCTTGAGGGGAAAGTATTAAGGTTGTTTTGATATCCTCATACGACTGTGGGACTTAATCCCGAACCCTGGTGATTTAGTTTGATGAAAAATTGGCCTACCTCCAAAACTTTCGTTGTAAAAGTTCCAGGACAGGAACTTTTGTGCCACTTAACATATTTTCTTCTATCTTCGTTAGTCGATGATCCTAGACCTCGGAATTTTGGGACATATTCCTTTATGCCTTCTTTGGAAACTCCCAAGGTGGAATCCTCTAGGATGGGATATTTCCTGTTAAATGTTGCACTCCAAAATTTGTCCTCACAATAACTTTCTATCCCATCCTACTAATTTTTCAAAATATATAGGATGGGAAATGTGTGGTCAAGTACCGGATTCACCTGCCATCAATTGTTTAACTTTATGATTTAAAACCCATTCACCCTGACAATATCATACCAAATCCCCCTTTTTTTCCTAGGAAAATACTTCCAGGATGGAAATATTTTCATCTGTTGACGGACTTTAAGTTTTGTCCCAGCCATAAAAGTATATTCTTGATCTTCATCAAATGAAAAACTCCTTTAACTTAATAAAACATAGTCTCGTTATTTATATTGTGCTCTTAAGTAAACTAACTCCATTGCAAGTTTTAACACTTCAAGACATTCACAACACCTCGGTAATACTACCAATCAATCGGACTTGCACTCCTCTTTCAATCCTTCACATTTTTTAGATCGTTGATCATACCATTTTATCAACTATTAATGTTTTTAATCGATTTGACTATAGAAGGAAAACTCAACCTTCTATATGTTCCATTCTGGCAATGCTTCTCCAAAGTACTCTCCCATATGATCTTTAATAACTTTAATTATCCATGCTCATTCCTTGTGCACTCTCTCAAGGAAAAATCCCTCCTGAGATTACCGACATCACACTTGATTTAATTCAATAACAGGGATTCAATATCACATCACAACATAATTTTGTAAATAATGTGTAGAGGTTCAGTTTCACACAGATTTTGAAACACTTGAAACATAGTGTTTTCTTTCTATTAACCATTCTATACAAGAATTTACATACAAGGCCATACTTAGCCTTCTTATGCATGATCTACATTCATTGGCCTTCTTACACAATCTATGGGCCTATTTAGCCTTCTAACTCACTTTACATCTCAATGCTTCTCCACTGCTTCTCATGCCCTTGTGGGCTTACATAATTATAAAAATAGGATTTTGAACCATAATCAATTTCAGAACCACTAAATCCTTAACTATCCCTATCTCTATTATCCTCTAGATCCACATATTCTCAAGAGATCTAATTGATCCTCAGATCTCTCTAACTCATTCAAATATTCTCGAGATCTCTTCTAAGTAGTACATCGTATTTCAGTATCCTCAATCTCAATCACTTAAGTATAATTATTCTAGAATTATAAGAAAACATAGGAAAAACTATTTAACTTAAATAATTAAACTCAATTAAGGAACGAGCGTCCTTGGTAAATGAAAGAACCCTAGGTATAGTCAAAGTTGTTTGACTTGGAGGTAAGATGCTCCTGCATCATACTCCTAATGTGGAAAACATTCACGGTCTCCTAACCATGTGCTTTCATAAGCTGATAAATCCTCCTAGATCCCAAACTTTAGTTTGTAGTTGATCATCTGATCTTTCTTGTTGCTTTCTGGCTTATGTTGTTATCTTAAGTTCCTCTAGCAGTTATCTAAACTTTATGTTGCATCTCCCCTTCTTCCTTCCTAATGTAAGATTCCTCATTCATCTACAATCTTCTACTAAATATCCTTCTCTCTTCAATATAACTCCTCTGAGACACTTTTATTGTCAACTCCTTCATCTCTTCAATCTCTATGTCCAACTTGTCCTCTAGCTAGTACATAGTTTGCAATTTTCTACTACTTCTTTGATGAACTTTGTTGTTTTTTCTACTCGTTGGTTATTGTTACAGCTTCTCTTCTTTTATAATTTCAATATTCTTACTCTTATCTTCATATTTTTGTGAATTGTTGTAATCCATCATACTGCAACTCACCATGCTTGCATTTACTCCCCAATCTGGTTTTGGATTTGTTGACACCTAATCTTTAGGATTAGGTAAATCCATTGCAAAATGGTGTAAATAGAAAATAAGGAGAATTGGAATACGAAGAGACACTGGGAGATAAATCCCAAGAGTCTCTCCCTCCATGTATATATCTATGATCAACCTTAATACAAAAACACAATTCATTTTGAGGAGTAACCTCCTGTCCTGACATGGTATCAGAGCCAACCCCATTTTTGGCTTCCTTTCTTCCCTTGTAACTCCCTCCTACCTATATTCTGCAGACTGACACCTCTGGTCTTCCATTCAAATCTCTCCACTTACCCCTCTCTGCTTTCTACGCCATTATGTCATTCTCACTGTTTTCTATGCATGTTATTCTCACTATTTTCGTGCAACATCTTTTGCTGCTAGCATAGCAGCATAAGGAGAAGATTCATCTCTGCGTTGGAATTAATGCTTCCATTTCATGTATAGTTGTCATTAGGAGTTACGAGGAGTCAGTCTTGTTTCCAATGCATGAGTTGTAATGTGTGAGTCGTAATGGTGCTCTGTTTGTGTCGAAGTCAGTAATTTGTGTCTTATATATTTGTATCTGTGATGATCAATAAAAGAATCAAGAAAGATTTTTATTGTGTGTAATTTTTCTCTGCTCTCCCTTCTATTTTTGTATCATGGTATTAGAGCCATCATGCTCAGATCTGAGAAGCAAGATCGATATGGATTGTTAAAGCCCCTGCAATCTGGTTTTGTGAGATCTGTTGATTTAAAGTCATTGTGTGTTCTCGTTTTGATCTATGTGGCATCTCAATATTGAGGAGTAGCGGATCTATGAAGTGGCTATAGTTGCAAGTCAATTAGATTTAAGAGTGGTTTTTTTTTTGCCAAGGGATCTCTGAAACAACCTTGTGATTGTTGGCAGATGGTGGCCATTTTTTTTTGGTTTTTAGCATATTGATAGTCAATTGATTCCATCCTAGGCATGTGAAAGGTGGATCTGAACAACACAGGCATTATTCTAGAGCATGAAATCGTTGTTCTGATTATGAGATCTAGCTTTTGTGGAAAGCCGAGAAGCAGCTAGCAGCTAAGTAGTGGACCTATTCAAGTGCGATTTGGATTTATTTTCTTTCATGGTGTGCAATGAGCCTCACTTTATGTTTGGGCTTCTGAATCCACGTGAAGGAATGTTGCAATCCATGTGAGGCGTAAGAGACAACGTGCCATCATTGTTGGGGATCAGGCTTCGACGTGGGACGACAAAATCAAAGGTGAAATTGTTGTAAGGCAGGCCACAATTTTGATTGAATAGAGGTTGCACAAGATTTGAAGACTGGAATATGCTTCTACACTTGAGGGCCAGAGGTTTTACACCAAATCTGTGAATATGTAGAAATTTCAAAGGTGGATAGGTGTTGTTGCAAACTAAATTGCAGTGCGAGTCAAGTTGTTGTTGGTAGCGTGGGAGAAGAATCAGATTCACATATCTCATATCTAAAAGAAGAAAAAGAGGTAACATGGACTCTCTTCCTTTAGAGAAGTTTAATGGCATCAATTTCCATACATGGAAAGTTAAAATTCAAATGCATCTTATGAATAGAGGTCTGTGGAGTATAGTAAAAGGAACCGAAAAGGCTCCTACTGATGCCAAGCTTTTAGTAGAATGGGAAAAGAAAGAAGATAAGGCTAAGGCCATAATTGGATTGGGTCTTTCAGACACTCAAATGCATTTGATTGATTTAGCAAAATCGGCTCATGAAATCTGGGAACATTTGAGTAAGTTATTTGGGGAAAAGGCTATGAATGCAAAGTTCTCTTTAAAATTGCAGCTCTTTAGTCTCAAAATGCATGATGAGACACCTCTCTCTAATCATATAAATGAGTTAATGTCTCTCTTTGGGCAATTGGCTGAAATTGGTGCCAAGGTAGAAACAGATGATGCTAAAGCAATTCTATTAAATAGCTTATCTCCCAAGTATAGCAACATTGTATTCACATTAAGCCAAATGTCTTCTCAATCATTAGAAGGAATGGTATCATCACTTTTAGCTAAGGAAAAAAGGGCAAACACAGAAGGGTTCAACAAAATGCTTCTACTGTCACAAATATGGACATACTGCGTGGAATTGTAGAACTCATGCAAGGGATGTTCTCAATGGAAAGGAAACTGCAAACATAGCCAACTTGGATGACATGTCAGAATCAGACAGTGATGAGTGGGCATCAGAATCACCTCTCAAACTATTTTAAAAGTAAAAGAGATTTAAGTTTTTCTATTGTGTGGTGTGAGTTGATGAAGTTTTCTATTGTGTGGTTTTTATTGGTTATAAAAAGGATTGATGGTTCTTAAACTGGAAGCCTTGATGTCTGAAACATCAATTCTTGTGTGTTTTTATTTGTTATAAAAAGGGTTGGTGGTTCTTAAACTGGAAGCCCCGGTGTCCGAAACATCAATTCTTGTGTAAGGTCAAGTTGTTTGATCAACTCTTGAGCACATTCAGTATCCAGACCTCCATCCTATCAATTGACGGATAGCTAAAAGTGAAATATCTGACAGATGGTGGTTGGTCCATAGGATGGTTCATTACTTGACGGCTCTTATCGCGGAAGCCCTAACGAGCCGAGTTGTCAATATTGTTGATCTTGCAAATTTCATCAACGATGGTCAGAGGCAATTATGTTTTAAATGGAGTTCAAGTAACAGCTCGAAGATGTGGTGATGAAAGAGCGGAGTTTGCGAGATTCCAGAGTGGATGTGAGTGCTGATGAAGACCAATGAGATAGATATTATCTTATCTTTGTTGTTGTAATATGTGTTTTTAATGTTGTCCATGTAAGCATTAAGGGAGGGTGTTGGAAGTAATGCTTCCATGTCATGTGTAGTTGTCATTAGGAGTTACGAGGAGTCAGTCTTGTTTCCAATGTGTGAGTTGTAATGGTGATCTGTTTGTGTCGAAGTCAGTAATTTGTGTCTTATATATTTGTACCTGTGATGATCAATAAAAGAATCAAGAAAGATTTGTATTGTGTGTAATTTCTCTCTGCTCTCCCTCCTATTTTTGTATCACTCTGTCTGTGAAAGTGTGGTGTGGATGGTACAGTGAAGATCAAGTGGTGAGATGGTGCATTGAAGTTGGAGTGGTGAGTTGGTGCGTTGAAGCCAGAAGCATTGTGACTGTGACCTTGGCACCGCTATGACTGTGGCACGAATGGTATGTTATGTACGCCATTGGTATCGACTTAGTATCCCTGCAAACCACCATACATATACTCCTGGTATCCTACACGCCTTGTTATTTTACTCCTTATTATTTTTTTGTATTATGTTGTGGTATGGCATTACATTGTGGTGGCCCGATAGTTATAATATACCAAATTTACGTTGAATACTACTCCAAACCGCCTCCTCCATACCACCCTTAATATACCACAGTACTGGCCCGTAAACCGCCTCTCCATACCACAGCAGGAACGAAACACTGGCGAACGACTCAATACTCAGTCACTGGTATATAGATTCCATATATTGACTCTGTTGCTTTGTGTTTCATTACGTTTAATGGTATCCCCATTGAATCCCACAGCACCGCACACAGTTACCATACATTGACTCCACCTCCACATTGTCCATATTTTGTATGTTGATATATCATCCCTCCATTACGTTGACTCTTGTAATATCTCTCTGCTATAATATATCATCATATACGTTGAATGGCACCTAGTCATATAAGTTGAATGGTATTACCACCCTTTAGATGGCAATATAACACCTCCCCATATACCCCCTACCCCATATACCACCTCCCCCATACAACACCTCCGTCATATAGCCCTTCCCCAAATAATACCTTTGTTATATATATATATATATATATATATCAGATTGCAATTTTTCACAGTATATTGCAAGAAGAGTACATTTTTTACATAGTACATATTTTTAAAATGCATTCATTGATATCAATTGTTGGAGTAGTTCTCTCTAGAAAAGAGAAATATCCTAAATGGTCAAGGAAGATAAAACACACTCTCATTTTTAATGATTTGTGGAGAGGATTTTTTGAAGAATAAGGAGATAATGCACCTGTAAAGCCCACTTCAGATAAGGAGATTTCCATTTGGGGAAATAAAAACAGCAAGGCTTATGCCTTGATTGTAGCATTAGTAAATGAAGAGGTGAGTCACCATATTTCGCCATTTTCAAATTCCTTTGAAGCTTTAACTAAATTGAAGGAATTGTATTACTCACACTCTGAACTTGAAGTTTTTCTATTGATGATTAACTTGTTTAGTATTGAATTGAAAAATGATGACCCTCTTGCCTTAGCATTAGAAGTAAGACCCATTATGCATGATATAAAAGCCACTGTTGTTGAGATAGATATTCCTCTCATATCTTCTAGAAAAGCACTATATCCCACCTATTCACGTTATCTTGAGTCATTGCAAGCAAGCGAAAACCTTAAGCATATTACCTTTGACTCCCTTGAAAAGAATTTTGTTGAGAGAGAGGGATTTGGGGAAGAAGATGACTCCTCAGTCTACTAAAGAAGTTGTATTCCTTGCACAAAAGGAGAAGAATCATGCAAAAAATTCTTCTAGAGGAAGAGGTGGCTGAAGAGGAAGAGGAAGAAGGAATTTTAGAGGCAAGGGGGCAGACAGTTTCACGAAGAAAAGTATGATCTTCATTGCATATGATGCAATATATGACGCATCCACATGTAATTTGCCTTGGGACCGAATTGAGAAGGAAAGAAATGAAGGCAAAGGTAAATCCAATGAAAAAGGGAAAGGTAAATCACCTGAATCCGTTCACTATGTTGTGGCGCATTGTAACAATGGAGTAACTGAAGACTTGTTTAATACTTTGCTTGCTTCTTGGAAAGATGATTGGTTGCTTGATTCAGGAGCAACTTGCCACATGACTTTTAGGAGAAAGATTTTTGAAGAATTCGTTGACAATGTTCATGGAGCAGTATATTTTGCAAACAAGTCAAAACTCAAGCCATCAGGGCTTGGCATCATCAGGCTCAAACTGCCTAGTCTTCCAGGATTTCTTCTACATGATCTTCTATATCTCCTGGAGTTGAGGAGAAACTTGGTGTCTTTGGTCCACATCTTCTAGCAAGAAGACTCCATTCATATATTTGATGGCAAGGTCAAGGTCATAAAAGCATCAGATCACTCACTTGTCATGATGGGGATAAAAGAAGAAATATTTCTGAAGCTGTAAGGTACCTCTACTCATGCACATAAATTTTCATACAGTTCTAACTATGATGAAGGTACATTTACATCAAGTCTATTATGGCATGCTAGATTTGGAATCTTAAACTATGAAATCCTTCATTTTTTGAAGAAAAATGGTGTTATTAGTTTGCCTACAATTCCTAGGAAACTTAAGAAATGTGATGCTTGTATCTAAGGAAAGCACCACAAACAGTGTTTTCATGATTCTCATTCCAAAGCACATAAAAAACTTGAACTCATTCATTCAGACTTATGTGGTCCAATGCATGTCCCTTCTGCAAATGGTAATAAATATATGATAACATTTATTGATGACTACACCAAAATGTGTTGGGTTTATTGAAGAACAAGTATAATGCTTTTGAAACATTCAATAACTTTCATGCATGGATTGAAAATTATGCACAATCTCATATTGGCTCTATTCACACTAATAATGGAAAAGAATAAACTTCAAATGAATTTGAAAACTATCTTCATCAGCATGGGATCAAACATCAAACAATTGTGCCTTATAATTCCCAATAGAACAAAGTAGTTGAAAGAATGAACAGGACAATCTTAAATATGGTATGTTCCATGATGTTTTCAAGAATTTTAAATTTATGTTTTGTGCTAGTGTTGTTCTATGTGTTTTGTATATAAAGAATAGATGTACATCTAATGCTACTAGAAACAAGACTCCTTATGAAATGTGGTATGGCCATATTCCTTCGGTGAGGCATCTCAGGGTCTTTAGTTCCACCTGTTATGCCTTGATACCTAAGGAACAAAGAAACAAAATTGGTGCAAGGAGTTGCAAGTGTATCTTCTTGGGGTACTCAAATACCTCCAAAGCATACCGTCTCTATGATGAAGTTAATAAGAATTTTACAGTGTCTAGAGATGTGATATTTCTTGAATCTTCCAAGACTAAAAATGTTGTTGAGTGGAAGTTGATCACTTGGATAGATTCAGACATGTAAAATCTTTTCAAGAATTTGTAATGAGATTCCACATCTTGAAGGGGGATTCCTATACTGGATCAATATGTGGAATCTTCTTCTAAAGCACTCTCTCCCCCACATGAATCTCCATCCACTGATGACACTTTGAGTGATGTGATTGATAGAATTGGGAGACTAAATCTTGATTCAACCCCAACTTTGTCAACTTACCAACCTGGGCCATCTTAGAAATCTCCTCGAAAATGGCTAACAAAGACACTTGAAAGTGTTCATCCTAATGATATTGGAAAGACAGGAATAAGGAGATCTACTCGATAGAATGGGGATGATGTAGACGAATTTGATTCACCTAGTGATATGTATGTTTCTTATGATTGTGAACTGAATTTGTCTACAGATTTTGAACAAAATTCCTCCAAAGAAGTTGCTTCTCATGATAAATGGAAAGAAGTGATGCAAAAATAATATGCTTCCTTGATAAAGAATGGCACCTGGAAGCTGGTTGATCCTCCATTGGGAACCAAACCAATAGGCTGCAAGTGGGTCTACAAGAACAAGCATAAAGAAGATGGCTCACTTGAAAAGTATAAATCTAGACTTGTGTCCAAATTTTTTGCACAAAAGGAAGGGGTCGACTATGTGGAGACTTTTTCCCCCACAGAAAAATGGGCTACCATCTGAACACTCTTTTCCATGGCAGCAGAGAACGGTTGGAAAGTTCATCAAATGGATGTAAAAACTACTTTCTTAAATGGAGATATGAAAGAGAATTTTTTTTATGTCCCAACCAGAAGGATTTGTTGTGAAGGGTCAGGAACATAAAATATGCAATCTTATAAAATCCTTGTATGGCATCAAGAAAGCACCACGAGCCTGGTATGAGAAGTTAACTGAGCATCTTCTAAAACTCGACTTCAAACAAAATGATCTTGATGATGCAACTTTATTTTCCAAGAAAGTTGGAAAAATAGTTGTATATATTGTGGTGTATGTAAATGATCTTTTGATGACAGGGAATAATGAGAGCTATATTACATCCATAAAAAAAGACAGACTTGGGGTATAATGACAGACTTGGGGTATGTTCACTACTATCTTGGTATTGAAGTATCTCAACATCTGAAGTTTATATTCCTCTCTCGGAAGAAGTACATTGGAGACCTGTTAAACAAGTTTGGCATGGCTGAGTGCAATCCTTTGACTACTCCAATGGAACAGAGCTTAAAGCTCACATCCATTGAAGGAAAAGAATTTAAGGATGCAACAAAGTATAGACACCTTGTAGGAAGTCTCAACTACCTGACTACTAGTAGACCAGACATTTCATTTGTTGTTGGAATCGTCTCTAGGTTTACGCAAAATCTTTGTGAGGGACATTGGTCTATTGCGAAAAGAGTTCTAAAGTACTTGAAGAGAACTCAATGCTTTGGACTTAAGTATACACAGGTGTGTGACTTCAGCTTGATTGGATACTCTGATTCAGACTTCTATGGAGATAAAAAAACTGAGGTATCTACTTAACATTGTGCTATGATTCATGGATTAGGATTTGTCTCCTGGAGGTCACGCAAATAATCAATTCCAACAGATTTGATAACTAGGGAAGAATATGTGGCAGCAGCTGAAGCAACAAAGGAAATTGTGTGGCTCGGGAAAATTATGAAAGATTTGCATGAGAAACAACGGCATTCAACTCCTCTCATGATTGACAACACTTCTGCAATAAAGTTGGCCAAGAACCCAAAGTTCCATGATCGAAAAAAGCATATCAATACAAAATACCATCTGATATGACATCATGTTGAGGCCAAGAAATTCACCTACGCCATTGTTCCAAAAATGAATAGATTGTAGACATCTTCACTAAAGTGCCTGGAAGAGAAAAGTTTGAAATATTCAGAACGATGCTTGGACTCACCAACATCCCTTCAGATTAGGAGGGGAAGTTGACACCAAATCTTTGGGATAGGTAAATCCATGTAAAATAGTGTAAATAGAAAATAAGGAGAATTAGAATATGAAGAGACATTGGGTGATGAATCCCAAGAGTCTCTCCCTCCATGTATATATCTATTATCAACCTTAATGAAAAAACAAAATTTGTTTTGAGGAGTTACCTCCTGGCCTGATAGGATTGTTCAACCAATCCTCTAAATATCTCAACTTTGTTGCAAGATCATTAATACCTCCCATGTATTTTTCAATACTATTCAAGTTTGATCCCTTTATCATGGGATTTTTCTTTCTTACTCCATCTCCTGCATTATCTTCTTGAAAAAATCTACACCAACTTTATCCTTCATGGAAAATTCCAATAATTTTCCATCTCTAATATCTATGAACAGATGCTCAAGCAAAAATTATTCAATCTCATTCATCTCGTCCAACAACTTCATTTCTTCATCAACCTACATAAGAACATCATCTAATTGTTGTTCATCACTTGAAATCCTACACAAATCATCAGTTTTAAGACCATAAGGCTCCTTAGCCTCCTTAATTAATGCATCTTTCAACACACCCTCATGCTAATCTGAACTAATCCAATAGTTCATCAGACTATCAACAAATCTCTCCTCAACATATCTAGTGTCTTCCTCATCAAGGATTAAGACTTGTTCAACAACATCCACTTTATACTCAACTACTTTGAGTTCTTCTTTTAATATAGCATACATCCTTTGCCTCAAATCCACCTGTAGTGAATGCAACCTCATCTTCTTATTCTTCATTATCTAGCCACATCTCTAGTATTTCCCATTGTCTTGTAGAAACATTTTTATATTATTGAGTCCTACTCTTAACTCAACCATTTCCTTCTCAAATTTCTCATTACTCATTCTCTTCATGCCATCTAACTTGGCACTCCATTTTCTCTAATTGTGACCCCTCTCTAAACCCTTGATATGACTATTAGTAATCATCCCTTCCTTCTTCTGTGGATTCTCCTTGTCCATTTATGAGCTACAAGGAGCCTTTTCCATCTTTGTAAAAAGTATGCTACTTGTCACCAATACCAAGTCATTATCTTTGTATCCCCTCTCATTTTGGTTCTCTACATTAAAACCTCTTCTCAAGCACTCCTTCTCAAATTTGAAATTTTTTGGCTTCTATATATTTATCTACTTGTCTCTCCCTTCTCTTGAGAATTATGATGTCCTCTCTTAAGCAATTTCATTTTTCTATAGGTTTTGTCACAATTTTGTCCTCTAGGAGATTTGATTGCTCCTTCTTCTTTTGTCACAACTTCCTTTCTATAATTACTGCTATAAATATTCATGTCTTCTCCAACTTGTAAACACAATTCTCATAAATAACTCAGCATAAAAGCATAGATGCTTGTCAAGATCTTTCTACGACTTGTATTTTGACAATCTTCAGTACAATGTATCTGTCTTTTCTTCGTGCACTCCTTTGTATATATTGTCCTATTTAAACAAAATTCAACCTACTCAAATCTCTTCTCAAGTAAGATAATATCTCTACAACATATGCCTGCAAATATTTTCCAAAATCAACTTCATAGGAAAATTCAAATTTCTGCTAAAATTATATCCTTCCAAAGTAAATATCCTCCAATCCAAAAAGAAATATTATACTTTCTTTGCGCCCTAAAGAAAATTAGTGTCGTTTCTCTTCCTTCCTTTCAAAACTTCTTCTTACAGTCATTTTTCCTCTATCTGAATACAAATTTCAAATTAAAATGATTACTTCATCAGATTATCCAAACTTGATTTTCTACAAACTTTGTTTCTCCCAAAGAGCTTCAACCTCTCTATTCTGAGTTTCAAAGAGAATTCTAGCTCTAATACCACTTTGATGTTGGTAAAATGTCACTACACCATGGTATGGTAGGAAGGCACTTCCCTCATTCACACTATCAGAATAAATCCCCTTTTTGTTCTTTATATTTGATACCAAGTGGGAGGGTTTCTTCTATATAATAAAACCACCATATTCAAGATTTGTTATATAACATGTGCGCATATCTATATATATATATATATATATATATATATATATATATATATATATATATATATATATATATATATATATATATATATATATATATATATATATATATATATAAATATATATATATCATGATTGTGAAACAACGATGTTCATGTAAGAGTGTGAGGGAGAACTTTACCTTCCTTTTTTAACTAATGTGAGCCCAATTTATATCGTAGCCCCTTTCCTTTTGTTGAAACTCCTTTCCAACAATGCCTTGTGACCACAGGATATGAGCAAAATCTCATATCCTATCACTTTCATCTTATAAACCCCAGAAATAAAAATTTATGAACCCATGACAATAGAAAATTATCCCTTGTCACTCAAGCATCAAAGATTAAGTATGTTGTGACCTCCTCGCAAGACCATGGGACTTAATCCTAAACCTCGATGATTTAGTTTGATGCACAATTAGCCTACCTCTAAAACTTTTGGGGTAAAAGTTTCAGGACAAAAACTTTTACACCACTTAATATATTTCTTTATATCTTCTTTAGTCGATGATCTTGGACCCTGGCATTTTGTGACACATTCCTTTGTGTCTCCTTTCGAAACTTTTGTGGTGGTTTCCTCTCGGACGAGAATATTTCCTCTTAACTATTGAACTCCAAAATCTATCCAAACGATAACTTTTTGTCTCATCCTACTGAATTTTCAAAGCTCTGTTATACGACATGTGTCAGCAATTACTAGATTCATCTTCCATAAATTGTTGACCCCGAATATTTAAAACCCATTCACCTTGGTGATTTTGTACAGAGTCCCCTTTTTGTTTCTAGGAAAATACTTCCAGGATGGTAATTTTGTCATCTATAATTGTACTTTAAGTTCAGTTCAGGCCATAAAAGTTTGTTCCTGATCTTCATCAACTAACAAACTCCTTTAACTTAATAAAACTCAGTCTCACTTTTTATATTGTGCTCTTAAGTAAACCAACTCCATCGCATGGTTTAACACTTTAAGAAATTCACAACACCTCTGTAATACTACTAGTCAATCGAACTTGTACTCCTCTTTCAATCCTTCATGGTTTATGGATCCTTAATCATTCAATTTAATCAATTGTCAATGGTTTTAATTGATATAACTATAGAAGGAAAACATGACCTTCTCTATGTTCCATTCCTACAATGCTTCTCCAAAGCGCTCTCCTTTCTGAGCTTTAATAACTCTGTAATTCTCCATTCTCATTCCTTGTGCACACTATCCAGGAAAAATCCCTCTTGATTTTACCTGCATCACACTTGATTTACTTCAACTACAAGGATTCAATTTCACATCACAACCTAATTTTGCAAACAATGTGCAAAGGGTCAGTTTCACACAGATTTCGAAACACTCAAAACATACTATTTTCTTTGTGTTAACCACTATGTACAATAATTTACATACAAGTCCTTCCTTAGCCTTCTTAGTCCTAATATACATTCATTGGCTTTCTTACATAGGCTATGGTCCTATTTATTCTTCTAACTCACTCTACCTCTCAATTCTTCTCATGCCCTCATGGGATTACATAATTATACAAATAGGATTTTGAACCATAATCAAGTTCAAATCCACTAAATCTCGGATTATCCCTATCTATAGGATCCTCTAGATCCACATATTCTTAAGAGATATAACTAATCCTAAGCTCTCTCTAACTCATTCAAATATTCTTGAGATCTCTTCTAAGTAGTAGATCTCATAACAATATCTTCGATCTCAATCACTCGTACAATTCTTCTAGAATTATAAGAAAAAATAGGAAAATAAGTTTAATTTAAATAATAAAACTCAATTAGGGAATCAACTCCATTGATAGATGAAAGACCCCCAGGCCTAGTCAAAGGTGTTTGACTTGGAGGTTAGATGCTCCTGCATCACAAGATCCTCTCCAAAATCATAGCCAAAAAAATTAAACCCCTCCTCCCCAAGATCATCTATGTTAACCAAGGAGGATTTATTTCCTACAAGCACATCCTAGACAACATTATGATTGTCCATGAGGCTACCTATTCAATCAAATCTCATAGAGACAAAGGTATGGAAATTTGGGTTTTTCCATCACTTCATCAGTTTGATTGAAGCTTGTATCTCCTCCCCATGGATGTTTCCCTTGGTTAATGGAATATCCACCTCCTCTTGTCTTGTAAAATGAGGCATAAGACAAGGATTCCCCCTCTCCCCTTTTCTCTTCATCATCATGGCAAAAAATCTCAACAAGAAATTGGAAAAATAAAGGATCTTAAGCTTAAGGCATAAAAAATGTTTGTGTAGTCAAAAAAATCAACCATTCTCAATTTGTGGATGACATAATCCTTTTGGGAGGAGCTTCCATCATAATGGCTTCCTGGTTCAAAAAAGTTCTAGACTTCTTTCTGCAAGCCTCAGGAGGACAAAAAAACAACCACAAATCCTTAATATATGGTTGTAATCTTAGGAAGAAATATTTGGGTGCCATTGCAAGAATCTTTTCCTTTCCATTCAAATAAGAGTGGCACTCTTTCTCCTACCTAAGCATTCCAATCAAAATCTACTCTCTTCCCTCCTCTCACTCGAGTACTCTAAAATTAAAAACAAAATCAAAGCATGTGGTTCATAATGACTCTCTCGTGTGTTCTTTTGAAATTTATCTTATCATCTCTACTCATTTATCAATGTTCCTAATTATTAGCTCCAATTGGAATTATTACCCAAATATCCAAGTATCTAAGGAACTTCCTATGAGAAGTGGGAAAATAAACTATAAGAAATTCCCCATGATGAACCACACTAGTTGGTTCGAAACACATCGAAAAATGTATTATAATGTAATTTACGCCGAAAAATCTTCTCAAAATTTTTTATATGGATCACAGAAACCTAAATTCAACTATAAGAAATTCCACTTAGTGAACTAGAACATAGTTTTTTCTCCCTTCGCTTTTAGAGGGTTGGGTGTAAAGGATCCCCACTTGGAAAATTTAGCTTTGGGAGCTAAAATTATTTAGTGAATGATTACATATGAGACCACTTCGTAGACATAAATTTTCATTAAACAACAATTCTCATGGCCCCACCAAATATTCTTAAAAACACCTCCTTCCTCTGCTTCAAGGTCCCCAATTTGGAAGGTTCTTAGAGAAGTGTTTCCCATCATTCAATCCGAACTTGCCTAAAACCCAGGGAACAGGAAGAAAATACAAATATGGATACACAAAATCCTAGGAAATATGCCTCTTTCATCAATATAGTCCCTCATGCCTCTCCAGAACCTCCTTGAATATTTTGACAAAAAATCACTTGTGAACATCTCCTCTTCAGACCCCTAGGGAATTTGGAAAGGATGGACATTTGGTACTATCCTAAACCTTTCACAACCACCAAAAAGTCTTTGAAAATCTCATGTTTTTGTTGCGCTCATAAATCTATTCACTCGTCTAATAGTCGTTGTAATGGAGCATCCTCTTATTCAGTTAACAGAGGATACTCTTGATAACTTTCCAAGATGGGCCTTCCCCACTCTGATATTCTTTGGAAAACTATTGATCTTCACAATGACCCTCCTAAAATTAATTTATTTTGTTGGAACTTGGCCCAAGAGAAAATCCTCACAACTGAAAGCCTTATGAAACAAGGGATCCAAGATCCCTCAATATGTGGCATATACCAACAAGATTCATAAATTACAAAGCACAATTGAAATTTCTCAAAGGCCATCTGGGATTTTTTATACACACATATCTCCCACTAAATCATTCCCTCGAAGAATTTTCATGACCTACTAGTCAATTGGCACCATCATTATAGAGGATCATTTGAAGGAAAAAGCAAAATTAAGAGGTTCTAGTCAACTGCCCCTAAATATGTTCTTTAAAAAATTTGGATAGCTTGCAACAAATTCATTTTCAGTCAACCTTTTCCCCACCCAAAAAGGGTAGCCCATAAAGTTCTCCTCCTTCAATTGGATTTTTTTCTCATCATTCCTCCCTCTCTAAGGATCCCTCCATATACAATTTTGAGTTAGCATGGTCGCCTGCTTTACCCTCCCTCCCTTATACACCTCACTTTCTTCTCTACCCCCAAAATATGATAGCAACTTCAACTCCCAAATTGACTTCTTCAAATGGTGGACTTTAAAATTTCATTTACTCTTCTCTTTGATGGTGCCTCTAAAGGAAACCTAAGGTAGGAAAGTGTTGAGGGGAAGATAAGTCTTTCATCATGGAGGAACTCTATGAGTTAGTTCTCATGGAAGATTTTAATTGTAGGTTTTAACCTCGTACAGAAATTACCTGCATACGAATTCTAAAACATAGAAAATAAACAATGCGAGAGCATAACACATATACATAGAGATTTTCCCCTGGATCCCAAAACCGGGACTACCAGCTTGATTTTTCATTATGTTCCTTTCAATGTTACAATACATATTTATACATGTTGAAACATCCAATACCATGGACCGAAAACTATCACGTCCAAAACCATGTGCGAAAAATCATGCACAAAACCATAGGTAGGTCCACCCAACCTAATATAGGGTCCAAAAACAAAATTTTCGAAGGCGCTGCCCCAGATCCCATAGAGTGGGGTTACCTGCACTCCTCAAACCCCCTATGACTCCCCCCGCTACACAATCGGCGCAACGAAGGGGGGGGCTCTGCCCCCCTTCTAACCCCTCGGTTAACTACGTGGGCTAGTCATGGAAAGAATATAACACAACCCAACATTCTCCCACTTGTTGTTTTCTTTCCACAGGGGTTCACAAGAGAGTTTAGTCATTTATCTAGCCCTGCAACGCCCATTATTTCTCTACACCAAGAGAACTTCTCAGAGCTCACAGATTTAGTCAATGCATCTGCAGTATTCTTCAAAGTGTCCACCTTTACCAACAACACCATTTTGTCTTCTATGATATCCCTCACAAAGTGATACTGAACATCAATGTGCTTTGTCTTTGAATGATATGTAGGGTTCTTTGCCAATAAAATTTCACTTTGGCTGTGACAATCTATTCTTATAGCTCCCTATACTAACCCCATACTTGAACACAATCTATGCAACCAAACTACTTCCTTTCTTGCATGAGTGGCTACCATGTATTATGCCTTTGTAGTTGATAGTGCCACTACAGATTGTTTCTTACTCATCCAACTAACTGCACCTCCAAATAGGTTAAACACATACCCACTTGTAGATCTTCTCTGATCCAAATCTCTAGCCCAGTCTGCATCAACAAAGCCATGAATATCCAACACTTTGTCCAATCTTGGTCTTCCTTGGTAGCATAAACCATAATCACTAGTGCCACACAAATACCTGAAAACCCGCTTCTGTTGTCCAATGCTCCTTCCCTGGTTTTGACATAAACCTGCTCAATACTCCCACTACATGTGCAATGTCTGTTCTAATACAGACCATCGCGTGCATCAGGCTACCGACTGCACTTGCATATGGAACACGAGACATGTCCTCTTCCTCTTCTTGTGTCTTGGGACATTGTTCAGCAGATAACTTTACACCTACAAGAATAGGAACCTTCACCGGTTTACTATCTTGCATATTAAACCTATGCAATATTGTCTCGACATACTTCCTCTGGTTTAACCAGAGCTTCATCTTTGCCCGGTCTCTTTTAATTTCCATGCCCAAAATATAGTTTGCAGCACCAAGATCTTTCGTGTCGAATTTGGAGGAAAATTGGTTCTTCAAATCCTGGATAATTTCTTTGTCATTTCCAACCAGCAACATATCATCCACATACAAAACCAGATAAATAACATGGTCACCAATTAATTTAAAATACACACAGTGATCTGCTTTGCTTCTGGTAAAGCCAAGTCCCTGTATAAATGTATCAAATTTCCGATACCACATCCTTGGTGACTGTTTTAGCCCATACAAAGACTTCTTTAACTTGCATACTAGCTCTTTCTTACCCTTCACCACAAAGCCTTCAGGTTGCTTCATGTAGATCTCCTCTTCCAGATCTCCGTGAAGAAATGTTGTCTTCACATCCATCTGTTCTACCTCAAAATCAAAAGTAGCAACAACAGATAAAAATAATCTAATGGAAGTTAGCTTGGCAACAGGAGAAAAAATATCACCAAAATCAATTCCCGACACCTGGGAATAACCTTTTGCTACCAACTGAGCTTTGTATTTCTCCACCTTTCCTTCTGCATTTGTCTTCTTCTTGAACACCCATTTGCTACCAATGGGTTTCCTTCCAGTCGGTAATTCCACCAGTTCCCAAGCCTCATTTTTGTGCAAAGGTTCCATTTCATCAACTATGGCCTCTTTCCAGAGTTTTCCATCCTCTGAATCTACTGCTTCTTTCATAGTTTTGGGATCATCATTAGTAATAGATAAAGAAAAATTTTAACAGAAAGCAAATGGACTATACCTTTTTGGATGCCTTCTTTCTCGAACTGATCTTCTCACACCTGGATTTTGTGGCTCTTCATCTTCTAATTCCTCTTCTATTGTAGAGTCTAATTCTTCCTCCTTTAGCTCAAACTCTATCTTCTCAGGTTCCTTTGGTTGGATTTCATGTTTCATAACATCTATCGCCTCTCTAAACACCACATCTCGATTGTACACAACCTTCCTTGTTACTGGTTTCCAAATCTTATAACCCTTTAAACCATCCTTATACCCAATAAAGATGCACTTTTCAGATTTACTATCAAACTTGGTTCGTTTCTCCTTTGGAACATGTACATATGCATCACATCCAAATACCCTCAGATGTGAAAGAGAGGGTTTCTTACCAGTCCATACCTCTTGTGGAGTCTTATCCTCCAACGCTGATGAAGGTGATCTGTTGACCAAGTAACATGTTGTCTCCACCGCCTCTGCCCAGAATTCTTGTCCTAACCCGGCACCACTGAGAATGCTTTTTGCCCTTTCCATCAACGTCTTGTTCATTCTTTCTGCAACTCCATTTTGTTGAGGTGTATATGGAATAGTCTTCTACCATGCTATACCACATTTCTTACAGAATTATTCAAATTCCTTACTGCAAAACTCTCCACCTTATCTGTCCTCAGCACATTTATCTTCTTCTCTGTCTAGTTTTCCACCAGAACCTTAAATTCTTTAAACCTGTCAAAGACTTCAGATTTCTTCTTAAGGAAATATATCCATGTAGTCCTTGAGAAGTCATCTATAAATGATACATGGTACACAGACTTACCCAGTGATGGAACCTTCACAGGTCCAAACACATCACTATGCACAAGCTCTAATATCTGTTGCGCCCTCTTACCACCAGAGGGGAAACTCACCTGATTTTGCTTCCCATATAATGAATCTTCACAGGAATCAAAATCCAAAGAGCTATTACTCATACCTTCTACCATACCTTTACCATGAAGTATTCGAAGGCCCTTCTCTCCAATATGTCCAAGCCTTTGATGCCACAACATGGTCTTCTCTCCAGAGACCACTAGATTTTCTGTTCCACTTTCAGGAACCACAGAACTATTGCACCCATCAACAACAATGCTACCTTGCAACTTGTACTGAGTTCCAATCCAAACTCCCCGCATCAATACCATTGATCCCCGAACCATCTTTCAGGTATCCTTCTCGAACACTATTATTACACCTGCATAATCCAGCTTGCTTACAGAAATTAGATTTCTGGCCAATGCAAGAATATGCAGAACACCCAGAAGTGTTCTAACCCTTCCACCTTGCAACTTCAACTTTACTTTTCCGACCAACGATTCTAGCCTTCTTATCATCCCCTAAGAAAACATCACCACCATCATATTTATGATACTCGCAGAACCACTCTCTATGGGGAGTGAAGTGAAAGGATGCACCTGAGTCAATCAACCATGCCTCATGATCTACATGTGTACTTGAAGAAGCCAAGTACACATCCCCACCTTCATCTGAAGTGGTTTTCGCCTTTATAGAAGGAGCATCATTAGATCCCTTTCCTTTGTCAGGAGCTTTAGATTTACAGTCCCTTTTGTAATGCCCTTCCTTTCTGCATTTCCAGCACACCACCTTTATAGGTTTTCCTGGAAATTTAGATCTCCCTCTAGATTTAGATCTCCCACTCGATGACTTATTTTTGTTTCTGTTCTGGGACCGTCTTCGTACAGACAAGGCGTCACCATTCTGGCTCTCCATATTTTTACGTCTCATCTCCTCCGTCAACAAGGATGAGACTATTTCATCAAACTGCAAAGCAATTGCATTGCTACCTATTGCAATAACCAAACTATCCCACGAATCTTGTAGAGAACACAATAAACTGATGCACTTATCTTCATCTGAAATTTTAATATCAACAGATAATAACTAACTTACCACAGTATTAAATGCGTTCAGATGCTCTATCACCGAGTCTCCATCTTTCATCCTCAGGTTATACGACTTTTTCCGTAAGAACAGTTTATTCACCAGAGACTTAGATTGGTACAAAGTCCCGAACTTGTCCCACAAAGCCTTAGCCGTAGCTTCCCCTGATACATTCAGCAATACTAAATCTGAGACACACAATCATATTGTGCTCTTTGCCTTCCGATCTAACTTCTTCCATTCTTCATCAGACACTCCTGTTGGTTTAGTACTCGGATCTACCGTGATCCACTGATCTTTATCCACCAACAGATCCTCCATCTTGAGTTTCCACAACTCAAAACTCTGACCATTAAATTTCTCGATCTCTATCTTTCCACTGCTCACCATCTTCTTTTACCACTAGAATCAATCTTGCAGATCTCCCACTGAACAGGGTCTACCACAGGCCCAAGCGAAACCCCTCAGCAATAAAGGCATCCCCTTGAAGCCAAACTGCTCCGATACCAAATGTAGGTTTTAACCCCGTACATATATTACCTGCATACGAATTATAAAACATAGAAAATAAACAATGCGAGAGCATAACACATAAAACACATATACACAGAGATTTTCCCTTAGATCCCAAAGCCGGGACTACCGGCTTGATTTTTCATTATGTTCCTTTCAATGTTACAATAAATATTTATACATGTCGAAGCATCCAATACCATGGACCGAAAACCATCGCGTCCAAAACCATGGACCAAAAACCATCGCGTCCAAAACCATGTGCAAAAAATCATGCACAAAACCATGGGTAAGTCCACCCAACCTAATATAGGGTCCAAAAACAAAAATTTTCGAGGCGCTGCCCCGGACCCCATAGAGTGGGGTTACCTGCACCCCTCAAATCCCCTGTGACTCCCCCGCTACACAATCGTCACAATGAAGGGGGGGCTCCACCCCCCTTCTAACCCCCCGGTTAACTACGTGGGCTAGTCGTGGAAAGAATATAACACAACCCAACATTAATTGTAACCAACAGCTTGCAGAATCTTATGCTCTTTACCAATGCCTTCTGCCCAGAATTCCTGTCCTAACCCGACACCACTGAGCATGCTTCTTGCCCTTTCCATCATCGTCTTGTTCATTCTTTCTGCAACTCCATTTTGTTGAGGTATATATGGAATAGTCTTCTACCGTGCTATACCACATTTCTTATAGAATTCTTCAAATTCCTTACTGCAAAACTCTCCACCTTATCTATCCTCAGCACCTTTATCTTCTTCTCTGTCTAGTTTTCACTAGAACCTTAAATTCTTTAAACCTGTCAAAGACTTCAAATTTCTTCTTAAGGAAATATATCCATGTATTCCTTGAGAAGTCATCTATAAATGATACATAGTACACAGACTTACCTAGTGATGGAACCTTCACAGGTCCAAACACATCACTATGCACAAGCTCTAATATCTGTTTCACCCTCTTACCACCAGAGGGGAAACTCACCTGATTTTGCTTCCCATATACACAATTTTCACAGAAATCAAAATCCAGAGAGCTATTACTTATACCTTCTACCATACCTTTACCATGAAGTATTCGAAGGCCCTTCTCTCCAATATTTCCAAGCCTTTGATGCCACAACATGGTCTTCTCTCCAGAGACCACTAGATTTTATGTTCCACTTTCAGGAACCATAGAACTGTTGCACCCGTCAACAACAATGCTACCTTGCAACTTGTACTGAGTTCCAATCCGAACTCCCCGCATCAATACCATTGATCCTCGAACCATCTTGCAGGTATCCTTCTCAAACACTGTTATTACACCTACATAATCCAGCTTGCTTACAGAAATCAGATTTCTGGCCAATGCAAGAATATGCAGAACACCCGGAAGTGTTCTAACCCTTCCACCTTGCAACTTCAACTTTACTTTTCCGCGACCAACAATTCTAGCCTTCTCTCTATGGGGAGTGAAGTGAAAGGATGCACCTGAGTCAATCAACCATGCCTCATGATCTGCATGTGTACTTGAAGAAGCCAAGTACACATCCCTACCTTCATCTGAGGTGGTTTTCACCTCTACAGAAGGAGCATCATCAGATCCCTTTCCTTTGTCAAGAGCTTTAGATTTACAGTCCCTTTTGTAATGCCCTTCCTTTTTGCATTTCCGGCACACCACCTTTACAGGTTTTCCTGGAAATTTAGATCTCCCTCTAGATTTAGATCTCCCACTCGATGACTTATTTTTGTTTCTGTTCTGGGACCGTCCTCGTCCAGACAAGGCATCACCGTTCTGGCTCTCCATATTTTTCCGTCTCATCTCCTCCGTCAGCAAGGATGAGACTATTTCATCAAACTGCAAAGCAATTGCATTGCTACCTATTGCAATAACCAAACTATCCCACGAATCTAGTAGAGAACACAACAAACTGATGCACTTATCTTCATCTGAAATTTTAATATCAACAGATAATAACTGACTTACCACAGTATTAAATGCGTTCAGATGCTCTATCACTGAGTCTCCATCTTTCATCCTCAGGTTATACAACTTTTTCCGTAAGAACAGTTTATTCACCAGAGACTTAGATTGGTACAAAGTCCCTAACTTGTCCCACAAAGCCTTAGCCGTAGCTTCCCCTGATACATTCAGCAATACTAAATCTGAGACACACAATCGTATTGTGCTCTTTGCCTTCTGATCTAACTTCTTCCATTCTTCATCGGACACTCCCGTTGGTTTAGTACTCGGATCTACCGCGATCCACTGATCTTTATCCACCAACAGATCCTCCATCTTGAGTTTCTACAACTCAAAACTCTGACCATTAAATTTCTCAATCTCTATCTTTCCACTGCTCACCATCTTCTTTTAGCACTAGAATCAATCTTGCAGATCTCCCACTGAACAGGGTCTACCACAGACCCGAGTGAAACCCCTCAGCAATAAAGGCGTCCCCTTGAAGCCAAAACTGCTCCGATAGCAAATGTAGGTTCTAACCCCGTACATAAATTACCTGCATACAAATTATAAAACATAGAAAATAAACAATGCGAGAGCATAACACATAAAACACATATACACATAGATTTTCCCCTAGATCCCAAAGCGGGACTACCGGCTTGATTTTTCATTATGTTCATTTCAATGTTACAATACATATTTATACATGTCGAAGCATCCAATACCATGGACCGAAAACCATCGCGTCCAAAACCATGGACCGAAAACCATCGCGTCCAAAACCATGTGCAAAAAATCATGCACAAAACCATGGGTAAGTCCGCCCAACCTAATATAGGGTCCAAAAACAAAAAATTTCGAGGCGCTGCCCCGGACCCCATAGAGTGGGGTTACTTGCACCCCTAAAACCCCCTGTGACTCCCCCCGCTACACAATCGTCACAACGAAGGGGGGGCTCCACGCCCCTTCTAACCCCCCGGTTAACTACGTGGGCTAGTCGTGGAAAGAATATAACACAACCCAACATTAATTGTAACCAACAGCTTGCAGAATCTTATGCTCTTTACCAATGCCTTCTCATTTATTGTTCTCATCACCCACCATCTTATTGTTTTTAGGGATTATTTAATCCTCATTCAACATATGAAAAAAATAATTCATGCCAAATGCCTCCATCTTGAAGTTACCCTATCCAAAATTCAAGATTTATCATCTGTGATGGGGTGTCAAATTGATTGATTTTACATCTCCATTTTACATCCAAATCTCCAATAATTATGTGGTAGGTTCCCAATCCAACAATTCGATAGAGCTTGGATAAAAGGGGACTTGCAGTTCTAATGGCCAATGTGACTTCTATCCAATTCCTTGATAACCATGAAAATCACAGTTGTCTCTCCACATGTCTCACTCTAAAGGTGGAGGAATGTCATAAATCCACACAGAAGTAATATCCCACCATCCCTCCCCAGTAACTCGGTTCTACTGACATTACAGTCTTCACTCATGGAAATTATTTTTTTTTTCTCCCTTGTACATTATGCAAGTGGGATATTTTCATCTTCCTCTCCTAATCCCTATTACATTTTCATGCAAGTTGGATACCTAACAAGCAAATCCTCCCTTCACTCATCCCTACTCTCTCTGGTTTTAGAAGTTGTGTAAACATAAGAACTATCAAGGATGCTCCTCCCCTCCACAATAGGCTTCAATTAGCTCTACCAGACTCATGCCTAACTACACTCTCATGGAGGTTCTATTCGGGAAATCCACTCAGAATTGGAATCTTTCCCTCAATGAATCGTTGATCTATAAACATTTGAGGGTGCAAACAAACTCAGTGCAGAGCTATGGTTGACAACACACCTACACTTAAAGTGACATGTCGACCTATGGGAGGCTATGGTGCTCAATTTCGTGAATGAATGGTCTCCTCCCTTTTCTACAAATGCATCCAATCAACATGCTCATTTGTCTCCTATAGCACACATATCCCTAGTGGACATACATTATAATTTGATTCAATGTTTCTCGATTTGATCTTTTCCTCCAAAATATTCTTTTTAATGTATGGTAGGTCATGGTGGGCTTGTTTACACTGCTATCAAAACATACCGAAGTGATTACTTGTAGCGATGTCTCATAAAGAATCTTGAGTGTTTAAAGATGTACCCCCTCTCTTAGGCCCTCCTTTTGCCTTCGAGTCACATCAGTTATTCAGGGATGTTTCTTTGATAGATTTGAACCAGTCAACTCCTCTAGATTCCAAATAATTTCACCCTGGTCAGCCCCTTTTTGTAATTTCTAAATTGTAGAGTTCTATAAATGTCTTTTTTGTCTCACATTTGGAAATTCTTTGTAATTTTGTCTCCCTAAGAGAGCTCAACCTCTGGATTTAATGTACAATATCAAAAATTCCAGTTTCTTGCTTTAGTCTGCAGATCTTATGTAATCCATGTTTACCTCGACCATAATTTTTATAAATAAATAAAATACTCTAGTTTGTGTTAAAAATGTTGGAAGTGTGAAAAATACTGAGAGTGGGGGTGAATCAGTATTGTAGGAGATGGATATTTTTCACCTCTTTTTCTTTTTCTTTACAATTACTGAGTCGTTAATTTATTAACCATCGTCACCATATAAATTAGTAGCAGTTAACGTTATCATATCATAAACATGATCACCAATCATAAACATATGTAAACATGAGATCAGCAATGCAAACACATCATCACATGAGGGGACATTGGATGTTAGGTGGAAAACCCAACTAGGAAAAGCCACCATTGTTGGTATCTTCATCTATTTTTTATTATTATTCAAAATTTTCTTTGCATAGTCACTGGAAACCACCATTATGCAAGTATCTACTCACAAAGCAATTTTATCCACAACTCATTTGGAAGCCACAACTCCCATAAACTAATAGGTGGCCACCACCTTCATTAGTTTTCTAGACACCGCTAGAAGTAAGCCTCTACTCCTTGAGAAAGTTCTCTAGCCTCCACCAGAATGAAGCCACAACTCCCTCGGCAAGCCACCACTTTCCTGCAAGCCTCTACCTGCAACACTGAAGGCCCCAACCTTCAAAACCTTATGGACCTAATTTAATCTACTTTCAAACTATGCCCCACTGTAACTCAATATAAACACTTTTGAGTCTCATTTCATCCATTATGATACTAGACTCACAATAACCTCTATTTCTCATCAACTAAATACATTCCCTCCAAAAAAAATCTCAGCCACAAGCAATACATCACCTCAACACAATCAACATACATATAAATTTGCAATAATATTGCAAATCTAATATACCAAACATCAAAACCTATAACATACACACTCTCAACACAACTCCATCAGTAGCATACATATTTTAATCATCAAAACTCAACCATGTCTCAACAACAGCAACCACACACAATGCATACAATAGAGATACAACCATATAAAATCTCTCTGATAATAAAGCATGATCTACTCAGCTATAGCTCAAAAATCCACCTCATAGGGTCAAGAAGAAAGCCACGTCATTTTCCAAGTCATAGGATCAGGTTATGACTAGTGAAACATCAAAAAACAAGTGTTTTGAGGGATCAACACTCCTGCAAAGTGGTAGGGAATAAAATAGAGGGAATAAAAATGTTGTTGCCTAGTGGTAGGGAATGAAACATAATCCCATAAATTCCCTCTCTGCACTAGAGCTCCAAAACAGTGCAGGAATTCGACTGGATAAGCTTAGATTCGGTCCAAATTGACAACTTTGATTAAAATAATCATTGTTGATTAAAATAATGATTGATTTGGTCTATTTTAATCATCACCTTGATATAGTCAAGAAAGTGTCTAGGTGCAATGAAGGCCAATAATAATGAAAATATATATAAACAAAGCTCTTCACTAGTCACAAGGGTAAAAAGGAACTTATGTCGAAATGTTGCTAGAGTTGTGGTTGTGATAAACTTATGCACCAGTGAGCATAGAGATTAGGAAGTAGATCAAAGGTGAGGATTTGAGGACTAACCTAGTGGTGACGAAATCTGATTCCATGGCCTATATCTCCTAGGATTTGAAAAGAAATATTTGGAAGAAAGATTGTTTCTCCAATTTTTGTCTCCAAATGAAGTGCAAAAAACACTTTCTATATGTATCTGATTATTTTTTGAGTTTCTACAGGTCTCTTGTATGTGATCCCTTCTTGCCTCACTCACTAGTCCACTTTTTTGTAATGTATTTCTACCACCATATTCTCTTCTAACCTCATACATTAGGGGTCATCTATTATAGCTCAAAAAGCCACCCTCTAGGACCAAGAAGAAAGCCACATCCTTTGCCAAGTCGAAGGATCAGGTTGTGATTGGTGGAACATATTAAAAAAAAAAAAAAAAGTGGTTTGAGGGATCAATGCTCTTTCTAAGTAGTATGGATCGAACCAGAGGGCCTAGCAATGCTCCTCCCTAGTGGTGGGGACCGAAATGAAAGCCCATCAACACCCTCTCTGCACTAGAGCTCTGAAACAGTGCGGTAATTTGACTGAATAAGCTTAGATTTGGTCCAAATTGACAACTTTGATGAAAACAACCATTGTTGATAAAAAATAATGATTAAATTGGTCTATTTTAATAATCACCTTGATACACTCAAGAAAGTGTCTAGGTGCAATGAAGGCCAATCATGATGGAAATATATATAAATGGAGTTTTTCACTAGTCATGGGGGAAAAACGGAACTTATGCCATAATGTTGCCAGAGTTGTGACCACGATAAACTTATGCAGCAATGAGCATAGAGATAAGGAAGTAGATCAAGGGCAAAGGTTTGGAGGAATCACATATGTTCTCCAGTTAAAAAAAAAAGAGAGAGAAATAGTAACAAATATTTTCCCCTTTCATCTCTTATGTTTCTTTGTTATGTTACATGATTGATGTATTATGTTGCACTAATATTTTTTTGTAGGAATATCATATTAGTTTTTGTATTTGTGTGCAAGTGATATAGGAGATCCAAGAGAAAATATATCAGATGAGATATTCTTAAATATGGCATCATCAAATAGAGTCAATGATCTAGTGTTAAAGGTATATCTATTTCCTTCTTCTTGTGAATATGAATGTGCTTGGAATTGTCTAGTTTCTTTTGTCTCATTTCTTCATTCACACACACATAGTCTAGGCAAGCTATTTAGCAAGGCTTGCTGAGATTAAAATAACCTACTTCTATAGGTGAAGTTCTCTCTTAAATAAGTAGCAATTTTCTCAATCAAAATCCTCCATAAACCTACATAAAGCACTTGTTGAAGCATGTAGAAACTCTGAAATAAAATTGATTTCCTTCAGCAATCTTCTACAGCTATGTCTCTCCTCTCACATGGCTCTCAATGTTCTCAATGCTCTACAATGACTTACTCTCGCAAAGGAACCAACCCCTCATTCACAAATATTTCTCATATAAATATATGATTTGAAGTGATTAAACAATAATAGCTTAGAGATATGGAGAGATAAACACTCATGTTCATGTGAAAATTCCTTGACTGCAACAACTGGAGTTTAATCTTCTAACTGTTAGAAGTTTATATGACTTCTGAATAAATTATTCAGCAAATAATGATTAAATCATTAATGCATTCTTCACAATAAAATGTTGTGAAAATATAAAAATATGGAACTGAGAAATAGATTCACACACACAAAATATAACAATTTTATTTTTGGACAAATTTCCCTAGAGAAAACCCCAAAGGGAAAACCAGTGTAATAGTTGAGGGTTATTTTTATTATGTAGAAAAAATAGAGAATTACAACTGTCAATGTTTATATCTTAGCTCTGGTAATTTATCTCAACTGGAAATATATTGGGAAAATCATTTTCCTTCAGAGAAACTCGATTTGGCCCTCTTTGGAAAAATCACACTTCCCTGGAAATTCACATTGCCTAGCTGGACATGCACATTGCTTGCTCCAAAAAAATCAATTTTCCCTAGGAACACCTCCAGGAAATTCATCTTGTCTTTCTCTTCCTCTGGAAAAAATTCACATTGCCTCCTGATAATAGGTCAGGGCACTAGCAACTGAATCAATGCTCATTCTGATAACTCGCACTAGGAATGTGACTAACTCACGCTACATAATACAGCATCCGTTGCTAGATAATTCAGCCTCCTATCCTGACCCTGGACCACTATAAAACCTCCTGGGAATTTCTCCCTAAATTCTCACTCATGCAAACCTCATTATTGTCTCTTCCCTAGATTCAATTGTGCCCTTGCTTAATGTTGCAAACTGGGTAATTTGAACTACTCAAACTCACTTGATGCCTCTTCTCCAAGCCCTCGACTTTCTCTTATAATATTCTATTAGGAAACCAATGGCCAAGACCTAACCTTGATAATGGCTTAGATCACTATGACTACATCAATAAAAGTCTCTAGAGTAAAACCAAATTACCTTAATTAATTAACTTTGATTAACCAACTTTCCTAAGTTATACTTATGAAATAATTAAATTATTGGATAATTAATTTAATCAAGGCATTTATGAGTCTTATCTCGTGAAACCTTTTCTGGGTTTTGGAGATCTCATGTTCCTTAGACTCTTAGCATCATCTAAAACTAGAACACATGTTTTTCTCTCCCATAAAATAACAGTTCATACTCTGGTATTTTGCTCCTTGACTTGATCCAACACTAACTTCATTCAATGAGAGACTTATCTTTGACTTGATCACTTTCTAGAATGAATAATAACTCAATTTGAATCTATACCATGAAAAACCTTGGGAAAATACTCTAGGAAATGATCATGGTATTTTATGTTTGTGCACAAGAACTCAAAAATTCACCTATAGGACATCATTGCTAGGATAGAACTGGAACCCAGGGATGATCATCATGGGGATAGTGTGGTTTCCTAGGAAGGTTTCTAAAATCCTCACTTTGTGAACAATTGTGTGTCAAGGATGATGCCATAACTCATGATATTTTACTTTTCTGCCCAGAACTCTACCATTTGCCTTCAATCCTTCTCCAACACTTGTAGAACCTCTGCAAACATTAGGCACTCCTCATTAACATATCACCAAGCCTCTAATCATCATGACAATGCTCCAATCTTGGTAACATCAATTCCAACACAATTGACTCCATGGTTGACTCCTTAGGTAGACATCCTAGGTTGACATCAATGCCAACATCATGCGGCCAACATTCTCCCCCTTTGGCATTGATGTCAACCTATAGCCACAACACTAAGTTAATCTACATAAACTCCTCAAACTGGTTGATATCATTCTCTTATTTTTTCTATGTCACTCTCTCACTTTGACATTAATGGCAAAGGGTGTACAAGTCTAGTTTAAAAACAAGTGATATGCTTATGAAATTTGATCAGCTTTAAGCACCTACAAATAATCGTGAAAACCAAGGAGAATATTTGCTTCATCAATCCACATGTTTCTATGCCAATACCATGCCTTGGGCCAAGTTGAAAAGTCTTCCCCTAAGCATGTAATGAGGTTTCAACCATCTTCTCCACATTGTTGTACATATTATATGTTGTTGCCAATGCCTCCTTATCACATACAAGAGGCTACTCCTCATGGACCAAGGACTCAACACATACATGATAAAATGCTTTGATAATTATTATATGGATTCATAGCCTAATAAATGACTATATCAATGAGATATAATGTTGCTCCAATGACACCAAAAAGCCCATATATGGTTTTGATATGGCACAACATGACTCTCCAATGCATGCATGACTCTAGAACTTCTCCACCAATAGACCCAATGATGAAAACAACAATGTTACAGAGCTTCATAATGAGAGTACATGGCTTAAATAACTCTCATAACTCTCCTCATACATGAAAAATACCATGACAATAATGATATGCAAGTATTTGGTTGTTACTTCAATGCACTTATGGTGATTTACATAGACAAAGCAAATAACTCACTATTAAGCATGCCAACTCCAAGTGTTTCTTAACCATTGAACCAAATAAGATGTAGGTAGATATATGTGACCATTACACATATTTGGTCGTATACATAATCAACCAAGAACTATTCATCCAAAATTCCATTAATGACAAATACATACATATGGCTAAAGTATCACTCTTCTCTCCACATGGCTGAAAAATGTACTCTTCCACCATGAAAACATATGTAAAATAGCTACAAATAAATGAGTGAAAACAACAATAAAAACATTCATACCATGCATAGATCCCCATGAGCTCATTATACCTCCAATAGGCAGGTTGATCCTACAAACCTGAATGTCGATGAAGCTCTTGTCCACACCACTTTGTTGCTACTATAAATCGCGCACTTGTCTTCACCATGCTACCAATTGCTACCATATGCTCCCCCTGAGGCCATGCGTGCCTCACAAACACTTTTGTAGCCTTTTTTTTAATAAACATGACGTACCAAAGGACTATAGTGGGGCTAGATCCTATACTCGGAATCTAAGGTGGAAGATATTTTCTTTGATCTCTTCTTTCTAATTACTCTTCCTCTCAGCACGTACACATTGTCTAGTGTCTTTACTCCTTTATAAATCACTCTCTTTGACCCTTATTTTTTAATGTAGTAACCTTTAGAGTTAAATATCACTTCCTTTCATCCATCGATCATCTAGCTCATGCTTAAGATATTGTGCTTTAGTCTTTCAACGAGCCACACATCATTTGCATTGGTATTCTTGTCACCTAGGTTGGCCTTCCCTTTTCCCAATACTTTTATTGGCTCATTACCTTAAAAAAAAACATGGCCACCTTTGTTTCTCTTTAGAGAGAGAAATTTTCCCCTATTCCCTGAAATATGATGGTAACATGCTTCTCAATATACCATCTATCATTAACATCATATGTGCATAGAGAGATACCACACTTTCCTAGTTTCTCATCCTTAGCTGGATGTTGCTCCTTCTTCTTCGCCCATATTACATTAGGCTACTTATTGTTATTCACATTCTTTGATTTTCACTAGTCCTACTCTGGAACTACTACTCATTATGTCATATCTAACTTGAAGAACTGAACAACATGTAGTTTTTAGTCATGTTATTGAAGTTGTGGCATGTAAAACACTCCACATGGGCAAGATATGATACTAGAGGGTCAAAAATTTTGTTGCTCATACTAGATATCTGACTTGGATTACTTTTTCCTCTAATCCATGTTCATATCTGCAATCCATAGCCTTACGGAAAAATAGGTTACATGAGTAACAAAATCCATTAAATAAACCAATATACCTAATGGTTGAAGCTCTCCTTGTTTGCCCAAAATGTTGCTCATACTACTAATTGGATCTCAATATTTTATTCCTGCAATTTGTTTCCATGTGCCCATAGCTGCGATAGGAATAACATTTTATGTCATCCATCAATGGAGCAGAGGAGTTTTGAATGCTTTGAATTTTGATAGATCTTCCCACTTTATCTCTTGGAGCGAATTATCTTCTAAATGTAGGTACTCCTTGAGGTCTTCTTCTCGATTTTTGATGGAGTTGGTGCTTCTTTTCTCCTTTGTTATTTATTTTCTCCTTTGCTACTCTTTTTGGTGTTGTTATATTTGTTACAACCTTATTCGATTTAGAATTGTTGTTCTTGTATGCATGTGATCTAAACACTCCCTTCTGAAAAACAAGACCAGATATATTCAATGGAGATATTTTTCCTTTTAGCATGTTGTCCAAGGCTACAGTTCTCTTCTCCAACTTTAGTTGCTTGACTTTCTCTTTCAATTGTTTTCTCAATGAGACAATCTTAGCCTCCAACTCTTCTACCTCCCCTCTCTTTCTTTATGTTGATTTCTCATAACCTCCTCAGCCCTTTTGGCCTCTTGTAATTTGATCTTTAGACTAAGTATTTCTTCTCTAAGCCCATTCTCTTTCTCATCAAAAATATGCAATAAATTTTCCATATATTTTCATGCAATTGTTAGTCTACTAACTTCAATAGAAATTTTTTCCTTAACCTCCATAGTTGATTCATATTCAGCCTTGAGAAGTCTAACATCATCAATATGACTATTCATATTTGAATGGCTATCCTCACAACTATCTAATACATAACTCAAAAATAATTCATCAACATTTTTATCTTTAGATATGATTCGTTGGAGCACATCTGGATATGTTGAACCTTCATTTTTTTATTTTCTCTCTTGGTGTTTAGATGCTAAACTCATACTAGGGGGATTTATCTCTTTGGGATGAGCTTCTTTCTGAGAGGATTTATTTTTCTTTTTATTTTTTCCAATATTCTACTTTCCATTGGTACTGTTTCTATCTCCTCCAAATAGAATTTCCAATCTGTCCCATATTTCTTTAGTGGATTTTAGATCCACTATTTTTTTCTAGATTTGCATTGTGTAGATTTTCATAAATTGCACATATCCCTTATGCATATTTTAACATCATATTTGCTACCATAGTATTCTCTCTACACCCTTCACATACAAACTTCCAAATGTCATATCCATGAGATAATAATTGAGATTTAACCTTTTCTTTCCATACCTTGAAATTTGTAGCAATAAGCAACACTACTCCTTGTTATTCCATTCCAAAATAAATAAATAAAATAAAAACTTTTCTGAAAATTCCGAGATCTAATCTCTAGCGATTAAGTTGCAACAAAGAGACCCGCTCTGATATTAATTATTGGAAGTGTGAACAATACTAAGAGGGGGGGTGAATCAGTATTGTAGGAGATGGGTCTTTTTCACCTCTTTTTCTTTTTTTTTATACATTTATTGAGTCATTAATTGATTAACCATCATCATCATATACATGAGTAGTAGTTAACATTAACATATCATAAACATGAGCAACAACCATAAACTTAAGCAAACATGAGATCAAGAATGCAAACACGTCATCAAACGAGGGGACATTATAAGTCAGGTGGAAAACCCAATTATGAAAAACCATTGTTGTTGTTGTCTTTGTTTATTTCTTATTATTATTCAAAATTATCTTTACATAGTAATTGTCTACCACCAATGTGTAGGCCTATACTTGCAAAGCAATGTGAGCCACAACTCCTATAGACTATGCAAGCCACCACCTTCACTAGTTTTCAGCCACAACTTCCTTGAAAATCCACCACCTTCACCATTTTTCCAACTACAACTTCCTTGACAAGCCACCACTTTCCTACAAGACTATACCTACCACATTGAAGGCCCAGACCTTTAAAACCTCATGGACCTAATTTCATCTATTTTCAAACTACGGCCCATTGCAACTCAATATAAACACTTGTGAGTCTCATTTCAACCATTTTCATATTGGGCTCACAATAATCTCTATCGCTCATCAACTGAATACATGCCCTCCAACACAATCTTAGTGACAATCAATACATCACCTCAACACAATTAGCAGCATACATATAAATTTGCAATACCGTTATAAATCTGATATAAAACATATCAAACATCAAACCTCCAACATACACACTCTCAACACAACACCATCAATAACATGCATATTTTGATCATCAAAACTCAGTTAGATCTCAACAATAGCAACCACACATAACACATATAATAGAGCTACAGCCGTATAGAATCTTTCCAATAATAAAACACGATTTTCTCAAGTATGATCCCCTGCATACAAAATGTTAGCAATACAAAGGTGTTGTAGAAAACATGCTAACCTTCAATTCTCCATTGTAGCAACAATATTCTCAATAAAAAACCTTCATAGATTTGCATAAAACACTTGTTGAAGTATGCACGTAAAACTCTGCAATGAAATTGATTTCCTTTAGCAATATGTAACGTTTATGTCTCTCCTCTAGCATGGATCTCAATGTTCTCAATGCTCTACAATGACTTACTCTCACAAAGGAACCAACACCTCTTTCACAAATCTTTCTCGTATAAGTAGATGATCTGAAGTGATTAAACAATAATAGCTCAGAGATATGGAGAGACAACCGCTCTGGTTCATACTCTGGTATTTCGCTCCTTGACTTGATCCAATATTAACTTCATTCAATGAGAGACTTATCTTTTACTTGATCACCTTCTAGAATGAAGACTAACTCAAGTCAACTCCATACCATGAAAAACCTTGGGAAAAATACCCTAGGAAATGCTCATGGTATTTTATGTGCATGCACAGGAACAATAAATTCACCAATGGGACATCATTCATTGGGATAGAACGATAACCCAGGGATGATCATCACAGGGATAGTGTGGCCATCCTTGGCCGTCGCTAAAATCCTCACTTTGTGAACAGTTGTGTGCTAGGGATGGTGCCCTAACTCTTTATATTTTACTTTTCTCTACCCAGAACTATGTCATTTGTCTTCAATCCTTCTCCAACACTTGTAGAACCTCTGCAAACATTAGGCACACCTTAGTAAAATCATCAAGACTTTGATCATCATGAAAAATGCACTAATTTTGTTGACATCAATGTCAACATGATTGAATCCATGGTTGACTCCTTAGGTAGACATCCTAGGTTGACATCAATGCCAACACCATGCGGCCAACAAAAAAAAAATTAAAATTAAAATAATTTATTATAATCAATATTAATTTTCCATAACCATAATACTATTATAATTTGTATATTGTAATCTATGCATCATATAAATTACATTCATTTCAATATATAGAAACTTTTAAACATTAGCTTTTAAATATTTATTATAATTATTGTTGGAAATACTGGGAAGGGGGTGAATCGGTATTTCACTTCAATTAGTTAATTTTATTCTTCATAGCATTAATTAACATTAAAATTATATCAATATAAACAGTTAAAAACACCATTCAAAATGCACAACTTCAAAAGACAGTACGTCATAGATTTTTAGGTGGAAACCCTTCCGGAGAAAAACCATTTAACGCTTCTAAATATAGGTCTTTTATAGATTACATCAATAGGAAGCTCTAACTTCCAAGATTCTCCAGTTGCAACTGGAAGGATACTCCAACCCCGCGATTTATCATCTCCAATTGAAATGATGCTCCAATACCCTAGTTTACCAACTCCAACTAGAAGGACGCTCCAACGCCCTCATTTACAGGCTCCAAACTGAGGGAAGCTCCAACTCCCTAATTTACTAGCTCTTACTAGAAGGATGCTCCAATGCCCTGCATAGGCTCCAACCTATCCTACCACCACCCTATCGCCCTGAGGTGTTCTCAAGGTCCTACTTGAAGGAGACTCCACTCTCTGCCTTGCACCCTGCCACCCTACTCAGCAAGCAGACCATGTTTCACAATTTTCATACTAGATACACCTATGCTCAATAACAATACTAAAAAAAGTTTCAATACAATATTTACTCAATCAAACATGATTTTTCTCAATATGTACATCAATAGAAAACCATAGCTACATAAAACTTAGTTAACCTATGCTCAAGTTACATAAACCCATCATCAAACATCTAGGCATATATAACATTGGTTCAACAAGCAAGTTAGAAGAACTATAAACCCTGGGACTCATCAGTTGTCCACACAAACCAATAACACTGCTCAAAAGTTTTTGTCAAATCCTAAATTAATAGTAGTTGTATCTCTCTGGTCAAACACTAAATCCACTTTATCTCTCTATTCACAAATAAAAAATATCACTGCCACGTAGATCCTCTTATTGTCATCCCTCTAATAGCATCAGCAATTGTACTTCTTTAGACATCAATAGAAATAACTTTAGCAAGGCACCAACTTCAATGATTAGTATGCTAACATAAGCCCTAACTCAACATTCAACTTGGGCAGGAAGCTCTGGTTGATACACATCAGTAGTATTTTGATTCAGTTGTTCAAATACGTTAGATCATCAATATGAAACCTAGACCAGCAAGTAATTCAAGTTCTAGCAAACCCTAGCAGCATAGAGGTAGGATTCTAAGATGAAATCATTATGACAATAGTAGACTTGGTACAAGATTTATATCCTCAGCACAAAATTTTCAAGCAGTATGATATATTCAAATATCATCTTTAGCGTCAATGCTAAGAACAACAATAAACTCCTCTCAGACACATCAATGTACACATTCCTACCTTCTAGACTTTGTCTGCAAGTTATATATTACAAGTGTTCTTCCCTAAAGTTGCCTCTAATTGTAACACCATTGGTGCTACCATTATATGGTGCTACTATGACCCAATACTATAATAAACTTGAACTTTAAAAATGTCTTCAAACTCCTTCTAAAATGGCCTACAATCTAATAGTACAAGGGAGAAAATATTGCTACATAGATGATAAATGTGTCACAGAGAATCAGAGAAGGATAGCTTTGAGATTTGCCTCCAAGTGGCCTTATTTCAGCGAATTCAATAAAAGAAATAACATGATAAAGCCCTAATCTCATATTCGATCTCTTGTAAGTATCAACCTTCAAATTCAGAATCATTTCTTAATGATTCTGGTACAGACAGATCATACCTCTTATTGCAATTTTATAGGTCTAAACAATATTTACACCACTAAGTTTGAGATGTTGTTCCTCCACTACCTTGACCTTACCTTGAAAACGCAATTTTTCCTAAAGAATAATATGATTGTGTCACTATATAGAAAACCTCCTCTAAACTTTCTTTGGATGACAAGAATGTTTCCTAACACTACCTTTAACAAGACTTTCAATTTCAAATCAATCTCAGAATAAATTGATAGATCTTGCAGCAATGCATTATAAGTTTACTTTTGCAAAGATCAAGTTGTACATATTTTTCCCATAGTTCGGTTCAAAAATAAATATTTTACTTAGCCACAGTCAATCCAAACTTCAACTTTATGAAGAATACAAAGTAGACCAAACACCACCCTAAGTCTCAAAACAAAGGCACAGTTATACTTCATAATAACCCTAAAATTATGTCATTAAAATGAATTCAGATCAAATGCTACGTGGTTGTTACAAAGGGTTGAATAAGTCTGCAAGAAGACCTTCAGATGACTTGTATAGTATAGCCAAAAATCATACTACAAAGATGTGTTAGGATGTTTTCTTTGAGATGTGCCCAATAAACCTCAAATCATAGAAAATGTTTGGTATCTAACAAGTCCAATATCCTTTGGAAATTTCCTCGAAACCAACATCTAAACATGTGTGAAAATTTGACCTCCAACTTGAAAAGAAACATATCTTAATCATGGATTAAACTTTGTCTTTAACCAGACTCAGAACAAGTTGAATGAGGGCATAATAATAAGTTTCCAGATCTAATTGGAATCATCTTCACATGTGCTAGTATTATGTTCCAACACAATATGCATTCATTCTTTACTGAATACACAAGATTACCTCCAACTTTTTCTTATGATAATGGTGAATTTTTCACATAGACTACTCCAAGCCACAGAATTGTAATTTTGGCTCAGATTTTCCCTACCACAGAGGATCAAAAACCTCAAGAAAATGCCTTAAATTCAATGAAGATAGCCTCTACCCAAAATAAGTTTTAGGCCTCAGATATTTAACCCTTGTCTTAGAGATATGTCCTTGGGGGGGTGGGAATCCAACCTATGAGGTCTCCAAAATACCACAAATCTAGCATATATTAAGCCTTAAGATGGCCTTGAATAGGTGCGAAGATGTCACAGACTTCTGCCAAAAGGAAGCCCAAAAAACTTGGCTACAGTGAGTCAAAATTTCGCACAAATATAGCTTCAAAATTTGCTCATGATTTAGCACTGAATCTACTCTATCCAACCTAGTGAAAACCACCAAACTAATTAAAAAATAGAACTAGAAAACCCTTAAAGACCTTCACCTACTTTAGATTGACATTTAGCCCTGGCCTCATAGATAAAATAGCTTCAGATCAACAAGTTACATTAGATAAGTGTGTTCATTGGTTGTCATTTGGAGGAGAATCGAGTTCCTTTTAATACTAGACGAAAGGGCTCTAAAAGAGGGGCTGACATGCCCAATAGACCATGAAGTCAACCTTAGTTAAGCATAATAAATTCAATTTTGTTGTTGGCCGACTTGAACTCCAAGCTTTCATAATTAAAAATTCTCCTTTGCAAGTCGACTTGGGAAAGGTTATTCCTCATTTGGAAGGTAGAAAATATCCATAAAATTTAAATCAAAAGTAAATTCAATATTCAACCAAACATTAAATTGCCTTTATCATATTGTTTTGGGCACTTGACCTCACTTTTGGGGAAATTCCTTTAATGAATCATATCTCATCAACCATGAGGATTTATGGAGCATACCACATACCATTGGAATTGGCATGATGAGAAGAATCAAATGTTGATGGTCTTTCCTACAAAATTATTGATTCTCACATCGAAATTCCTAATCAAATGTGGGGTATTATGGTTTCCCAGGGCTTCTTGTCATTTGGAGCTTCCAATCTTGAAGGAATGCAAACTAGATGAATATTAGGAGTGTTCAAGGACCAATGTTGGAATCAATGAAAAAATCCCTCGGTGATTCATGCCACCCCTAACTCCAAGCTCTAATCCTCCTTTCCTGATTTCTCTCCCCCTTTGACATCAATGGGAAAGGGTTAATCCACCTGATGAAACATATTCCTTTGACGTTTTTCTCCCCCTTACCTACTATGCCTCACATGTCTTACCACAGTTGATTCCATCAGTATTACCACAAGTCCTTCTACACTTCTATCCATGACTTTACTTTCCAAACATGTTTCTCCACTAATATGTCGATAATGTGAATATTGCTTTGGTGACTTCTGCCATATATCAATATGTCAAAGGATACATTTTCAGATTCACAACCATTGTTACTTAGACTCCCCCCTCATCAACATTCACTAGACAAGGAGTCCTTAAGATGGATTCTTTAGAATAATGTATGAACCAACTTTACGACTGGATCATCCTGAACTTTGACATCTTCCATTGTAGATTCATCATGACCTTTTGATTTTACAAAACCTAAGAGCATAACCACTGGGAATTTTTCATTCACCTTATCTTCTTACTTTTGCTTTCTTCTCCAAACCTTATTGTACATGATATTAGAGTTTTCCTTGATGAAGGATTCCATCATGTATCTGCAATCACAAGCTATATGTCCATAGTTATGGAATTTGAAGCATTCAAGGTTGAACTTGGAGAATCTATTGGAATATTTTTCTTGTGAACCTACAAAGTTGATTCTAGGGTTTTGATGATGTTTGTCATAAATTCTACTATCCCTAGCCATATGCCAAAAGTTAAAACATGAGAAACAATAACCATTAAACATACTAGGGTACCTGGATGAGATGGCTTGTCTTGATGATCTTCTATAAACATTTTTTCTTGGAGGAGGTACAACCCTTTGTTGATCCTTGTCCTTAATTACTTCAGCATTACTTCTTGGAGTAGCAACATTTCCACCCTCCTATTCTTCACATCTATTTTTCATTTGAGGGATCATGCTATTAGGCTTCTCATCAATTTCACTCTATGGGGGATTGGAGCTTGTGCCTTCATTGCATGTAGCTTTACCTACTTCTTTGCAATTCATATTTAACTAAGAAATTTTTTTATCCTTCTTATTAATGACATGATTCTTCCTTTCGACATCTTGCAATTGCTCCTTCTTCCATTCCTTGAGATGGCTTATTTCATCAAGAGCAGAATCAAGTTCTTTTTATTTTTTACTAATTTTGTCTCGTATTTCTTAACAGATTCCTCTAATTGGCTTATCAAGATTTTTTCTTCCTCCTCTTGAATTTTTAGAAGGGGAACTTCTTCTTCGAGTATCTAATTTCACTTCCTTGGTTTGCTAAGATAACATACGGCACTGATCAATTATGCCTCCATGTCTACTACTACTTCTTCTTCATCATCTAAATCACAATCATCATCATCATCTTCATCTTGACCTGCATTCTTCTTTGACTGTAGATTGTTAAGCTTCTTCCAAAATATTTTGGCTAATGAGCATTAATCCATTTTGGGTTTCATAAAATCAACCAGATCATTAAGAACTATATTCATGGCTTTTTTATTTTACCTTCTAGATTCATTGGTATATGTGTCTATGGAAATAATAGAGTATCACACATCATATACATGAGCTTGCAAATAGGATTCCAGTTTGGATTCCCATATTTCATACTTGGCTTCATCAAACTCATGAGTTGGTCCAACTTGGTTCTCTTCATTAGTTGTAACATATTTTGATACTATTGCACTACTAGAGACTTCCTTTGATTGATTGGATGTGTTATTCCTTGGATTTCCCATCTTTGTGCTTCTAAGATTTGTCTTCTAGTTGTTAGGCTACAATTGAAATAACTTGCTCTAATATCAATTGTTGGAAATACTAAGAGGAGGGTGAATCGATATTTCACTTGAATTGGTTAATTTTAATGTTCAAAGCATTAATTAACATTAGCATTAGATCAAACATAAACAGTAAAAACCACCATTCAACAATGCACAACATCAAAGACAGTACGCCAAATATTTTTAGGTGGAAACCCTCCCAGGAGAAAAACCATTAAATGCTTCTTAATATAGGTGTTTTATAGATTACATCAATAGGAAGCTCCAACTTTCAATATTATCCAGCTACAACTAGAATGAAGCTTCAACCCCCTTATTTATCAGCTCCAACTAAAAGGATGCTCCAATGCCCTAGTTTACCATATCCAACTGGAAGGACACTCTAACACCCTGATTTATAGGCTCTAACCTGAAGCAAGCTCCAACTCCCTAATTTACTAGCTCTGACTAGAAGGATAATCCAATTCCCTACATGGGCTCCAACCTTCCCTAGCACCACCCTATCTCCCTTAAGTGTTATCAGGATCCAACGTGAAGGAGACTCAAATTTTCACCTTGCACCACCCTGCCACCCTAAACAAGCAGACCATGTTTCACAATTTTTAGACTATATCCACATGTGCTCAATTGCAATACTAAAACAAGTTGCAATACAACATTTGCTCAATCAACTTAGTATCAAACATCCAACCATATATAACCTTAGTTCAACAAGTAAGCTAGAAGCATTGTAAACCCTGACACTCATCAGCTGCCCACATAGGCCAATAACACTGCTCAACAGTTTATGTCAAATCATAACTCAACAATAGTTTCATATCTCTAGTCAAACACTTAATCCACTTTGTCTCTTTGTTCACAAATAACAAATCAATAATCTCACAACAACATAGATCCTCTTACTATCAGTCCTCTAGCAGCATCAGACTAATCTATGTCGCATTGGTATAGACTATTCTACCTAGTGGAAAAGCGGTGTTCATAGCATATAAGGAGATGGAGATGACTTTTGGTTGTCAATCTAATTATGTGTTTGCAATTAGAGTGGGAGAGGATGAAAATGATGTTGTAATTGGGGAGATAGAATCTATGTTATTTCCTAGAGATGAAGGTAAATCTCAATGACAACATTCAGAGCCTAATGTTTAGATATTTTGAGGAAGATATAAGGTTCTTAAAAGGATTGCTGACAAGGGACATGGGTGATGAGTATTGTATAAGTTTTATAGACTTATCTCAAACTAATTCTAAGTAGATCAAAGTACCAAACAATAGTGGGCATGAATGAAGAAGAGATGCAACAGTTGGTGAAGAGCAGCAACATTAAATTTCAGCCAAGAAGCAATAGAATGTACAAGAAAGAAGATAAATTGGATATGGAAATTGGTGAGATGTGGATGTGGATGTTGATGATGAAATTTCCTAAGAGAAGGCATACTAAATTAAAAATAATAACCAACAATAGAGTCCATTTGACTGTATAAGTCTACATTAGCAAGATAAATGGAGCACTACAAAATCAAGTTTGCGATTTAGGAGGACTTCAATAGAAGTGTATGACTAAGCAGTCATGAATATTTTTCCCCTTGGGAGTCTGATGCAAGAGAATATTCTCTTGAGATTAACCCAGTTGAACAAGCCTAAAAATAGGATCTCCAAAATTTTACCAAGGAAGTTGGTTCCCTTATGTAGTTCTTTTACATTGCAATATTTTAATCTTTATAGCTAGGAAGTTATGTTGAAATGTCCTTAGAGGGACAAATGTAGATAATTGTTAGGATGAAGTGGCATCTAGTTTTTAGAAGAGGGACATATGTCGTTGTCCTGAGAGTGTTGTTATTTAAAGCCTCCATGATGTAATAAACATATTTTGAGATATTTTGATTAGTTAAAGGGTATGGAAGGCGAGTGGAAAGTGGGATTATAGGTGAGAGGAAAAGAAGGGTGAAGCTCCAAGAAGGATGCCTGAGAGGGAGTAACTAGGCCAAATCAGTGTATAGTCAAGCCAACTTGTACAAATTTTGTGTTAATAGAATGTGTGTGAATTTATCCTCCATTATTATGTACGCCTTATATTTATATCTAAGTTAACATATTTTTTATCCCTATGTGAATGACTGTATGGGAATTCAAGGTTGTGTGTATACATTCAAACCTCGCAGAGAGATTGATGTGAGAACAAAATGAGCTAGGGAAAGCAAGTTAACGTTTAATTTGGTGAGGATCCATTGTTGCAAAGAGATGAGAAATAATATGCATAGTTACAAGATCAACTTGCAGAGCAACTATCTCTTATTGACGAGATGGGGTCTTTTCAGGACTTAGTCCTTATCAAGATGAGAATGTTACAACATGAAGACTTAGCAAGAAAACTCATACAAATTTCCCATCTACTGAATTCGAAATCCCCGTCAATTTTCATTGAAATCACAAGACCCAAGTCATACTCCCAGACCTATTCCAATTTGGGCCTAAGTCATTCAACTCAATAAAAGTTCGAGAAAATATCTTACAACTGGATCCATCAATAGATGGAGTTGTGAATTGTTCTGGTGAAGAATTGCGTCAGCTGAATTAAGGAGATATTCAATGCTTCTGACATGAAACCTTGTGAATAAGTATTGTGGAAATCTAAATACCATATAGCACAGAGATTGAAGTTGTGTTATTGTAATTAAATTGGGATTCTGCCTTTGATTAGAAAAGGGATTTGTCATGGGGGTAAGAGCGTCGTTAGCGCTAATATTGGAATTAAGCACCAGTTCTCTTACAAGGAGATCATCAAATGAAAGATAAAATAAAGGGAGAATTCAATTAGTGAGGTCATCATCATCAATTTTTTTCTTGTGAAAAATCATCTTAACCATGACAATGGCAAGAAAAAGATACATGATTCATTTTAGAATTACTTGACACATTTTAAAACTACTTGATGAGGTTAATATTGAGATACAATCATCACACACCATATTATCTAGTATTTTCATTTCATTTTTTATTATTTATTTTTATCTTAGATAAAAACATAAATAAACATTATTCGACTTAGAGAATTTTTATCTTAGATAAAAACATACATAAACATTATTCAACTTAGAGAATTTTTCATTTCCAATATGTTTACAAATATTTATACATTATAATCAATTGCAATATTGTGATTTTATATTTTCTATAGTATGCATTAAAACCTTAATTCTATTATGTAATAGTGATTTAACATATGTAGTCATTTTTCATATATCCAATTAAAAAGGAAAAATAAAACTGAACTATAATATTTTATTGTAACATGAAGTATGTAATATCATTTGAAACATAACACATCTACCATATTAAATTAAGTGTGTCTCCTATAAAATTAGCAAGAAAAATTTTGCATTTCTAATGTGTTTATAAATATTTACGCATTATAATCAATTGCAATAATGTGATTTTGTATTTCTATGGTACGCAATAAAACCTTAGTTGCAATGTATAATAGCAATTTAGCATGTGTAGTCATTTTTTCATATATCCAATTAAAAAAAAAAAAAACATAAAGCATTTTAAATAATATCATTTGTCGCATAGCACATATATCATATTAAGTGTTTGTCTCCTATAAAATTAACAAGATAAAATATATAATAAATAAATTATTTAAACATCAAATTATTTAAAAATGTGTAATAATATTCTTTTTCCAAAAAAAATAAGGTATCAAAATTTTTCTTAATCATGATAATTTAATTTCAATACATCATTAACCACCCATATATATTAATTTTATATATATATATATATATATATAGATATAAACTTAGTGTAAACTTCTATCATCATTAACCAAACAAGAGAATTACACTTTTCTTTTACTTGAGCTCCCATTTTCAACCTCGTGAATTTGCTCCTATCTACTACCTTCATTATAAAAGCGCACAACCAATATAAATTAAACTTTTACTCCCATTACAAAGATGATGAGGTTCATTTTTAAATAATGTAATACAGAAAGATATAATGTGGATTGAGGGAACTTTGAAATCTTAACCTAAAGAGATAGAGTTATGGCACGAAGCATGGTGATCCTTGGTAATTGTAAAGTAATTATGTATTCTTGTCACATAATTATGGCCTAGCTGCAACAATTTAATCCTTAGAAATTAGAAAATTATTCTAAAGTATATCATTAGTGATGACCCTATTCCTAATATTGAATTTATTGATTTTGAAAAAAAAATATGTAATTTATTTGAGGTGGGTTCCATATTGAGTTACATTGTCAAGATTGTATCTATATGTTCATTCCAAATTGGATTTGAGAGGTTTGGGAGCCACAAGGTGGGCTCCATATTGAGTTACATTGTCAAGATTGTATCTATATGTTCATTCCAAATTGGATTTGAGAGGTTTGGGAGCCACATGGATGGCATTGCACCCTTACCTTTCACACTAACCTAAAGGTTTTTTTCTATTTCAATTGAGTGTCCCAACCATGTGCATGAAATCATGCTTCAAGGCTATCAAATATGTAAGAATGCCTTGGTAGTTTCTACCCGTAGGACTAATATATTTTTCATTTTAAAAAGTTGCAAAGCAAACTTAACCATTTTGGGTGGATTTTTCATTTCAATGAAGTTATGACTCGTTTAAGAGGGGATTGCAACACTTCAAAGAAGAATTTATTTGGCATGAGCTCTTTTTCCATGAAAGACTTAATGTAGAGTTTGCATCAAGGTTAATATGTTGAAATACTACAAGGAATTTGTTCTCTTCAAGGTCGGTAACCAAGTCCACCATGATCTAGTCCAATACATTAATTTATGCTACCTTTTGCTCTAAAGTCTTAGATAATCACATTTTTTATTTTCAACTAATTACATAGAGGTAGTCCTATCCACCCAAACCAAGGCTCACCCCCATAATCTCCCCAAGAAACAAATGTTGCAACCGAACCTAGTTTATCCTAGGTGAAGGTAGCCAAAAAGTTATAGCTAGTAAAATGGTTTCAAGGAACCATCAAATAAAAATTGTCATTATAAGATAATTGTACTTTTATTTTACTTGAGCTCCCATTATCAACCTCTGGTGAATTTTCTCTTATTTAATTACCTACATTATAAAACATATAACCCAATGTAAAATAATTTTTTCACTCCCATTACAAAGATGATAAATTTCATTTTAAAATAATGTAACACAGAAATACATAATTTAGATTCAGTGACCTTTGAAACATTAAGCCAAAGATTTAGAGTTATGGCATGAAGAATTGTGATCCTTGGTGTTATTGTAAAGTAATTATTTATCCTTATCACATAATTATGTCCTAGCTACACCAATTTGATCATTAGAAATTAGAAATTTATTCTAAAGATATATAAGTAGTAATGGCCCTCCTCCTAATTGTAGTGCCTCATTCTGGTTGACTGACTTTGATGTTAATGATCATAGATGACAGAAAAAAATTGTAGGGTTATAGGCAACAAACCTATGTTTTCTATTTGCAGCGGAGAAATAGAAATTTTGGTGTTCCTCTTGATAAGTTACAACTGGAAGGAATAAAAATTTCTTTTATATATGGTAAGGAACAATATAAACCATATATTTTACCAAGTTAGCAATCTACATTAGATCTAGATGTGCAGGAAACGGATGCATCAAGGTTGTTTCCATCAAATCTTTTGACAAGATACCATCACACTGAGACAGGAAAGAATTAACATATAAAGAGCTAATTCAATTAGGGAAACTAGAGAAATTACAACAATCAGAAACTCAGGATCATGCATCAAGTATCCTTCTAAAAGAGAAAGTGATAATAACCATTGAATCACCTAAACAGGTGCATCAAATTGATGATCAAATGAATGTTGATCTTACTGAGACGAAGCAGGGTAAGGAATCAATTTAGATGCGAGAATCTATTCAAGAAACTTTGAAAAGTCAATTTCCTTTAGTTCAAATAACTGAGACAATAACTCCTTAAGTAATCAAGAGTCATGAAGCATCATAAATTCTAAGAGTTGTTCAAAAGGAGCCAATTCATGAGGTTTTGCATAGCCTTGTTCCATTTATTCAAATAACAGAAGTAGTTTCTCTAGGAATCATTGTTACTCCTATTACAAATAATATTCTAGTTTTCTCATCAAGCTTTAAACCTATTACTGAAGAAGAACAAGTAGAAGATATTATGGTGTCCCTTAGTGAATATTTTTACAATTCACAAACAAAGTTTTTTGTCAAGAGGTCTAAGAAGAGAAAATGTGATTCAATTGAAACATCTTTAGAAATGATTTGGCAAGCAACAAGAGGACCAAAAGAAAGAGAAATAGAAACAAATTTAGTCCTAGAGGATTTTTTCTCGTATAGCAAAGGCATAGTATAAGAACTATTTGAATAATTTGATCAAATCCAAAGTGGAATTAAAGAATTAGAAATTAATTTGGAAAAAATAGATTGCTCGGTGAAAGGGGGTGGCAATCACATGCCACTATTTTGAAGGAATGATTTCCCTTAGCAATGCAACCAATGGAAGACAAACATAAGATGGAGAAATATGAAGTAGAGAAACAATAAAAGAAGAGGATAACATAACTGGAAAACCAACATGCTCAACATATTCAAGGTTTAAAACAAGCTCAAGAGAAAGTAATTGAAATTTTAAAATAAGTGTATGAAACAAATAGCATTTGAGGCATGAGTCACATATCTATAGGAAAAACTCAATCATATCAAAAAGACGTGGATATCATTATTTTCAAATATCAAGCTTTAGTTGTTAATGAGCAACTTAAAAAAGTAGAATTGAAGTTTTTTAAGCAACTAGGTAAGATTTATAACTTTCATCATGATTTAATTTCTTTTATTGACCAAGTTGAAGTGATAATTGAATATGATAATGTGTTCAGTAACCAGTTTGATAATGAAGTAACTTGGGAAAAGGAGATGAGTTCTGAAATTATAGAAAATTTCTCCAAGAATGATAAGAAGTTAATGCAAGTCTATTTTGATTGAAGAAAATCTCATTGCTTGATTGTCAAATATTGGATTACAGAGGCTACAGATTGGTGTGACTTTGTATGGGACAATGCTTAGACATTATCGAAGAATTTGAAATGGCCCTTCAGCAAGGAATTAGGGAGGCATTGCCTTTAGAAATTCATCTGCAATCAATTGAGGACCACAGGAAAACCAACAATGACATAATCAAAGAAATGGACACGTGGGCTTCAAATGACATTAAACTTCTTTTAGTTTCCATTTGAACAAGTCAAAATAATTTCTAAATTTTAATCTAAATACAACAGGAAAAGTAGATGCATTGAAAGATGAATTGACCAATGCAGGGTCAATATCAAAAACTTTATATCTATTCTTTTTCTGCAGGTAGTTTAAAGGTACACTCAATGGACCAAATTCATTCAAGATAAGAAGAAAGAAATTGTTCCCATCCAGAGATTTTTTATAATGCTTCTAGGGCCTTGCTCCCCCCTTTAGGACTCTTTTTGACCCTTAATAACTCTCTTTTTTCCATACTATAAGTGTTTTGACCAAAATGGTGCTATGAACTTTAAGGTATGCAAATCATTTTAAATAGTATCATTTCACTTTATTCTTGAATATTTTTGAAGTTAAATGTTACCTAATCGAATTATCTACAATTTCAAGGGTGCTGACCAAATCTTATGCAAACCAACTATCTTCCGAAGCGGTTCTGCTATTTCCTGCAGACATCACGTGATTTCCTGTAGGATCGCTAATTTCCTGCAGATACATTGATTTCCTGAAACCGCTTTGATTTCCTGCAGCAATCTCGATTGTTGAGTATGTTCCATCAACCTCGAGGAGAACGAAAACATGGGTTGTGTCAAAAAATTCACTTACATGGATGTTGTCCTATCGGTTGCCTCAAAACTGCCACCGAAATTGCCCAGACCTTCAGGCCTCTCATAGATGGTCGTATTTGGAAATAGTTCCAGCAACTCAACGAGATCAGTTTGATCCATGCTTTTAGTCATGGATCAAAATCAGAATGTCTATTTTTATTATCTTTTCCAGTTATTGTTAGCAAACAGTTGCAGTATGTTAGTTTTCCTAATTCGGGCAAGTTTATGCCTCTGCACTTGTATAAATACTTTTATGTTTCATTTACAAGGGGGCAGATATACCAGACTTTTGTATCACTGTAATATTTGTCGAGATTAATATAAAATTCCATGTTTTGTTGATATCACTGTGTAAACTCCTTTAGTAGTTGAAGGGGTTGTGAGTAAGGGAGGGCCCCCTTTACTCACAACTCCAGTAGTTGCAGATTTGTGTTTCCTTTTAATTATTTTTATGAATTGATAGAATTATTACACAACCCTTGTTCCTCTTTTCTAATTTGTAGTAGCACATGTATGATGGTTAAATGGTGAAGCTTATTTGATGAATATGTTTGGAGTTATTTGATCAAGCTTTAATTTACATTGTGAAATGTTGAATTGGTTGAATTGTTGTTCGATTGATCCATTATCTTTTTCTGATTAGCATTAGCAATTTTAGGTGTTGTAGAGGGATGATTAAATCCACTCCATAGCCTTTGTTGGTAAGTGTTGATGAGGAAAAGAGATATTTAAGTTTTGTGTGTATGGTTTTGTTTGGAAAACACTTAAAGTATTAGCCTGCATATATTTTGTGCAGCATCTCATAAGGTTACCTATGCCTAGTTGATGATTTATGTCTGTCAAATTATAAGTCTATAATTTGCCCAAACATTTTGGCACCATTGCTGGGGAGGTGCTAAGGGATGATATTGAAAGTGTTTTAGTTTGATTTCTTTTTTCTAAGTTTTTTTCAGGATAAGGGGAGGTGAAGTGGTAAGACGTACGGTAAGGCCTACACACCTGCAGAGATCAGAATTCACCAAATCCATGTCCTGATTGTTTGGTAAGTAGAAGTTTTGATTTTTTTAAATAGGGGCAATATAAATTTTCAAATATGTTTAGTGGTGGTGTGAGCACCACTTCAGTCACTAATAAAATGGCAGGGAAAAATAAGTTTGTAAAGAACAAGGAAAAGGAGTCGCGTAATCTAAACCGAGGACTGACAGTTCTGAACATGGATCAATAGCTGATCCTAAGCAAATCAATACCCACATAGCAAAGAAGAATCCTTCTAAAGGAGAATCCTCTATTGTTGCTCATCAAAAATCTCCTCTTACTAGGGGGACATCATCTTTTCTTAGTGGTCAGCCTGAAGAGGAATTCCTCTTCAATCCTATTCAAGAGCCAGAGTTCCAGACAGCTGACTCTGAAGGATCTGTAGCTTACCAGGGTCCCACTCCCTTTTGGTTCGATATGGCTCATTTAGAGGGTACTGGTACTATAAATGGGGACTATCATGAGAAGGAAGAGGAACCATTTACATTTGAATTTCCTATCAAAAATTCTGTTGGGGCCAGTCAGATGAAAAACATTCCTCCCTCTGCTTTGCCTAATTTTCGTGGTACCTCTAGTGAAGATCTCAATTCCTTCTTATTCGAGTTTGATGTATTGTGCAAGAGCTATGACTATTCTTCCAATTCTCAAAAGTTGAAGTTGTTTCATGCCACATTAAAATATGCATCTCTCAGATGGTTCATGGGACTGACTGCAAATTCCATTTCGACATGGGATGACATGAAGAAGGTGTTCCTGAAAAAAGTATTGGGATTATTGTAAAACAAGGGACATCAGAGATGAAATCTTTGGCATGACCCAGGAGGAGGAGGAAATCCTGGAAGACTTCCTGGAAATATTCAAGTATAATTTACAAAGATCCAAGATGAACCAGCTAAAGAAGGAAACCCTGAGAACAATTTTGCTAAGGGCCATAAGACCGAAATCTCTCGAGGTTTTGAACTTGATGGGAGCAGGTGATGTATCAAAATTGAGTTATGATGATGTGTTCGAGTTTTGTCGGCGATATTCAAGGTGAAATTCTAAAGTTGGGAGAGGATCAAGAAACACTTCTCCCAAATTCACTAAATGAGTTGCAGGAGCTGGGGTAACCAAAGTTGAAGTGGGAAATTTATTTGAAAATTTTAAAACTGAAATTCTTAGCACTTTGTCTTCATAGTTAGATGTTTTGCAGGCTAAGAAGAAGCATGAGGAAGTGGATAAATCCTTGGTTATGCTCTACTCCAGGTGTACAAAAAACATCCCTTGAGGGAATGTCCTGCAGACGGTATAAAGGTATGCCGAATTTGTGAGGTTGATCATTCTACTGACCAATGTCCTTCTCTTCCAAAGATTAAAGCAGCATATCTAGCAGATCAGGAAGCTGTCAATGCACTCTATGCAATGGCACCTCAAAAACCATGGCAACCACGTCCTACAAGTATGTCACAACAACATTTTCAATTTCCTTATGCCTAGAATCAGATGTGGAACATTCCAATGCCCTGGCAGCCCTTTCCTCCACAACAATCTTGGCAAGAAAATTTTCCTTACCCTGTTGTACCAAATTATCCCCCTCAAAACTTTTATTCACCACAACCCATATCACAACAAATGGTTCATCCACAACAGCAGTAACTTCAGTTGCATGCCCCACCAAATCAACCACATCCCACACAACTTCTTGCCCAGACAGTATCCAATCCCAACAATAAAGTCGTCCAATCTACTCACAATATTGGAGTGGCCACTTATCCCATTTTTCCTACCTATTGTATTACACCACAGCCTCTGCAAGAAATTTTTGTTCTTGTGTTGCAGGAATTTCATGTGTCGTTGCAGGAAATTAAACTCAGATCAGGAAAAGTGGTGACTCAACCTAGAAAAATTGAAGAGATTATAGAGGAAGACACTCTGGACGCACCTGAAGTAGAAAACACACCAAAACCAGCATAACAAACCATTCCAAAGTCACAAGAACCTTCCTCATCCCCTACTGTCCAACCTCCTTTTCCAGAAAGGTTGGAGATGAAAATAAAACATCCCGAGTTCGATCTTGTGTCTGAACTAAGAAATGTATGCATTAAGATCCCGTTACGACAAAAAATTAAGGATATCCCGATTGATGCCAAAACAATGAGGGAGCTATGTACCAATAAATGAGGGATACAGAAGAGGGAACCCTCTACAATTCAAATAGGTGGGAAACTTGCAAGTATTATGTCCACCGGATTTGCTACTGAGAAATATGAAAACCCTGGAATCCTTGTGGTTACCACCTTTATCAATGGGTATCCGATAAGAAACACTCTAATAGATTTATGTGCAGTCATCAATGTGATGACAATGGAGACATTATCTCACATAGGATCCTTTGACTTACTTCCTACTCCCACCATGTTAGAATTAGTAGAAAGTTCTAAGGTAAAGCCAGAGGGTGTATTAGAAGGCATTGTCATTTCATTAGATTCCTGGGAGTACCCTGCAGATTTTTATGTTCGTCAACCTAAGACCGAACTTGTGAGGGAATCATTTGATCTTGGGGAGACCTTGGTTAGCTACGACAGATTCCTACATAGGGTGTAGGTCTGGAAACATGGCCATCACTCATGGGGCTGAAATTAAACACATCAACCTATACCCCCTGCCAAACCCCTCTTAAATTCAGAAAATACTTATTGGGATGATGAAGAACATAATTCAGAAATTATTCACCCAGTGTTGACTATAGCCTAAGCCATGAGCCTTAAGGAAAGTACAGAGGAAAATGTGATAAATTGTTATATTTATAATCCTAATTTTTCACAACAGATAGAAGGGTAGTCTAGTCCTAATATAGATATCATTACTAACCTGCAGAACTCTTATAAATATAGTACAGTAATTGAATTACATTCATCCCTCTTATCTGCATTCCCTGCGTATTCAATGACTGAATGTGGAGGTAAGGTAATTGAATTTTTTCCTTGAAACACTATAAATATCAATTCTTCCTTGACTCCTGAACAGGAAAAACAATTAGTTCAGACATTGAAATACTTTTCGGATACATTTTCTTGGGAATATAAAGACATGAGGGGTATTCACCTAGACACATGCATTCATCATATCTACAAAGAGGGAGATTCCAAGCATGTGATACGACCACAAAAAAGAATGAACCCCACTTTAAGAGAAATTATAAAAAATGAACTGCATAAATTGTTAAATGTAGGGTTCATTTATCCTATTTCAGACAACCAGTGGGTATCCCCACTGGTTATCGTCCCTAAAAATAATGGTAAATGGCGAGTGTGTGTAAATTATAGGGAACTAAACAAAGCTACATTAAAAGATCACTTTCCCTTGCCTTTTATAGACCAAGTGTTGGACATTTTAGCAGGGAAGAAGTATTTTTCCTTCCTATATGGGTTCAACGGGTACAATCAAATTAAGATAGCTCAAGAGGACCAAGGGAAGACGACATTCACTTGTCCCTGGGTACCTATGCATACAAGGTACTACCATTTGTTTTATGTAATGCACCATCCACATTTCAAAGGGTGGTACTTGGTATTTTCTCTGATCTTTTGCACAATTGCGTAGAGGTTTACATGGACGATTTTACAATAATGAGTGAGGCTTTTGAAGAAGCTTTACATAATATTAGGAGATTTTTGTAGAGATGTAGAGAGACTAATCTTTCATTAAGTAATGAAAAATGTTTTATGATTATGACTGAGGGTATTGTTTTGGGTCATCATGTTTCTGCTACAGGAATTAAAGTTGATCCGGCTAAGATCGAAGTAATTGTAAAGTTGCCCCCACCAACCAGTCAAAAGGGAGTTCGAAGTTTCCTTAGACATGCAGGCTACTACAAAAGGTTTGTTGAAAATTTTACAAAGGTAGCCTCACCATTGTTTAAATTATTGACTAAAGAATCTGAATTTCATTGGAGTGATGAGTGTCAAGCTGCATTTGATACACTTAAGGAAAAGATTTCTTCAGCACCTGTCTTGAGAGGTCCAGATTGGAAATTTCCCTTTCATATTTCCACTAATGCCTCTGATTCAGCTATAGGAGCGGTATTGGGCCAAAAGGAAAATCTTGTAACCCATGCTATCTATTTTGTTAGTAAAAATTTAACTCCTGCAGAACTGAATTACACCATAACTGAGAAAGAGTTCCTTGCTGTAATTTATGTTATTAATAAGTTTATACATTACATCACTGGTTACGAAGTTTTTGTACATACTGGTCATTATGTTATTCGATATCTCAAGAACAAACCAGTCACTAATGGCAGGATTACGAGGTGGCTTTTTTTGCTGCAGGAATTATACATCACAGTATTGGACAGGCCATGAAAAGAAAATCAGGTAGTTGATTTCCTATCTAGGCTCAACCATGCAGGTGAGGATGTTCCTGTTAATGATAGCTTTCCCAGTGAGAATTTGTTTGCTATTTCTGTCAAAACACCTTGGTTTGCAGACATGGAGAATTACTTTGCTATAGGAAAGTTACCACCCTACTTCTGAGCTAGTCAGAAAAAGAAAATTATTAGAAAAAGTGTTGATTACTCTTAGATAAAAGGAGACCTTTTTTCCACTGGACCTGATTTGATTATTCCCAGGTGTGTCAGAGAGGATGAGATATATGATATCTTGAGAGCTTGTCACGATCAACCATGTGGAGGACATTTCGCTAATAAGCGGACAGCCTTTAATATACTCTGCTCAGGTTACTACTGACCAAGTCTTTTCAAAGATGCAAAGGAGTATGTTCGTAAATGTGATAGCTGCCAGAGAATAGGGCGACCTATTCAAGTGGATGAAATTCCTTTGCAGCCACAAGTTCTGATAGAACCATTCGAGAGGTAAGCTCTTTATTTTTTAGGTCCCATCAATCCTATGTCCAAAGGTAAGAAGTATATTTTAGTTTGTACTAATTATGTTACGAAGTGGGTGGAAGTGAGAGAACTACCTAGAGCAATGGAGAAAGCAGTGGTAGAATTTCTTTTTTCTGATATTTTTGTAAGATTTGGGGTACCAAGGGAAATTGTTATTGATCAGGGTACTCAGTTTGTGTCAAATCTTGTGCAAGGAATTGTACAGAAATATCAGATTACTCATCGAAAGTCCACCCCTTACCATCCACAGGCCAATGGGCAGGTGGAATCAACAAATAAGGTGTTGGAGACAATCCTGACTAAGATGGTGCAATTACATAAGAAGGATTGGTCTGATCGACTTCCCGAGGCATTATGGGCCTACATGATCACATGGAGAAACACCATCGGCTTCTCCCTGTATGAATTGGTGTATGGAAAACAAGTTTTACTGCCAATTGAATTTCAGATCAGAACTTTTAAGATGGCAGCATATTTGGGCATAGACCTTAATGAAGCACAGCAGTAGAGAATCCTATAGCTTAATGAGTTGGACGAGATTAGGCGAGATGCTTTTTAGCATACTGATCTAATACAGGAACAAAAACGGGCTAAATGGCATGACAGATACATTAAGAATAGTCAGTTCAAAGAGGGAGACTGGGCATTGTTGTTTGATTCGAAATTTAAGAATTTTAAGGGGAAATTTAACACACATTGGCTTGGCCCCTATGAAATTGAAAAAGTTTTTAATAATGGATTTGTTTGGGTTAAAACAATTGATGATGGAAATTTTACCTTCTCAATGAATGGGAACAGACTAAAGTTATATCAGAAGCCCCAATCTGAGGAATTTGTGGAAGAGATTGTGAAGAAGAAAGAGTTGGAAATGGTGGAGAAGGGAGTCGTTCCTTTCACTACCTCTTCTTGATTTTCTGCCATAATAAACTGAGCTTACTTTGTTCCTTCTCATGCTCAGTAAACCATGAGAGGAATGTCTATTGGGTATAGGTTTATTCCTTTTTCCAGCCCCAATGGACTAATTACAGAAAAGGAGCCCCCTTGGAGTTTTCTTTTTCAGTATTTCAGACTCTCTAAAATTGAAATCTGGCAAGCATGAACTGCCCTGGGCTCATTAAAATCACAGGATAGTAGATCCTTCGGGATCCTCAAAATAAATTATGTTTTCAGTTAATTTTGGTTTTCTCGTGTTGGACTGATGTGGGATCTCTTAAGGCCCTCCTTCCAACAATCTTGGCCCATCGACATCAGCAAATTATCTGGGCTCAAGATTAGATACTTTTGATGCCTTGAATCTTGTAAACTTTAATGACAGGCTATCTCGTCAGTAGAAATGGAGATTCATCATGGCTCCTTGACTGTTGGATCCTACAGGGGGTTCGACAACAACTCATACATTCACACCTGATAGGATGCATCAGAGGTACCTTGGTCCTCGCTTTCATTAATGGTGATGGACCTCGTGTTGGTTAACAACTAACCTTAATGGCTGGTAATCCAATGAGATTACTGCACATTCGACCTCAGCACCTATATTCATGTGCAGTAAACTGTACAAGTTGCATTTCTTGCAGCAAATCACTTATTTCCTTAAGAACGAATTTCAAGCAGAACATTATCCTAAATAATCTGGTAAGTACTGATCATTTTCATTATTAGTTGAGGCCATGTAACTACACGATCTTGCATATGATATGGTTTCAAAGTGGTTTATTATTCCAAAGCGAGTGCAGTCATCACCTAAGGTACTTGACCGTTGTAAGGTAAGATCAAGCAGGTACATTTAGCGTCGAAATACTTAAGGTAAAAAGTTAATGGTATGAAAATTTTGAATTTGCATGAGTATGAGTCATGGCCACCCTCACAGAATAAGGCAACTATGAGTCGTTTGTGTCATAACGTGAGTTCCCATTCCCAATGATAATTCTAATGTGTTTATCTTCCCAACACTTATCCCGTAGAATGGATCATGGTAGAAATCATGATCACATTCTGTGTTGTTCAAAATTACCTCATTACCCTACACCTTTCTTAAATTAAACCATGCTTGTTCTTATCAGGTTTTGAATTATCTTGCTTGGCCTTAGAAGCATATCAGCAAACTAGATCGAACTCTGCTCTCTCCCACTCCTAGATATTGTTGATAATGTGGTCTAACATCAAGTTCGAACCTCAGGGTCCTACATTACTGGATGCTTACCCACAAAGTAAGGCAAGGTTGGAGAAGGCAGGATGGCTGCCTCTATTCCTAAAGTTTCGTGGGCATAACTCAGAGGTGACGAAGTATTTTTCTCTAAACTTAAAGGGTGACAGGGCGCAGGTTGGTAATGTTAAGTTTAGATTGACGAAGGAGCTGGTAGCCCAAGCTTGTGGAATTCCACAGGAAGGAGAGTGCTGGTTTAAAAACTAGTGATTCAACAAGGACATTTGTGCACCCTTCCTTAGAAAAGAGCATGCAAGCCCGGACTGGAGCAAGGGGATTCCGCAGGATTACCTTAGAAGTAAGTATCAGTGTCTCTTGTTTCTCTTGCAGAATTATATCACCTGTGAAGGTTGTTTTGGTTTATCTTTCCTATTTCATATTCGTCTCCTTGACCGTTTTTGAGACAAACCCTTGAATTTACCATATTATCTTAGAATGTCTTTGTTGAAGATGGCTACTTCTGCCACGGAGAGGGCATCACATATAGAGGAGAACCTCTATCATCACGATCTTGTCAAAATTATCATGATGGAGGTTTTGAAGAAACAGAACGAAACATGGAAAGATTTTTTGGTAGAGAATTAATTTGTGGATGAAGAGAAGGAGCTCGATTTACCAGAAACCAAAGAGGTAGAGCCAGTGGAGAAGCCGAGAAAGAAATCCCAGACCTGTGGTCAGTTGACAGAGGAGGTTAATAAAGATGAGGAAGTGATGGTAGTCTAGGAAATTGTAGGCAAGAAGCCTAAGCCATCAAAGGGTACCTCTACTCTTGCTAGGCATTTTACGAGAAGCCAGGCAATGAAGCTGGTGATAAAGGAAACCACAGAGGAGGGGGTACAACAAATTAAAACAGATAAGAAGGATAAGAATCCCTAGACTTATATGAGGGGAAGCAAGTGAAGATTGATTTAGTTGCATTCGTTGACAAAGAAGAGTGGGAAGCCGCATCTTTCTAAGACCCACAACTGTAGGAAAGTGGGGATAACACAGTCGAAGATTGCTAAGAGCGGGAGGAACAAAGTCTGCTTCAGTCCTCTTAAGGGAAGGAGGGGGATGAGGGAAATTCTAAGAAAAATCAATCCCTAAAGGAGAGGGAAGAATCTATCACTAAGCTCATTGTGTCTGAACGGGTTCTTTGGAAGCAAAATAGCCTACGCCTGTAGAAAGAAGTGGATGAGTGGAAAGCGAAGCATCCGAAGGCATGTTGAGTCATGAAGAAAAACCAGGTTCATATTGAGCACCTGCAGAAGAAGAATGAAGAATATCGAAGTAAGGTTCAGAAAGCTAAGTCCAACAGGGCGCAATTGGATCACCTAGCTGCAGTAGCTGCAGCTGGGGGAAAATAATGAATTTTCCTTTGGATTTGCAACGTTTTTTCTTGCATAGGGGACATGCAAAGAGCTAGGTGTGGGGGAGATGTTGAGTCTCGATTTTGTTCATTTTTTATAACGTTTCTAAGGCCTTGCTTCCCCCTTTAGAACTCTTTTTGACCCTTAATAAATCTCTTTTTTCCATACTATATGTGTTTTGACCAAAAGGGTGTCGTGAAATTTAAGGTATGCAAATCATTTTAAATAGTATCATTTCACTTTATTCTTGAGTATTTTTGAAGTTAAATGTTACCTAATCAAATTATCTACAATTTCAAGGGTGCTGACCGAATCTTATGCAAACCAACTATCTTCCGAAGTGGTTCCGCGATTTCCTGCAGACATCTCATGATTTCCTATAGGATCATTGATTTCCTGTAGATACGTTGATTTCCTATAACTGCTCTGATTTCCTGCAGCGATCTCGATGGTTGAGTATGTTCTGGTTAGCCGTGAGGAGAACGAAAACATGGGTTGTGTCAAGAAATTCGCTTACATGGATGTTGTCTTATTGGCTGCCTCAAAATTTCCACCGAAACTACCCAGACCTTCAGTCCTCTCATAGATGGTCGTATTTGGAAATAGCTCCACTAACTCAACAAGATTAGTTTGATCCATGCTTTTAGTCATGGATCAAACTCGAAATGTCTATTTTTATTATCTTTTCCAGTTATTGTTAGCAAATAGTTGCAGTATGTTAGTTTTCCTAATTCAGGCAAGTTTATGCCTCTGCACTTGTAATACTTTTATGTTTCATTTACAAGGGGGCGGATCTACCAGACTTCTATATCACTGTAATATTTGTCGAGATTAATATTAAATTCCATGTTCTGTTGATCTCACTGTGTAAACTCCTTTAGCAGTTGAAGGGGTTGTGAGTAAGGGAGGGCCCCCTTTACTCACAACTCTAGTAGTTGCATATTTTTGTTCCCTTTTAATTATTTTTATGAATTGATATAATTATTACACAGCTCTTGTTCCTCTTTTTTAATTTGTAGTAGCACATGTACGATGGTTAAATGGTGAAGCTTATTTGATGAATATGTTTGGAGTTATTTGATCAAGCTTTAATTTACATTGCGAAATGTTGAATTGGTTGAATTTTTGTTCGATTGATCCATTATCTTTTTCTGATTAGCATTAGCAATTTTAGGTGTTGTAGAGGGATGATTAAATCACTCCATAGCCTTTGTTCATAAGTGTTGATGAGGAAAAGAGATATTGAAGTTGTGTGTGTATGGTTTTGTTTGGAAAAACACTTAAAGTATTAGCCTGCATATATTTTGCACAGCATCTCATAAGGTTACCTACCCCTGGTTGATGATTTATGTATGTCAAATTATAAGTCTATAATTTTCCCAAACACAGTGGATGACTCAGAACCAACAACTCAACCAATGGAGGAAAACTAGCATCCTAACCAAAAAATCGTCTAATGATGTCAAGCCAGCGAGATTTTATTATGTTCCCCTTTTTATGTAAGAAAATCAACTAATTTTCTATTATTAGAAAAAAAATCTCATTTTTTTAATTTTAATTATTTATACATCCCTTTACATTGGAGTAAAAAATTTCATTTTTTGTAATTTTAAGTATTTATACATCTTCAAATAAATCCATACTACACTCCATCGATATATTGTTCTCCACCCAAATTGTAAGGCATTGGTTTGAGGCCATGTAAGCCCAATCCATGGCATTGTTTTGAGGCCGTGTAAGCCCCAATCCATGGCATTGGTTTGGGATCATGTAAGCAATTCACCGCTTGTAGATGATATGCACCAATAAGGCCAAACCTTCATATCTACCCACTCTAATAATTGGGTGCTCTACCTCTAAATTGGTTGTAGTATGTATATACACTCTAGTCCACTAAAGATGTATATGTGAACAACCATCTAAATTCAATCTTAGTTGGCCCTTCCTAGTGATAAACACTATACAAGAATTTTATTAATCCAGCTAAATTGGATAGAGTAGTAATAAAACCATGACATGCGTTTAGTTGAGTTAATTAAGTTACATATGTAAAGAATATTCATAGCTTTGTTCTAACTCATATGCATTCTTTTTTTCCAAAGGGTGGTGAGAATGGTTAGGACAATATATATTTATCTCATGTGTACTTTTAATACTCCTAACATGGAACCATTGAAGATTTATTTTAAGCAACTAATCCCCAAAGCATACAAAATTTTAAGAACAACGAAGTTGTTAAGAGTTCCATTCTTCACACTACGATCCTTAGTGTTTTGAAAATCATCATTCAAGAGAGATGTGTAGAGATTCATCACCCAATAACCATTAGCTATTTTGCAAGGCACAAAAAGTTAAAAAATCATCATTCAAGAGAGATGCATAGAGATTCACCACCCAATAACTATTAGCTATTTTGCAAGGCAAAAAAAGTTAAATTGTTATGAGAAGACCACAAATCCTTTCAGTGTCTCCAAGGTCAATTTGAGGTATTGGAGTTACCATAAAGAGAATCCCTTGAATTCTTCCACTCCAACCATCTTCCCAATGCCTCTTACTTTATTTCATTTAAATACTCTAATGTCAAGTAATAAATGAAGGCAAGCTTAAAACCATATATAATGATCTCATTGTATTTTGGATTATGAGATCATCCAATGTCAATTATTCTAGAGAGTAAAATCAGTCATTATATGACCAATGGTACCATATATACCTATTAAAGGTTGGTCTCATAGAATACATGAAAGAATGGTTCTTCATTTTCCCAACATCCTAAGAAGGGCCCCTTTTAGCTCTGATGGGAAGAAATATAATTCTCTATTTCTTTATGGTTATATTCACTAGAGTTAACAAAGCATGGCAATCATATTCTACAATCAATATAACACACTTGCTTGAAAGCCTAAAGTTTGAGGGGAAGAAATCACTTTATGCCTCATTCCTCACTAGACTTGGAGGATTCTCTTTGGGGTAGCATATTTCTATTATTTTGTTAGGAATTAAACTATCAAGGAGACACAAGATTGTCAATAAGAGGTAGCATATTTGAATTATTAAACACTACGAATGGATTTCATTATCTCAATTAAAGTGTTTATTTGTCAATGTCCTATCACTAGTTTAACGTTTTTGACATTTAGAACTTTGTTGGTAAAGTAATTTTATTTAAACAAAATAATGTAATATCCCCATAGCTCTAATGTTAAAAAACCCACTACTACATACCAAGGAAAATTGCATTTTTATCCCAATCCCCGGTTCCATAACAAAAAGGTAGCAGTAGTTCAGAAATGATTCTCTACCAAATAAGTATAATTATGAAACCATAATGTTGAAATTTGGTAATGGAGGACAGGTGGTTCCCTAAGGCTTTAATCTTTGGCCTAGGGAAAAGTGTCCAAAAGAATTTAATTTTTCTCCTAAAGTGACTTTATAATTTTTATAAAGTCAAATCTAATTTAAAAGTGACTTTAAGTGATAAAGTTACCAAAGTCTAATTTTAAAGTGACTTTAATAAAGTCAATGTAAAATTAGAAAAGAAAATTGACTTTGGAAATAAATGACTAAGTGGGTCTTTATTAAAGTGGGGTGAATTAAAAAATAGAAAGTGACATTTAAACGAGCATTTAATCTCAGCCCTAGATCTCAATCTATTTTAGCCATTGAATTTAGGAATTCCCCAAAAGTCACTTAGGGTTAGATTAAAGGAGGAAAAGGTCATTACTTTTTTCATGAGCAGATTGAGAGAAGGAGAACAAGAGAGCAAGAGAGATTTCTGGACAGTGAGGAGAATGAGGTAGCAGCTTGGCACACATTCCAAGGTAGCGTTTCAGCAAGTCCGTACAGTTGAGTTAGCACACAGTGAAAGGCAGACTTTGGGCACGATTTTCTAGAAAGGCCGTACAGCAATTTTGGTTTAGATTCCAAGGAGGCCGTACAGCAAGTTAGCATAGAAATCGAGAAGAAGAATATCTGAAGTTTGATGGCACGCTTTTCAAGGGAGGCCGTACAGCGAGTGGCCCTTGGCATGCTTTTCTAGGCAGAAATCTGTACAGCTGTACTGCTGTTTTTCTGCATAGAAATCGAGGAAACCGTAGAGCAGCATTTATGGCAGCTTGCACGCTTTTCTAGGCAGTCCGTACAGCAGCATTTAAGGTTGAAATTTGGACACAAAAATCGAGGAGGTCGTACAACATTTATTGTTGTTCTGTTTTGATGTTTGCAAGTTTTTCCAATTGGCTATGAGGCACGGAAAATGAGATAAGTTGTAGAAGTTTGCTTGCTGATTTTTTGTTGAATATTTCTCTCACTGTAAAAGCATTTTCCAGAAATAAGAAAGAGTTTTCGAACTGGTTTTCCCCAAGAGTTGTAGGGGGTTTTTCCAGGGTCACCTTGACCAAAAATCATTGTGTTTAAATGTGTTGAATGGCTATTTGTATGTGCTGATATTTATTTCTGCATTTTCCAGCATTCTGTAATATTTCCAGAATTTGTGTTTTCAGCAAAATTTATTTTCCAGTTTGTGAATGTATGGATATGGGAAAGGGCATTTAACTATTTTGGAGAAATAAGGTGAAACTGAAAACCGGGGTGGGAAATGAGAAATTTCTACATGGTATCAGAGCTTGAGTGCTGAAGTGCAGTTTGGGACAGCAAGGAGGAAAATTACAGCTTGCTGATTTTTCACTCAGAAAATTCCAGCAAGCTGATTTTTCACAAACAGCAATTTTATCTTTACTACAGCAGTGCTATTCTTCAGTCTTAGGACAGCAGGATGTCATTGGGATTGAGGGTGGAGGATAGGTTGGATGGGCATACCAATTACAGCGTTTGGAAGGAGAGAATGCAAAGTATCTTTGAGGAGGCAGAAGTCTGGGACATTATGGTGCATACCACACAGAACCCTGTTGTTGTGCCTACTGATGCTACTCAGTTGGTTGCTTATAATAGAAAAAACAACAAGGGTAAGAGACTGATTCTAGACGGAGTCAAAGACCATTGCATTCCTCATGTGAGAGGAAAGAGAAATGCCCATGAGATGTGGACAGCATTGTCCAATCTCTACCAGAGTACCAATGAGAACCGGAAAATGGTCCTGAAGGAGAAGTTGAAGACCATTAAGATGGGTAATGATAGTGCAGCTAGATATCTCACAAAGATTACTAATGTGAGAGATGAGTTGGCAGCGATTGGAGAGGTCATTCACCCACTGAGTTGGTGCGGATTGCAGTGAATGGCCTCCCCCGTTCATGGATGAACTTTGCTGATGGGGTTTGTGCACGTGAGACCCTTCCCACATGGGAGAGGTTTTGGGATGATTGCATTCAGACAGAGATCAGGAAAGGTCAGCTTGGGGCAGCCAAGCCAGTTGAGCAGGATGAGGATGTAGCACTGTTGGCAGGAGGAAAGAAAGGCAAAGGGAAGAAGCAGGCTTCCAAAAGCAATGGTGGGGGCAAAGGCAAAGGTAAAGGTAAACAGGGTAACACACAGAAGAACTATTCCAAGGTGAAGTGTTGGAATTGTCAAAAGATGGAACAATATGCAGTTGTGTGTCCGAAGAAGAAGAAGAAGAAGGGGAAGAACCAGAGCATGGCAGCTTCAGCAGAGGTTGAGAACTTTGCAGATCGTTTTGATCGGGATTTTGGGTTCACTGCGTATGAGTCCTCTAGCACAGGATCACCTGCCACACAGGTTCAGAGGGAGCATGCTTTTCCCTCGATTAGCGGAGCATCTTCGGGCATCTGGTATGTGGACAGTGGGGCTTCACGTCACATGACAGGAGTCCGTGACTACTTCTCAAAGCTTTCAGAGAGTGGCACTGATATAGAGGTAGTACTCGGTGATGACAGAGTTGTTAGAGCAGTCGGTGTGGGGACACTGACATTTCAGAGGGAGTCCAAACCTCCCTTGAAGGTGTTAGATGTTCTTTATGTGCCAGGGATGAGGAAGAACCTCATATCCATCTCAGCTTTGGAGGACAAAGGATATGAGGTACTGTTCAGGGGAGGACAAGTGTTGATGTATCCCAGGGGCACTCCAGCTGATTCAGCTAGAGTGATAGGTGTACGCCATGCAAAGGTGTACAGGTTTGCATTCCAGCCCCTTTTGGCATTGAGCAGTAGTACCGACAGCAGAGCAGTAGTTCTGAGCTGTGTGAGATTTGGCACCGCGGGATGGGGCATATGTATCATGGAGCCTTGAGGACCTTACGGGAGATCACTATAGGTGTGCCATATTTCAGTACTGATCACTTTGATACTTGCAGAGGATGTACGATGGGAAAGTTTGCCAAATCCCCTTTTCCCAGCAGTGACAGCAGAGCAACTGGGATACTTGATTTGATTCATTCCGATGTGAGCGATTGGATGTCTCATGTTTCCTTGAGTGGATATGAATACTATGTTTTATTCATTGATGATCACTCCAGGAGGACCTGGATTTATTTCTTGAAGACCAAGAGTGAGGTCTTCAAGCGGTTTCAGGAGTTTAGAGCTCTTGTGGAGACACAGACAGGTCGGAAGATCAAGTCCCTGAGGTCGAACAATGGGGGAGAGTACACCCTTGGAGAGTTTGTTGACTATTGTGCGGAGGCAGGCATTAGGAGGGAGTTCACTGTTCCTTACAACCCCCAGCAGAACGGGGTTGCGAAGAGGAAGAACAGATCCATCGGAGGGGCTGCCAAAGCCATGTTACATGATCAGGGGTTGCCATTGTTCTTGTGGGCAGAGGCCTGCAACACAGCTATTTATTTGCAGAACAGGAGTCCACATCGTGTCTTGGGGCACTTGACTCCGGAGGAGGCTTTTTCTCGGAAGAAGCCTGATATTGGTCATCTTCGTATCTTTGGGTGCATTACATACTCCTACATACCCAAGGAGAAGAGGACCAAACTAGAGCCCACCACAGAGAAGGGTATCTTTGTGGGCTACAGTGAGACCTCAAAGGCCTTTCGGATTTACATTCCTGCACAGAGGAAAGTTGTTGTCAGGCAGGATGTGAAGTTCGAGGAGGACAGGGCCTTTAAAAGGTCACAGGAGTTAGAGTATCTGGATCAGCCAGACCCTCAGCAGCAGTTGAGTCAGTCGCAGGGATCCAGTGGGTAGGGATCAAGAGGATCCAGAGGTACATCTATGAGGATGTCAGGTCCATCAGTGAGCAGTGGCTCGCCGAGCCAGAGGGGTGGTGCTCCGGGCAGCATGCAGAGCAGTCCACAGAGCAGTTCACTAAGGAGTCCACTGATGGACAGTTCACACAGTACCTCAGCTTCTACAGGTTCAAGTGCAGGCAGGAGGATAGCAGACAAACAGTCAGGAGTTCAGGCTCCTGATGATGATGAGGAGGAGGAGTTTCATTCTCCAATGGGAGAAGTACGCTCAGGGAAGAGGAAGCCCAAGTGGCTTCAGGACACCTTGAGAGATGCCACATCTGTTGTTGAGCCTAAGAGGCTGGTCAGAGAGAGTAGACCACCTGAGAGGTTTTGTAGCTATATGGAAATGGCTACCAGCATCCTTAACTCTGAGCCTTCTAGCTATGAGGAGGCAGCTAGCCAGCAGGTCTGGAGAGAGGCCATGCAGGAGGAGTATTCTTCTATCATGAAGAATGATGTTTGGGAAGTGGTGCCGAGGCCTGAGGGAAAATCCGTGGTTACTTCCAGATGGCTTTATAAGGTAAAGCATGCTGCAGATGGCAGCATTGAGAAATTCAAAGCGAGGTTTGTGGCTAGAGGGTTCTCCCAAGTAGAGGGAGTTGATTATGAGGATACCTTCGCTCCCATGGCTCGATATACTTCGATCAGCTCCATTATATCGATAGCAGCAGAGATGGGTTGGAAGATCCACCAGATGGATGTGAAGACTGCATTTCTCAATGGCTTCATACAGGAGGAGGTGTACATTGAGCAGCCACAGGGCTTTGAGGTGCATGGGAAGGAGTCCCATGTGTGCAGACTGAAGAAGGCCCTTTATGGCCTGAAGCAATATCCCAGAGCTTGGTACTCCAGGATAGATACATACTTGCAGGGGATGGGTTTCACAAAGAATGAGGCAGATCTGAACCTTTACTTTATTGTGATAGGTGAGGAGCCTCTCATTCTGGTGATGTATGTGGATGACTTGGTCATTACAGGTGCAGAGAGACTCATAGAGCACTGCAAGAGAGATCTTGCAGCGGAGTTTGAGATGAAGGACATCGGCTTGATGCATTACTTTTTGGGTTTGGAGGTGTGGCAGGAGGAGGGGCATTTCTTCTTGGGGCAGCGGAAGTATATTGTGGACATCCTTGGCAGATTCCACATGGAGGATTGTAAACCCATGTCGACACCGATGATCACCAACTGGAAGAAGCTTCATGCTTCGGATTCCGAGTTGGTGGATCCCACATTGTACAGGCAGCTGATTGGTTCCTTGATGTATTTGGTCAACACTAGACCAGATATTTGTTTTGCAGTCAAAACGATGAGTCAGTTTATGTGTGAGCCTAGGAAGGTTCACTGGGTGGCTGCAAAACACATTTTGCGGTACTTGCAGGGGACAGTGGATTATGGTCTGGACTACAGGTAGGGGGATGGAGTGAGATTGGCAGGTTATACTGATTCTGATTGGGCAGGTTGTGCTTCTGATAGGAAGAGCACTTCAGGGTGCTGTTTTGGGTTGGGTTCGGTAGTAGTGTCATGGTTCAACCGGAAGCAGCAGTCAGTAGCATTGAGTTCAACGGAAGCAGAGTATATGGCAGCCAGTCTAGCAGGTTGTGAGGCCATCTGGCTTTGCAAGATGTTGTTTGGCTTATTTGGTCAGTCGTTGAGACCTTCAGTGATTTACTGTGATAATCAGAGTTGCATTAAACTCACGGAGAATCCAGTATTTCATGACAGGTCAAAGCATATCAGGATCAAATATCATTTCATCAGAGACTATGTTCAGAAGGGCACTGTGAAGCTTGAGTATATTCCCACTGATGAGCAAGTTGCAGATATTCTTACCAAAGCCTTACCACGGAGCAAGCATGTCTACTTCAGAGACAAGATGGGTGTGGTGAGGAACTCCTTCCTCGGTAAGAGGGAGTGTTGAAATTTGGTACCGGAGGACAGGTGGTTCCCTAAGGCTTTGATCTTTGGCCTAGGGAAAAGTGTCCAAAAGAATTTAATTTTTCTCCTAAAGTGACTTTATAATTTTTATAAAGTCAAATCTAATTTAAAAGTGACTTTAAGTGATAAAGTTACTAAAGTCTAATTTTAAAGTGACTTTAATAAAGTTAATGTAAAATTAGAAAGGAAAAGTGATTTTCGAAATAAATGACTAAGTGGGTCTTTATTAAAGTGGGGTGAATTAAAATATAGAAAGTGAGATTTAAATGAGCATTTAATCTCAGCCCTAGATCTCAATCTATTTCAGCCATTGGATTTAGGGATTCCCCAAAAGTCACTTAAGGTTAGATTAAAGGAAGAAAAAGAGGAAAAGGCCATTACTTTTTTCATGAGCAGATTGAAAGAAGGAGAGCAAGAGAGAAAGGGAGATTTCTGGACAGTGAGGAGAAGAAGGCAGCAGCTTGGCACACATTCTAAGGCAACATTTCAGCAAGTCCATACAGCTGAGTTAGCACACAGTGAAAGGCAGACTTTGGGCACGATTTTCTAGAAAGGTCATACAGCAAGTTAGCACAGAAATCGAGGAGCAGAAAATATGAAGTTTGCTGGCACATTTTTCAAGGGAGGCCGTACAGCAAGTGGCTATACCTTGGCACGCTTTTCTAGGCAAAAATCCATACAGTTGTACTGCTATTTTTCTACACAAAAATTGAGGAAACCGTACAGCAGCATTTATGGCAGTCTGCACGCTTTTCTAGGCAGTCCGTATAGCAGCATTTAAGGCTAAAATTTGGGCACAAAAATCGAGGAGGCCATACAGCATTTATCGTTGTTCTGTTTTGTTGTTTGCAAGTTTTTCCAGTTGGCTATGAGGCACGGAAAATGAGATAAGTTGTAAAAGTTTGCTTGCTGATTTTTTGCTGAATATTTCTCTTACTGTAAAAGCATTTTCCAGAAATAAGAAAGAGCTTTCGAACTGGTTTTCCCCAAGAGTTGTAGGGGGTTTTTCCAGGGTCACCTTGACCAAAAATCACTATGTTTAAATGTGTTGAATGGCTGTTTGTATGTGCTGATATTTATTTCTGCATTTTCCAGCATTCTGTAATATTTCCAGAATTTGTGTTTTCAGCAAAATTTATTTTCCAGTTTGTGAATGTATGGATATGGGAAAGGGCATTTAACTATTTTAGAGAAATAAGGTGAAACTGAAAACCGGGGTGGGAAATGAGAAGTACATCATCTTAAATTCGTTATTAGTTAAGATATTTTTTTAAGCACATTTCTTTAATAAGCATGCATCTTGGGCTATATAGAAAAGCATGTTTCATTTAATTTAAATGCTAAGTTCAAAATGTATCTATTATACTATAATCTTCAAAGCCTTACATCCAAACTAATTGCTTTAAACTCCTATTATACAAGTGAATTGAACCATAAGGAAAATCTTAGCATTCCCTCAACCTCAATCCTCAACTACTCCCCTCTCTTTAGTGAAGGAAAAATGCAACACAAGAGAGGCTTCCCTATTAGGGCTTAGGGATCAAGTAACCACGGGGTCTTCACTGGGGGAGCAATATCATACAACGTGAGTTCATATTGGGGGATATATATTGAGGAAAGACTAACATAATATATTGGCGGACATATAGGGGGTAAAGAGTTTTTATATTGGCAAATATAAAAAATGGAGCTTAAAGTTAATGAAAAATATAAAGGGGTATAAAAAATGCTAATGGAAAAATGGATACCTACAATATCTAGTGAAATAGGGGTTTTAAATAGGGAATCTATATTGGGTTCATATTGGTAGGGGGTTAAATAATGTGATTTTTAGAGGGATTTTCCAATATGTAGTCAAATTAAGGGTATTTTTTAATATGCCACGAACGCACGTGATATGTCATAGGTTCACTAAGTTAATCCCCTGTGCAAGTAACCTAACAATTTTAAGCTAAATTCCCCCTAAGGATTTGTTGAAGTCCCGAAAATCGGGTCTACAACAAGGGGGATACCCACCCGGTCCGAACCTTGAAAGCAGCTCCTTTTCCGTTTGGGATGGTGGGTCCAACTGGGGATAATGGGACCAGTTTCCCAATTTGTGTGTGTGTGTGTTGAGAATTGATATTTCCTTTCTAATAATTCCTAAGTAAAATGTTTTTATTCTAAATCTAATCTAACAATATGCAATTGTATTCTAATGAATAAAAATATCTAATTCTAAAACTAACCGGGATTTAATCTTTCAATTATGCGATCTAAAATAATTTCTAACAGCAATCGATAATAAAGATCATTCAATTGCTATGAGAAAAGAATTCAATAAAAATGAACCGTTTCATATAAAAAGTTAGCCGAAACAATTGTGAGAAGCATATCGCATAATAAGTCATTCATATATTAAGCAAAAATAGAATAGCCATCACCGTTCAAAAGTGCCAAATGATAACTCAAGCATTCATATATAAATAACTAAACATAAATATCGCTTTAACACATAAGCAGAAATCGTTAAGAGATAAAAGTACCAATGATAACAAGTTCTACTCATGAGCTTCAGCAATAATGATTTATCTCTTCTTAATTCAACATCTACTAAGAGTACAAAAGTGCATTTCAGTAGCAAATATTAAACACAAATATCAATAAATCTTGTTCCATTCATTCATCAAAACCTCCTCCGAGGGTGCAGAAGTGCATGTTCTGAGGAAACGTTTTTGACAAATTTCAGGACCCTTCTCTAAATGCATGAGAAGGGTTGAAATACTACTAGCTAAATCTAAAAATAGTTTATTACAAAAATATAGGAGGAGGTTTAAATGACTGTCCTCATCTAAGGAAAAAATAAATCAAAACTAAAACTAAAACTAAATCTGGAAATTAACTATCTATGTATCTGTTCTCTGTGGTCGCAAGCATTCAGCGTTGACTTGAGGAGAGTTGGTTGGCCGACCTCTGATTTTAGTTGCTCTGCGAAAACAGAATCGAGAAGCGCTGGCGCTATCTTCTCGGCAGAGATAGTGAGGCATTTGAGAGTCATGCATTGACTGTGTGGTTTAACCAAGTACTGCCAGTAAGAATCCCAATTCAACTTGGTTAAATTCTTGATGAACTCTGCTCTTTCCTCAGCCTTTTGTCTCCAGCTTGTCTGTAGATGCTAAATCAAATGATCAGAAATTTACATACCACTTAAGGATATTCCTGATAAATACCACTGGTTTTTAGAGCTCGGGTTTTGCTTTTGGCCTTTAGCAGTTTTTCCTATAATTTTCCAGGCTTTCAGGCAACTGAGTGCTCAGAGGCTTTCCTTCTCAAGGGGTTTTGCCTAGTGATGCACGATTACCTCCGATTCTCGATCCGAGCTTCCCTGGTGCCAGTTTTCGCCTCTTGCACATTTTTGTTAGGGGATATATAAACCTTAAATTTTGTGGAGTGAACGACCCAATGAGTTCTTGGCTCTGAGTCTTAAACTGTCTATCTGTCATGTCGACACTATCCAGTACCCATTTGATCATGCCCGTGTATGGAAGAATCCTGGGTCTAGCCGCTATCCGGTGCAAGAACGAACATGCAAGTTCTGTAGTTGACGCCTCAGATGACCCGCATGAGTCTGCAGTTGTTGTAACCTCCATTACTCTGGGATTTTCTTCCTCGAGTAGAATGTACATGCCTTCCCAACTAGTGATGTCGGCGTCTCTATTACAGGTGGTGTCTGTGTATAAGGGCATCATTTCTTTGTCTTCAGAAATCAAAGCTTTCAATTTACAAACAAGGAAAGGGTAATGATAAGAAATAAGGTGACAGGAAAGCTTTAAATGCTGAAATCATATAAAATATACCACCCTACGTGAAATGACCTTTCGATCAGATCCAAACCTTATCTCATTAATGATCATCAACTAACTCATTAAATTAACATTAATGCACATAACTTGGCATTGGATTACGAAAAACTTTTTGAACGATGAGCCCTGCAGATCTGCGATAATGCGATTTTGCGATTTGCTTCGCAATATCGCAGATCACAATATCGCTAATCCGTTATGTTTAACAATCATCTTTCACCACATGTTTCTACGAGATGTGATTTGCGAGACGCGTTATCGCATATCGCCGATTTGAGGTATTTCACCTTAAGTGATACTTGAGGCATATGAAAATTATGACGCGCGATGAGCTTCTTCGGTGTGTGATCTCGCATCGTGATTTCGCAATCTTAGGGGTTTTCTTATATGGTGTCATCCATTACCTTTTTGCGATGCGAAGCTTTATTATTGAGAGAACGATTTTGTTTGAACTTATCATAAAACTTAAGTCCTTTTGGATTTTTTGCGGGTGTTTTCCTAAGTTTATGATAGTAAGATTTATTCAAAAAGGGAATACAAGTTCTAATCTATTTTTTATTTTTTAGATAAGGGTCCCTACTTATTTAGCATTAGTAATAAAACTAAATAAGAAGGGGGGTTGTTGCTGGCCACAACAATTGGCGATTCACTTGGAAGAACCAGTTATCTCTGATTTTCTTTTGAATTTTCTAAACTTCCAAAACAGAAGGGTTTTTTGGAAAATCAAACTTTATTATAGAAAGATAAAGTACATCATGCTTTCAGCTATTAATGATAGTTTGTTTCTTCTATGTTAACTTTGATTATTTACTTCCTAAAGCTAGTCATCGTATTTACATCAGCCACTACTTGGTTTATAAAGATAAAAACAAAGTCTTCTCTGTAAATCAGTTTTAAATATGCTCATTTGTCGTAGGTAGAGCCTCTGCTGCCAGCAGGCATTTATAGCCTCGACAGGGTTACTTGTTACCCAACAATGATCATGTATCCTACTTGGAGAAATATACGATTTTCAAAGGGAAATCCATATCCACACTTATTGCTTTTATTTTCTTTTAATTCTTAAAGAACAATGTCTTGGTTTGGTAGCCAAATTATGACAGTGCCACTCGCTTGATTTATAACTTTGCTAAACAAGCTGGCTCATGATGAAACCCCTTGTCTTTTGATTGCAACAATCTTGAGTCATTGCCCTGTTGTGGTATGCAGTTTTGGAAAAGTCAGCAAGCTATAACATCTATGATCATGATAAGTCGGCTCGTGATGAGACCTTTTATTCTTTAAGTTTAAAGTGTATCACTAGATTATTCCTTGAAGCTCGTAATTCTCTAGGTGGGGAGGAAGTCATTGGTTCTTTAAGAATAGCTCTGGATGACAATAGTAGAGTTTTTGGAAAGAGCTTTTCTACAAAGAATCTTCTTTTTTTGTTATTGATGCTTTTCATTGACTGATATAAAACAAATTTCCGCTAAAGGTTGTTTTTTATCAAAATTCGCAAGGTTGAAACTAGTATCATTTCCAGGCTTATAGCCTCTGACTGTAGCTTTCAATAGTAATGACAAATTTTCCAAATTAATTCTATTTATACAAGCGAAAAAACAAAATCTAAAATAAATACTAGTCTTTTTCGTGAATTCCAAACGTAACCATTTACAACTGGTTTTATTATCAAAATAAAAGGAAAACTAATTTACAAAAAATAGAAGAAATGATCTTCTATGGAAAGTATTTTTTGAGGATCTGCCTATTAACAGGTAAAGATTCTCTTTTCCCTGCTAAATCCTGCAACATAAAAGTGGATGGACCTATGATTTCCGCAATTTGGAATGGGCCAAGCCACATTCATTGGAATTTTGTATGTTTGCATTTTTCTTCGTGAGCCTTATCCCATTTTAAAACTAAGTCTCCAATTTGAAATTCCCTTCTGGATACCATGTTTGAATCAAAAGAAGCCTTTACTAATGCTTGATGATGAGCGTGTGTTATTTTAGCTTGTTCTCATTGCTCTTCTAGCTTAAGGATTTGCAGTTGTCTTAGTTGTAAGGATGAAGTTGGTGTTTCGTCAATAAATTGAACTAAGGCCAAAGAGGGAATTGCTAGGTGAGTTGGGAGAACCACTTCTTTCCCATAAACTAAATTAAAGGGAGAAGTGCCAATGGAGGCTTTCTGCGTTATTCGGTCTGCCCATAGAGCATACATCAAATATTTGTGCCAATTCTTATGATTTTGATCGATGGTTCGCTTAATGATTCTGATCAAGTTTTTATTCGTTGATTCGGCTAACCTGTTCCCCTGTGGGTAATAATTGGCAGAGTATTTAAGCTTAAAACCTCTTTTGAGTGCAAATTCAGTCATAGCATTGCCAGAAAAATATGATGCATTATCAAACATTAAAGCAGAGGGTAAACCAAACCTGGTGATTATGAACTGATCTATGAAATCAATGATGTGTTCAGCATTAGCTGTCTTGAGAGGAACTGCTTCTACCCATTTAGTAAAATAATTTGTAGCTGTAAGGATATACCTATGTTGTTTAGAAGAGTGAGGAACGATCTCACCTATTATGTCCAATCCCCATTGATAAAAGGGTTGATCGATATTGACTGGTTGCAAAGGCAACGACAGTTTCTTTTGTCTTCCAGCAACAGTTTGACAAACTTGACATTTCCTTACATAGCTATGCACATATTTAAATAGTGTAGGCCAATAGTACCCTGCGCATAAGATTTTATGTGTTGTAGCATCTCCAGCATAATTTCCACCTGTTGGTCCATCATGGAGTTCCTGCAACACTTTTTCAGCTTCAAATTTCTCAAGACATCGAAGGAGAACAGAATCATAATTCATCCTAAAAAGTACATCGTTTACGAGTTGATATTGCTTAGCCTTCAATCTTAGGGCTCTTTTCTTTGTATAATCCAAGTTTGAAGGAGCATATCCATTCTTTAGATAAAATATGATATCAACATATAATGATTCAATATCGTTTAGGCTTACCTCATACATTTGTACTTCTGAAGCTAGTATTTCTGAAATAAGCGATGCTCCGGCCAGGATTTTGCAAAAGCCTTGACCTTTTACAATATTTGCTGGTTTAATTTCAGCATCATATTCTTGTAAGGCAGTAGCCCAATTTGCTCTTTTTTCACCCACGTCTTTCTGTACTAAGAGATTTCTTACCGCTGGAAACGGTACTATTTTTGTATGGGTTTTAAGTAGGAAGGGTCTAAAGTGCTTGATCGCTTTGAAAACAGCATAAGCTTGTTTCTCGATGTCAGAATAATTTAATTTGGCCCCTTGTAGATTTGAACTGAAAAAGGAAATTGTGTCTTCCGCCTTGTGTTGATTTGCTTGAGTGAGTGTCGCAGCATATGATCTATCAGAGGCAAATGTATACAAAATGAAAGGATCGGAAAAAATTGGAGTTGCTAAGGATGGGGCATTTACAATCGCTTGCTTAATCAGATTGAATGTTTCATATTCCTCTTGGCCCCATTTGAAGATTGAATTCTTTTTTATCATTGCTTGTAAGGGAGATACAATCCTTAAGAAGTCTGGAACAAATCTCTTAACAAAATTAATTTGGCCAAGGAAGGATTGCATGGCTTTCTTGTTGTGAGGCAAGGGTATTTCGAATATCTCCTTAATTCTATCAGGATCAATATGGATTCCATGTTTTGACATTATAAATCCAAGAATTTTTCCTTCACTTAATGCAAAAAAGGACTTTTTGGATTAAGTGAAATCCCATACCTTTGGCAATGTTGGAAGATCTGCTTTAAGTCTCTGAGATGATTACCACGTTTTTTAGAATATACAGTTATATCATCCAAGTAGATTACTACTGATTTGTTTACTAATCCCTTAAATGCGATGTCCATGGCCCTTTGAAATGTGGCACCAGTGTTGATCAGACCAAAAGGCATCTTTTGATATGCGTAAGTACCCCATTTGGTTCTGAACGTGGTCTTTAATTGATCGTCAGGATGGACCAAAACTTGGTTGTAGCCAGAGAAACCATCTAAAAAGGACATTAATTCTGATCCTGCAACTGCTTGCAATATTTGCTCCATGGGAGGCAGGGGAAAATTATCCTTTTGGCAGGCTTTGTTAAGGTTTCGAAAGTCAATACAAATTCTAATGTCTCTGTTTTTCTTTCTGACGGGAACCAAGTTGGAAACCCATCTAGAATGTCGAACGGGAAAAATAATTTTGGCTTTCAATAATTTGTTGAGCTCAAACTTAATCTGGTTTTCCAGATTAGGATGGATCTTCCTCAGCTTTTTCTCGACAGGTTTTTCATTGGTTATCATTGGGATAGTATGCTGAATGATAGAAGTGTCGTAATTCTTTAGATCATCGTAGTTTCAGGCAAAGACACATTTGTATTGTTTCAGGAGACGAACATAAGCTAATCTTTCTTCATGGGTTAGGCCAAGACCTAGGTTGATATTCTGCAGCTTGGTATCAGTTCCTAGATTTACTAATTCATAGTTCAGAGTTGAACTCTGAAGTTTTGAATTGGTAGATTTCTTGAATCGGTCTTTCAAATCATATAGGTCTTCCAACTTGACTACTGATTTTGGTATAGCATTATTAGTGCTTTCTTGTTGCAACTATTTGTCATGTTGGTCCTCATCAATTATCTGATCAGTGTAAGATCCCTCTTATGTGCGGAAACTTACAATATCAGGACCATCGTTGAAAATTCTCTAGTTTGTAACATTGTTAGGAATCGAGGGTCTAAAGATCAATTCGATTGAGAATCTGTCTGGGCTATAGTCTTCTGAGGGAATGAGCTTGGAAGCTATGCTTTCCAAGAGGTTAGCACTAGCATTTTGGATTCTGGAAATTGGTTAAATATTGAACGCTATAAAATGTTCAGTCAGATATTGCACTAAAGATTGATAATGCTTTAAATGACCTGATAGACAATGTATAGTATTTCGTACCTGTCTAATAAAAATTTCAGAATCTCTGAAGACTTGTAGACACTTGATATCTAATCTGATTGCCTTGTATAATCCTTGGACTAAAGTCTCGTATTCTACAGTGTTATCGGTGCAATCGAACTCAAGTCTAGAAGTTAGCATAGTTTTGTTTCCTTCTGGACTAACTAATACGCATCCTACTCTTGCTCCATTATGAGACTTAGAACCATCAAAAAATAACTTACAAAATAAAGATTTATTTACAGGACTATCTATAAAATTAACACATTTAGAACTATCTGTTTGAGAAAAGTTTTCTACTTGAGACAAAACGGAATGTTCTAAGTAAGGCGAAGTATGAGCATTAAAATTTCCTAAGAAAGAGTCAACAGAATAGTTGCCAATTATATTGTTGATGTATGCTACAGGTTCATTTTCTCCTTCCAATTCCGTCACTATGTATTTTTTATGTCTTTCTTGCTCAACCTTTCATTTGATTCGGTTTATCATTGTAAGGGAGCCACATATGTGACCAATCGGTTGCAAAGTATCCGTGAATCTTTTCAGACCAATCCCTACTAAGAATTAAGCCATAAAATTCTGGAATGTCTGCGACTAAAATATCAATAACTTGACATACCTTTGGATTAGATGACAGCCTTATGGTAACCTGATTTAGTTCACCGATCACTTCAACCTGCGACCGGTCCAACTGAACTATGTGTACTGCAAATTTTTGCGGTTGAACGTTCAACTTTACACATATTGATTTAGGTAAGATATTAGATGAAGCTCCTGAATCTACCAAACAATTATGTAAGTTTTTGTTGAAAACTTCATAAGTAAGAAGAAATGGGGGAGTGTGAGATCTTGACCTTCCTCCAATTAAAGCAATATCGTTTGGATCAACTTTATTAGTCACACTAGTTGGAGGTCTTCCCATCTCATGAGAAGCTTGCGAGATTGCAGCGGCAAGCAGAGGTGCAACAGGTATTGCGTGTAACTCTTTCAGAATCAGCTTTTGTTGATGTTTTAATTTGCTCAATTCATGAAAAGTAATGTTAGCCCTAGTCTTTTTCATGTCTTATACAATATTATACTCCATCTCATCAAAAACAATCAATGTGTTAGATGGAGTTGGTGAATCGAATTGGACTGGGCTTGTTAGAGTCGCTTTGGGTGATGATTTCTTACCTGCGACTTTATCTTTAGATATTGAGCTTGCGCTCTTCTGTTTAGGAGTAGGTTGTGCAAGATCGAGTTGATTTCTACTTCTGGTACTGACTGGTGATGCCTCTTGATCCTCTTCATCTGGGAGAATGAAGTCCCACATTCCCTGTACTTCTACAACTTCTTTTTCATCAGTAGGTTCTTCGTTAGAAACTTCCTCTTTTTCTTCTTCTGATCTTCCATTTGTAATAGCATTGGGAGGCTTTGAATCGGTTGAAGGATTTTTTCTATAAGACCTGTAAGGGTTTTTAGAAGAAGTCTCTGCTACTTGTTTCTTGATGTCAACCATTTCATTAGACATGGTTTTCAAAACTTTCTGCAATCCTTCTAAATCAAATGGGTCTTTTGGTTTTTTTTTCTTGGGATCTTCTTTAAAAGTTACCTTCTTAGATTTTCATTCATCAACAGCGTTTTTCTTTTCTATGGCTATGATACGTTTTTCTACTGCTATTGCTTCTTTCATATTATCAGCCAAAGTTGTTTTGGCAGCCCTATCAACAAAGATCGCTATGTTTGATGGTAGAGCAGATATGTACCATTCACTTCGAACTTCTTCGCTAGGCTTGGAAGCGGCAGGAATTTTATTCAAAAGTTTATTGAAACGCGAGTTAAAATCTTTGATAGGTTCCCTTGATTTAGTCTTAAAATTCAACAAATCATTGATCAATGTCGCAGTAGACCTATCATCACCGAACTTAGTCAAGAATTGCTCTTGGAAAATATCCCAACTAGTGATAGATCCGGATGGTAATGAAAAATACCAAGATCCGGCTGCTCCTTGCAAAGTGTAAGGGAAGAGCCGAACAACAGCATCTTCATTAGTAACTCCATTGAGATTTATAGATAACATAAAGTTGTTTATGTGTTCTTCTGCTAGCATGCCTGCTTCAGGATTAAACTTAGGCAGCCACTTTTCAGGATGGGTCGGTAATTGACTCAAGGGCGCAGGCATTAAGACTGCCCCTGGGTTATTCCATGGGTTTTGGGCCATCATTGAACTACTAATAGAGGAAAGCACAGAAGATGTTCCTTGCAGTTGGGAAGATGAGGATATTATAGTTCTAAATGATTGTGAAGCAGATGTTGAAGTTCCAGTAGTCTGTTGGACAATAATTTGAAGTGGAGGGGTGGATGGTTGACTTCGCAGTGGAGAAGTCGAGATGGATGACGATGATGAAAGAGTCTCACTATCGGACCCTTTAGGTGACTTCCTTACTCTTTTCCCTTTAGGTAGAGGTAATTCAATTGGTTCGATACCAAACTTTTCACTCAGCAATCTGGTAAGAGGATGAGAAGGGTTATATTTCGAAGTCACACTACCTTGAGATATTTCAGATTTTTTGGGGTGATATAGAAAATCCTTGAAGTTTATGGATCAAAGATTCAACTTCAGGAGGTTCAATAGTAGATTTTTCTGAAATGTTCGGGTTTGTGGCAGTGGTTGTTGTTTTATTGACTTCTCGCTCAAGATTTAAAGATTCTAAGTGCGATGGAGAAGTCGGGGGAGATGTTGAGGGCGATTTACTCTCAGAATGGTATTTAGATTTAGATTTACTAGCCATTCACAGTTTGGGCCCTCCTTCTAGTGCCAAATATGTTGAAGCCCCGAAAATCGGGTCTACAACAAGGGGGATACCCACCCAGTCTGGACCTTGAAAGCAGCGCCTTTTCCGTTTGGGATGGTGGGTCCAACCAGGGATAATGGGACCAGTTTCCCAATTTGTCTGTGTGTGTGTTGAGAATTGATATTTCCTTTCTAATAATTCCTAAGTAAAATGCTTTTATTCTAAATCTAATCTAACAATATGTAATTGTATTTTGATGAATAGAAATATCTAATTCTAAAACTAACCCGGGATTTAATCTTTCAATTATGCGATCTAAAATAATTTCTAACAGAAATCGGTAATAAAGATCATTCAATTGCTATGAGAAAAGAATTCAATAAAAATGAACCGTTTCGTATAAAAAGTTAGCCAAAACAATTGTGAGAAGCATATCGCATAATAATTAATTCATATATTAAGCAAAAATAGAATAGTCATCACCGTACAAAAGTGCCAAATGATAACTCAAGCATTCAAGCATTCATATATAAATAACTGAACATAAATATTGCTTTAACACATAAGCAGAAATCGTTAAGAGATAAAAGTACCATTGATAACAAGTTCTACTCATGAGCTTCAGTAATAATGATTTATCTCTTCTTAATTCAACATCTACTATGAGTACAAAAGTGCATTTCAATAGCAGATATTAAACACAGATATCAATAAATCTTGTTCCATTCATTCATCAAAACCTCCTCTGATGGTGTAGAAGTGCATGTTCTGAGGAAACGTTTTTGACAAATTTCAGGACCCTTCTCTAAATGCACGAGAAGGGTTGAAATACTACTAGATAAATCTAAAAATAGTTTATTACAAAAATACAGGAGGAGGTTTAAATGATCGTCATCATCTAAGGCAAAAATAAATCAAAATTAAAACTAAAACTGAATCTAGAAATTAACTATCTATGTATCTGTTCTCTGTGGTCGCAAGCATTCAGCATTGGCTTGAGGAGAGTTGGTTGGCCGACCTCCGATTTTAGTGAGGCATTTGAGAGTCATGCATTGACTGTGTGGTTTAACCAAGTACTACCAGTAAGAATCCCAATTCAACTTGGTTAACTTCTTGATGAACTATGCTCTTTCCTCAGCCTTTTGTCTCTAGCTTGTCTGTAGATGCTAAATCAAATGATCATAAATTTACATACCACTTAAGGATATTCCTGATAAATACCACTGGTTTTTAGAGCTCGGGTTTTGCTTTTAGCCTTTAGCACTTTTTCCTATAATTTTCCAGGCTTTCAGGCAACTGAGTGCTCAGAGGCTTTCCTTCTCAAGGGGTTTTGCCCAGCGATGTGTGATTAGCACTAAGCGCTAATCGCGCATTGGAAACTACCTCTGATTCTCGATCCGGGCTTCCCTGGTGCCAGTTTTCGCCTCTTGTGCGTTTTTGTTAGGGGATATATAAACCTTAAATTTTGTGGAGTAAACGACCCAATGAGTTCTTGGCTCTGAGTCTTAAATTGTCTATCTGTCATGTCGGCACTATCCAGTACCCATTTGATCATGTCCGTGTATGGAAGAATCTTGGGTCTTACCGCTATCCGGTGCAAGAACGAACATGCAAGTTCTGTAATTGACGCCTCAAATGACCTACGTGAGTCTGTAGTTGTTGTAACCTCCATTACTCTGGGATTTTCTTCCTCGAGTAGATTGTACATGCCTTCCCAAGTAGTGATGTCGGTGTCTCTATTACAAGTGGTGTTTGTGTATAAGGGCGTCATTTCTTTGTCTTCAGAAATCGGAGCTTTTCCCTTCTTTCCCATTATACTCTAAACACTGCTACGTATACCTTTCTGCTCCTACAATTTACAAACAAGGAAAGGGTAATGATAAGAAATAAGGTGACGAGAAAGCTTTAAATGCTAAAATCATATAAAATATACCACCCTACGTGAAATGACCTTTCGATCAGATCCAAACCTTATCTCATTAATGATCATCAACTAACTCATTAAATTAAAATTAATGCGCATAACTTGGCATTGAATTACGAAAAACTGTTTGAACGATGAGCCCTGCAGATCTGCGATAATGCGATTTTGCGGTTTGCTTCGCAATATCGTAGATCGCAATATCACTAATCCGTTGTGTTTAACAATCATCTTTCACCACATGTTTCTGCGAGATGCGATTTGCGAGACGCGTTATCGCATATCACCAGTTTGAGGTATTTCACGCGATGAGCTTCTTCGGTGTGCGATCTCGCATCGTGATTTCGCAATCTTAGGGGTTTGCTTATATGGTGTCATCCATTACCTTTTTGCGGTGCGAAACTTTATTATTGAGAGAACGATTTTGTTCAAACTTATCATAAAAATTAAGTCCTTTTGGATTTTTTGCAGGTGTTTTCCTAAGTTTATGATAGTAAGATTTATTCAAAAAGGGAATTTACAAGTTCTAATTTATTTTTTATTTTTTAGATAAGGGTCCCCACTTATTTAGCATTAGTAATAAAATTAAATAAGAAGGGGGGTTGTTGCTGGCCACAACAGGATCCTACAACAAAAATCCACCAAGAAAAGGTATGTAAAAATAGGTTTGCAATGGATAATGGAATAAATTCAAGATTTTGGTTTAAGAATCTATGGATAAGTCTAAATGATAGGGTTAGCCTCTGTAGTCTCCAATAAGTTAACTGAACACACCAAATCAAGAGAAGCTCAAGGCTATTATAAACTAGGTTTTTAGTCCAACAAATTGCAGCAAAACCATTAGAGAAATTTTGAGCTCAAAAATGGGCCTCGAAACAAAAATGTGCAACAAAAATCAACTTTACCCTTTTCCAACGTTGATATGACGTTGATCACCTTAATGAGGATATTAAGCACTTAATCTTTGTTTTTATGGATATAGGATACAAGGAAAAAGATATTAAGAAAGCTATAAAAAGAGCTAAAGGAAAGGTCCTCTCCAAGGGCCCTAAAAAAAATTGCGGAAAATTTTACCTTCCATTCATTCAAGGGGTCATGGATAAGATCACCAAGGTTTTAAGAAAGAGTGACATATTCACTCAATTTACGACATGTGGAACAATTAAACAAAGAATGAGGTCTGTCAAGGATAGCATTGATCAGCAACAACTTAAGGGAGTTTATAAGATTGATTGTTCTTGTGGCAGAAGTTATATTGGAGAGACAGGGCACTCCTTAAAAACAAGACTTAAAGAGCACGGAGCAGATATCAAGAATGGGAGATCGCGCACTTCAGCGCTTGCAGAGTACTCCTCGAAAACCAAGCATCATGTTTGTCTAGAGAACGCCAAAATTATCGCTAGGGAAGATCATTATCAAAAGAGGAAAATTAGAGAGGCGCTTGAGATTAGGAAATATCTTAATAACCTCAACAGGGATGGTGGGAATGAGATCAGTGGAAATTGGCTTCCCCTGATTAGGCATATCAGTGCTTCCAGGTCTTCTGAGGTATAGTATCCCAAGTATAACCCTCTCTCCTTACCTTGAATCTCTTAAAATTTATGAAACATTTTTAACTAACATCCATTAATAAATTGATTAAATTATTAATTAATAATAAATAAATAATTTATTATTAATGATTATTTATTCATAATAATAATTATTTATTTATTCATTAAGAATAAATAATTAATTATTATTAACTGAATAAATAATTATTAATAATAAATATTAGTATTTATTAGTTAATTAACATTATTAATTATTTATTTATTTATTTATTTAGAATAAATAAATAAAATTATTATTACTAATTAAAAATTAGGTCTAAGCCATTTTCTATATATAATTTCTTATTATTCATAGATATTAATATTAATTTATTAATAATATTAAAATTTATTTATTAATAATATTAAAATTTATTTAATGAATTAGATTTTTAGCTTTCTTCATAAAATTTAAAAATCATTTATTATTAAATTACTTATAAATAAAATAAATTAATTTCTTATTATTAATAGATATTAATATTAATTTTTTAATAATAATAAAATTAATTTTATTAAAATATTCAAAAAAAATTATTATTAATTTTATGTTTTCGGTTTATAGCTTTTTTTCATAAAATTAAAAATAATTCATTATTAGAAATTAAAAATCAATTATTATTAAAATTACTTATAAATAAAATAACTGCATCAAATAAAATTATTAATTACTTATATAATAATTAAAATATTTTAATTTATTTGTTATTTTCATGTAGGTTGTTTTATTTTTTTAATTAGTCGGTTTTTTTTGTTTATGCATTAGGTATTTATCTGTTTCTAATCAGATAACTCTTCCTTCAATCTATCACTCAAATTTCTGTCATGAAGATGAATCCCCTTTGGGATTCAAAATGTCGACAAGATGTACATAATATTGTGGATGATTTGAATCAAAATTTTCCAAAAGAAGGCCACAAAAGCTTAAAATCTAACTTTATAAGAACCAATAGGGTTCAATATGATGATGTCAACCATGGGGGATGATTCACCATTTTTTGACTAAAAAGATTAAAAAAAAAAAAAAACTACTTTTTCAACTCATATTTTCAACTTATCTCCCTATCATTTTACTCAAATTTCGAGCGGGAGCACTCGTTGGATGTAGAATTTAATTTTGCATCCAAGGAGTACCCATGTTACATACTCTCAGTGGACCCTAGTACACAAAAAATGTGAAGTGCATGAAAAAATGTTATTGTAATCATGTTTTTCATGTATTTCACATTTTTCATGCATTTCACATTTTTTGTGTAGTAGGATCCATCGAGAGTATGCAACATGGGTACTCCTTGGATGAAAAATTAAATTACGCATCCAACAAGTGCTCACACTCGAAATTTGAGTAAAATCACAGGGAGATTAGCTGAAATATGAGTTGAAAAGTAGTTTTTATTTTTTTCCTCCAAAACTTGGTGAGGTAATCTAATTTTATTCTATTATTTCCACTATTATTAAATAATATTCCTTAGGAGGCCCTTTTTACGCCTAAAATTTCTCTAATAAATAGTTTATGATAGTAGCAAGTTTAGCCATTAAAATTGTGCATATGTTATGTGAGATGAAGGCTAAATTTGAGATTAAATTAAAGACAATTACAACGAATTTTGACAGTTAATAAAGCATCTAATAACAAATAAAGCTTGATGTCATCTCGAGAAAATGACTAAAAAGTGCATGAAAAACTTCCATTTAATTTTTCTAATGCACTTTTAAACAAGTTCTAACCCTAGAGCATACATCAATAAGTCATTAAATTATAAAAACATAAAAAACCATTATAATTTAACCCTTATTTACCATTAAACAAAAATAAAATAAAATAAACAATTTATATATTTTAGAATAATTCCACGAGTGAGATAGACTAGTGTCTTCTCAATATAAGGCATATGGAGTCTAGGATACAAACTACTCTAAGGTTTCTTGGCAATGATTCTAAATCCAAACAAAACTAGGTTAAATAAATGAACTTACCTGTTGACGGTGATGGACCCGCCAACATGCCAAGGGGATCTCCCAGGTAAGAATTCCCAATTAGACCTCAGACTGTTTGGTGTAGGAGTCCCAACAGTGGGTCGTAAAGCAATGCCTTGACTGTGATGTTGCACAGAGGCAAGTAAGATAACTCTGTTGGTAGCAAGGGTGTGACCGATGCAGTGAGTCAAGGAGGGTGCATGAGAGGTTCCTAACACAGGTGGGTTGAGATGTGTACGCCCCTTGGCAACCTGTAAGTGTACTCAGTTGGGAAGGGAACACACGAGCGAAGATGCATCACAAGAGGGAAGCAATTCAGTTCGGCAATCCAAAGTGATGGTTAAAACAACAGCACATCTACAACAAGATTCATATAATCGCATACAAAAGTGTTCATACACAACTACGTAAGTTAAACAACATACGTTACTACAGCAACTGGAACAGTCCAACTACACTAACAACATATGCATGAAAATTGCAGGCTGTAATTATATAAAGAAGTGTAAGTTCCAATCATACAATACATCCATGTAAACCTGCTAGCCCCAACAATGGAACGTTACAGCCACATTCACCTGCTCCTCCAAAGAGACGAACTAGCTCTGTGCAGTGGAGAAGCCAAGGCGTATTACAATATTGTCCAAGCTCTTTACAAGATAGTCTTATCAGAAGCTTGGCTGACCAAAAGCCTCTACAATGAGTTATGAGGGACTATTTATGGCAAAGGGTGGGGTCACCCTTGACATTCCCCTTTGTGACTGTTCAACTACCCTCATGACTCTTCACCTACTCTATGACTGTTACACCCACTACTGACACTTGACTTACACTTGACATGACTCAACATTACAATGCACATGTACCCATGTGAACACAATGGCTTGAGCAAGCCAAACTAGACATCACTCTGACTTAGACAACTATAGAAGTCCAACCGCTCAACATCCTCATGTTGATCAACATTAACATATTGATGCCAAGATTTGTAGTCTCTGATACTGTCTGTGTGTTCAGTGGTAACATTCGTCTGAAACCTGACCTTTGTCTCCATAGCATCGGGTACATTGCTTGGGCTCCTCTGTCCAACTCGTCTGAAAGCATGCACATCATTGTCTTCAATGTGGTCGGACCAACAACATACTTGTGCATGATGTCTACACTAATAGGCAAGTCTGGGTTTGTGGCGATGCGCATCAACTCGTCGAAGTACGAGTCAAGCTCTAGTCAGACCTGCTTCTTTGTCTTCACCTGGGTGAGAATCCCGATTGATGGGATCGCATGCATGCGCACCACAACATCCATACTCTTGAATACTCATGCATGGGAGGCATGTATGTTAGTGATGAACTGCGGGAGCTCTTCATAATGTCAAATCTGACTATGGATACATGCCTTTAGCTCGACCGCATTGACCCTTGTCATTTTAGGCAAGTGAAGTGGGGCTCCCTTGTACTTCGTCCATGTTTGCATGTCATCAACAACATGCACGTTCGTCAAGATGCGTGCTCTTCTAGCACATCGTTGCTGCCATCCGTTGAGATGGATGACTGCCTTGTGCATGGTACCAAACTTGGAGTACAATTCTCACATAACTGTGTCAAGGGACAATACTTCATCTAGTATTGCCTTCTTCAGTTTAGCTCAGACAGACATTGTCACCAAGTCTCCTCCTTGCTTGGTCGTTTATAGTTCCTTTTCCATTTGCTCATTCTCAGCTATTAGGAAGCGAACAATTGAGCTAGTGGCTTCGGCATACACTCTGGTTGCATCGGCCAAGGCAGCTGGATGTTTGCGCACATTAGTCACGATCACTCATTCTTCAACTTGTGCAGGAGATGTTTAATCCTCCAGAGTTGACACTCCGAGATACTGCACAACTCTGTGTTGGGATTCATGAAACGAGAAGTTGTGCATATCTTCTTCTAGCTGATCACCAAGGATCTCAGTGCCTCCTTGGTCATCCGAGGCTTTCTCATCATCTGGATGCATTGAAGCAAGTGATTCAAACTCTTTTTGGTGAGGCATGAGGTCGGTGTCCTGTTCCAACTCTTGTTGCTCCATCTCTGCATCCAATTGTTGAAGTGTCTGTTCTATCTCATGAGAAAAGTCTTGCCCCTAGGATGGTTCACCTTGTTCACCTAATGCCAATTGTTCAGGTGAATCAACTACTTGTACGGGTGCTACTTCATCTATTTGTGCATGTTGCGCCCCTTGTTGTATCTATTGTTGTTGCACTTCCCTCTCCTGTTTGCACAGCTCTTGTTCCTTTCGGAGTTGCTCCCTCAGCTCATGCAACTCCTTCTTTGCTTCTTCCATTCTCTTCTTATCCTTCTGACTTCGCACAATTCGCTTGTCATTCTGTTGCCTCTTTTCCTATATAGCCATAGCTGCTTTCTCTACAAGTGGATCTGCTTGAAACTTGTAGCTTTCCTCCTCCTCCATGCGATCGACAATCGTCCTCTTCCCTTTTCCACGCATTGGTATACTTGGCTCTACTTCCACTGCTGTTATTGCTGCTACTGCTGGTGTTCTCCGTGATGCTGCTTCACACTACTTCACTAACCACTCCACAGCGAAGCCGACCAGTTCATTGGGTCTAGAGAAACTATAGCAATATCTCCATGGATACTCCTCGGCCCAATGAAATGCCTCGTAGATCCAGTTGAACTAAACTCTCGTGCAGTGATCTTTGACAATGTGGGTCATACGGATTGTAGCTTCGGAGGTCGAAAGGGTACTTCTTCATCAATTCTACTTCAAAACCCTCTTTCTTGATACTTCGTATCTCATATAAGCCAATCTGCAACAGAAGAGTGGGCCAAGGTGCCTTCTTCTTCCAATGCAGTCTAGTTGTCAATCATGTCGAGATGTGATATGCTACTTCTTGCATGACAAGTACGTCCAAGGCAAACTTTGGCGGAACATGCGGAGGCTTCTTTGCACTGAACATTCAAATGAAAGTGCCAAACGGCGAGGCATACTAATCTACAATGCCTATCAATGCCTCTATTTCTTCCTTTGACATGCAGGGTGGATCTTGTTCGAATATCATCTTGTAAACAGGGGCAAAAAAATTATCGGACAACCATGTGATTACTCCTTTGAAGCTGCATTTGGACATCAACTTGAAATATGTGTTCACAGTAGTCTTCGTTGGTGACCATGCCCACTCCAAGCCCGGGAACTCATGTCGGGCAAAAGTTGCATCTAAGATGTAGGCGTACATGTAAATATTTGCATGCATACCTCTGAGAAATTGTCGAGCCTTTGTTACTTGTTTCTTCAGTTGATGAGCTAGTATGTCGAACCAGTTACATGGTTTTCCTTCTCTAACCAATTGGTCCAGAGCAACCACCCAACTTTGTGGGAAGGTTTTCGTGCTTTCTTGGCCATACAGTCGACAAGAAAATATGATCAAGTATTGGTACGCCCTCCTCAGTATCTTTGTCTTATAGACCCAGTTGGGTGTCAACCTGAATCGAGCTAGCTCCTTTACCCAATTCTTTAGAATGTCTCTGGAGTTAGCACTATTGTTGGGTAAGCTGAATGGAGTCTCCATGACAGTCACGGGCTCTGACATTTGATACATCTCATCATAATCTCGTTCCCAGAAGGTCGCAAGCTTTGTCCCACTGACACTACTCAAGGTCATCATCTCAAGATCAATGTGAGAGATGCTCCAGTGTATCATGTTCGCGCATGGGAACATGGGATATATGCATGCAATTCGGTACAAGCCGGACTTTTGAATGTTCACGTACACTTGACGGTCTTCGAGGTGTTCCCTAAAAGTGCCTGCAAATGTTTCATTAACCTCTTTCCACTTTAGTTTGATGTCCTTGTCTAGATACAACTTTGCATCTTCATAGATTGACAAACAGAAGGAAACTTGCTCAACTACTTCTCCAGCTGCATTCCCATCAGTGTCCTGAGATCCTGTTCTCTTGGAATCCATTAAGACAGAGGAACACCTAAAATATCTAGAGACAACCAACATGCATGGAAAGAAATCTATTAGTGAAAATAAAGCAACTTCAGGGAATGACACAGCACATACCTGGGAAACTAATGGGCAAGATTGCGCAATTTCTTCTGGGAGGCTGCGTGACTAGCTACTAGAACTGCACAAAAGGTAGTCTGGGTTGTATGGGAGGCAGGACTAGCTGCTGGATCTGCGCAATGCGCAATCCAGAATGGTTGTTGGTTGTTGGGATTGCGCAATGTGCAATTCCGGCTGGGAGTGACCCAGGCTCGGGGACTGCATTGCGCAATTTTTTGGGCCAGTAGTCATTGCCCCTCAAAAATGCACAAAACAGTCCTGGAGGGTAGTTTTGGGCAGAAATTTGCATTTCTAGAGAGGAAGGTAGAGCCTTCCTTCCCCAGATTGCACAATGTAGTCCCAGTGAAGGCAAAGTCTGAGCCAAGGTTGGCCCGACTCGCCAACAGGCAACTAAAAGCAAATAAGACAGTGAATGCATGACGACACTAAGTGAAAGTAGAAGTGATTAACGGTGCATGCAAAACATGAATGAAAGATTCAGCAAACAGATCAACATGCATGTGGGTGAAGCAATTCATCGGTTCAGCGAACATTTGTGAAAAACAGTTTCATGCATGCAACAGCAATGAGATAGCAACGAAAAATGAAATAGAGATAGGACAAGCTAGTATATGTTTAAATGACATCAATCTTTCAAAGAAATCAAGCAAACAACACTCACACAAGCGAATACACAAAAAGCGACAGAAATGTTGAAAAAGACAAGTTGAGGCCACTTACCCGTGAATAGCTAAGCCGGATGTGTCGAAGAGTCCTGGATGTGTTGTGAGATGTCAGAGCTCCAAGGTCTATGTGAAAGAATGAGCTCTAGTGCATCGAATAAATAATTTTGGGCTCATGACGCGCATGCCACAAATCTAGGAAAAAGTGACACTTGGAGGGAAACTTCTAAAACAACTTTGCATGTAACCTTTGGCTACTAAAAATATCTCCCTAAATCATGGAATGCCTTTTGCATGTTGCCTTTTTTTATTCCAAGAAGAGAAATTCATGCATGTATGCAAGTCAAGTTTCCTTGGTCCTGTGTGGAACTGGTCAACCGGATTGCTCATGCATGCAGTTGCTCAACTGCTTGAGAAAAATGTGCATTTTCGGCTAGAAGCTGGACTGACTACCCGGGAGGTTTGCGTAATTTCTGGGCAGAGTAGCTGACTACTGCCCAGATTTGCGCAAATTCTGGGCTGAGCATCCCTGCAGGGGAAATTTGCGCAATTCCTGCTAGGAGTGTTAGCTGGCAGGATTGCGCAATTCTGGAGCCCAGCAGGCTACCAGATAGAATTGCATAATTTCTGGAGGGAAGGTTGGTTTCCCTCCAGAAATGTGCAATTTTCTTGGGGAAGCTACTCAGCCTGCAGTTGGACCAAGTCTGGGTGGACAGCCTGTGAGGGGAATGGATCAAGCTATGATCGACAAGCTGCCTTTGTGCATGAAAAACATTGAAGCTTGAGTACTTGACGAAGCAAAACAAGGTTTTGTGAAAGGTTGGTAAGAAGGCTCCAAAACAGGCTAAGGAAAAATTTTAGAGACTGGTTGTAGCCGCTACAACACTTGGTGACACACTGGTAGGACTCCAACTCTCTGAATGAACCTTATTCGTGAAAAGAAAGTCTAACACCTCCGGAAGTATTGTTCAGTTCTCAACTCATCTTGGTTTCACACTATCTTGATTGTAAGATGTAGCATCTGACAAACTCTTGGTCGATTGACACACATTCCAAGCCAAGGCAACACAGTTGTTTCGATTTGGGTTGAGGGGTATACTGGTGCACAAGCAGTATAGTCGTCAGAGTCTTAGTTTCATCTCTGGTGTTTCTCCGCTTCCAGCAGGCCTGGACAGTACCCCGGCGGAGTCACATAGGAACACAAGCATGGCTCTGCTGCCAGCGAGCCTGGTCAGTACCCCAACGGAGTTACTTGCATCACCTCCCAGCACAAGAAGCCTTTCTCTTCTTTCGTCTTATTCATTTTTCATTTCGAATTTTTTGACTTTTCATTTTTTCATCTTTCATTGTGCATAGCACTTGTTCATTTCAGAGGCAGAAGAGGGATCTCGAATTATTGAGATCAAAAGAGGTTGTTCTAGTAGAGAAGCAGTTTATTGTATCTCTAACGTGCTTGTTAAGGTTTTCCCCCTCACCTTACTCTACTTGACTGAGCTAACAAGGGTTAACCCAAAAACAACCGACTAGAGAAGGTGACACTGATTAGCACGCAAGCGTTGTGTTTTCACCAAGGTTCACTTCGAATAGTACATATTTTCCTTCGATGTATCATGGACTAAAAGTAACAAGTTCATCATACAGAGGCAGGATGACAGATAACCAAGTAGTGATAGTTGTACAAGCCCTCTTGTACTTCACCCAGCTCGTTTCAAGAGTCATACATGGCTTCATGCAAAACTAACCTACGAATGAAACAAGCAATCTAACAAACAATAAAGCAAAGCAAGATCAGAAGTGAAAGTGAAAGCAAAGCAAGTAAGCAAACAAGCAAGCAGACAAACAAGAAAACAAAGCGAATAAGCAAACAAGCATGCAAGCAAACTGACTGAAAGAAAACACTACTCCTACTCCTACACTAATGATGCATGGGCCTGATCACATGAAGTGATATTTCCAATGCATCCACCGGTGCATTGGTTGACCCATGTTGGTGAAGGCTTGGTCCGCGAGCAACCTAGTTGTGCAAACTAGCAACTAAGAAAGATATAACAATGAAGACAACCACACTTCGTGTTTGACAGTGCCCATAGGACATAAGTGAGTGCACGTGCATGACGAGCAGTCCATGGACTTATCATAGTGTTGTGTGACACTGCGTGCAACTTTGAAGCATAGGAACACTCTTGACTGTGACATGCAAGCAAATGAAAGAAACAAATATAACTTGTGTCATGCACGAGTGCTTGCAATGTAAGATTCCTCCAATGCATGAGCAATGGGATCATGCAGTTCAAGTGGAGGAAGCATGATTTGTGTGTGAGATGGATCTTCAATGCATACAGATGAGTGATGAGAAGCCTTGGGTGATTGAATAATTTCCTAATCGTAAGTGAGACTAACCCCAAGATAGTGAGGACCTGACATAACCATCAGCTCGGTCTGAAGTGCCTCGACAGTCTTGGGTGTTTCAACTTCATCATCAGATAGCTCATCATAAACCGGTGGCTTCGAAATATCAAATGTGATAGAGTCATGATCGTGATCAAATACAGAAACAAAAGGATCACAATCGCCACGATCAGAAAAATCAATGATTTCATCGGCATCCTCGTGATCAGATGCATCAAACAGAGGGGTAGATGAAAAGCAGACAAACTCATCCTTTGTGTTTCTAGAAAAGACAGATGAAAGATCAAGTGGATTTCCAATGGATAACTTATCCTCTCCATTGTCAAACGATGGACCAACATCCGATGAGTCCTGCGAGTGATCAACAATGGGTGCATCTATGGATGAAGACACACATGCGAAATCATGGATGGAAGGTTCACCAAAGATGTTAGGAAAGAACGGAGGGAGCTCGGACGGAAGGGAGTCCTCCTTTGTCGAGTTTTGATGCTCAAACTCCCACTCATACTCTTCATGAATGACAGCGCATGTTGGTTGTCCAACAATAACTCCGTCAATGGGTTGTTCCTCGTTCACAACAAGTGAAGAGTCCAGAATGGACGAACACAAGACAGCATCATCTGGAGGAACACCCGAGTGTGAAGACGAAGGTCGTAGAACAGAATGCATATGAGAACTTGAAGGACTCACAACCAAATCTGCGTGAAAATTGAGTGAAGTGATGTTGGGAGAATGTGAAAGATGAACAGGTGTGTGAGCATGATCTTCAACATCACTAGGCAGTGGTGGAGTTGTTAAATGAGAGGAAGGCGGACAGTCAATCGAGACAGTTACCGCATCCACATGAGATTGTGCAGCTCCATCAATGAATAATGTTGAGCGAGGCTTAATCTCAAGCTTATTCTTGGGACGGGCATATTTCTTAAGGAAATACTCGAACCAGTCCCAAAGATAGGCAAATTTCATCTCACTCCTTGGAGCTTGAAACTGCAAGTCACGGAAGCACTGCCAAAAATCAATAACTGATTCATGCAGAGCCTTTCGTTGTTGTAACAGTTTTTGGTCAAGATAGTCTGGATCAAAATGATAGAAAGTGTCTTCAATAAGATCACAGAAGTGCTCAAGTGAGTGCACGCTATCAGCCGGTAGGCTGAGCAGCCATTGACGTGGAGATTTGCAAAGTGTGTGTGAAAGCAACAAGCTGGCTTGTTCGTCAGAACACCCATCTTCCTCATGAAGCATGGAAAGAAATTCATGTAAGTACTCAGGCCAGGCCACTTCGCCTTCACCATCATACATGTAAGTGGACAAGAGATCAAAAAATTCCCCCGTGATGGAGACATCTTCACGATTTGAAAAACATCGTGGGGGGAGAAGAGTGCAAGAATCCATGAAAGGTATGCTGAGGTTCAAAACTAGATGAGAGGACACAGCTTGTCATCTAGCCCTCCTTCTAGCGCCAGAAATGTTAACGGTGCTAGACCCACCAACATGTCAAGGGGATCTCCCTGGTAAGAAGTCCCAATTAGACATTAGAATGTTTGGTGTAGGAGTCCTAGTAGTGGGTCGTAAAGCAATTCCTTGACTGCGATGTCGCACAGAGGCAAGTAAGATAACTCTGTTGGTAGCAAGGGTGTGACCACTACAGTGAGTCAAGGAAGGTGCATGAGAGGTTCCTAACATAGGTGGGTTGAGATGAGTGCGCCCCTTGGAAACCTGTAAGTGTACTCAGCTGGGAAGGGAACACACGAGCGAAGATGCATCACAAGCTGGAAAGCAGGTCAGTCCGGCAATCCAAAGTGATGGTTAAAACAATAGCACATCTGCAACAAGATTCATATAATTGCATACAAAAGTGTTCATACACAACTACGTAAGTTAAACAACCTATGTTGCTACAGTAACTGGAATAGTCCAACTACAATAACAACATATGCATGAAAAGTGTTGGCTATATTATATAAATAAGTGTAAGTTCCAATAATGCAATACATCCATGTAAACCTGCTAGCCCCAACAGTGGAATGTTACAGCCACATTCGCCTGCTCCTCCAAAGAGATGAACTAGCTCCGTGTAGTGGAGAAGCCAAGGCGCGTTACAATACTGTCCAAGCTCTTTCCAAGATAGTCTTATCAGAAGCTTGGCTGACCAAAAGCCTCTACAATGAGTTATGAGGGACTATTTATAGCAAAGGGTGGGGTGGCCCTTGACATTCCCCTTTGTGACTGTTCAACTACCCTCATGACTCTTCACCTACTCTATGATTGTTACATCCACTATTGACACTTGACTTACACTTGACATGACTCAACATTACAATGAACATGTACCCATGTGAACACAATGGCTTGAGAAATCCAAACTAGACATCACTTTGACTTAGACAACTATAGAAGCCCAACTGCTCAACATCCTCATACTGATCAAAAGTAACATATTGATGCCAAGCTCTGTAGTCTCTGATAGTGTCTGTGTGTTCCGCGGTGACATCTGTCTGAAACCTGACCTTTGCCTCCATAGCATCTAGGTACACTGCTCGGGATCCTCTGTCCAACTCGTCTGAAAGCATGCGCATCATTGTCTTCAATGTGGTCGGACCAGCAACATACTTGTGCATGATGTCTGCACTGATAGGCAAGTCTGCGCTAGTGGCAATGCGCATCAACTCATCGAAGTATGAGTCAAGCTCTAGTCAAACCTGCTTCTTTGTCTTCACCTGGGTGAGATTCCCAATTGATGGGATCGCATGCATGCGCACCACAACATCCATACTCTTGAATACTCATTCATGGGAGGCCTGTATGCTAGTGATGAACTGCGGGAGATCTTCATAATTCTGGATCTGACTCCAAATATGTGCCTTCAGCTCGACCTCATTAACCCTCATCATTTTAGGCAAGTGAAGTGGGGCTCCCTTGTACTTCATCATCCATGTTTGCATTTCATCAACAACAACACGCACGTTCGTCAAGATGCGTGCTATTCTAGCACATCGTTGCTGCCATCCATTGAGATGGATGACTGCCTTGTACACGGTACCAAATTTGGAGTACAATGCTCGCATAACTGTGTCAAGGGACAATACTTCATCTAGTATTGTCTTCTTCAGTTCAGCGTAGGCGGATATTGTCACCAAGTCTCCTCCTTGCTTGGCCATTTGTAGTTCCTTTGACATTCACTCATTCTCAGCTATTAGGAAGCGAATACTTGAGCTAGTGGCTTCGACATACACTTTGGTTGCATCGGTCAAGGCAACTGGATGTTTGTGCACATTAGTCACGATCACTCGTTCTTCAACTTGCGCCGGAGATGTTTGATCCTCCGGAGTTGACACTGCGAAATTGCATAACTCTGTGTTGGTATTCATCAAACGAGATGTTGTGCATCTCTTCTTCCGACTGATCACCAAGGATCTCAGTGCCTCCTTGGTCATCTGATACTTGCTCATCATATGGATGCATTGAAGCGGGTGAGTCAACCTCTTTGTGGTGAGGCATGAGGTTGGTTTCTTGTTAGAACTCCTATTGCTCCATGTCTTCATCCAATTGTTGAAGTGCCTTTTCTATCTCATGAGAAAAGTCTTGCCCCTGCAATGGTTGATCAGAAGCTCAAGTCCAAGCCATGGAAAAGGCTCAAAAATTGAAAGTGTTCAAAAACACTTACAACTAGAACGATCGGATATGCCTCGTCGAAACGATCTTGTAGCCATGAACGGCACTCAAATCTGACACCATATGGAGGAGATATTGCATTTTGAAAATGCCCAATAAACTGCAAAATTTGAATTAAAAATAAAAAATAAAAATAAAAAAAAAAAAAAATAATAATAATAATAATTCAAGGAATATTTCCCAAAATATTTGCGGGAATATTCTGTTTTGGATGACCAATCGAGAGCTGACACATGGCCTGCTCGGAGGCCGTCGCGTGGCCCCTAGACTGCAAATTTATTTTGGCAAAATTTTATGGAGCTCGCAGGAATCGACCCTAGGTCAGGTGGCCGCTATCCCACAGGCCCGACCAGCCCACCTAACGTTAGTTCTTAACAACATACGGACGCAGCTTATATTTAAAGTTGATTAAGGTTTCATTTGGGCGCAGAAAGGGGCCAGCCCCTAACCATATGACCCTAGCGCGGAACCAACGGCTTAAACTCGGTGGCAATGGTAAACCCCGACGGTTAAGGGCACGTGGTCACATGCGCATGGTTACCATCGGCAGTTACGGTCCATTTAGCAGTCAGTTTGGCAGAGTCCGCCAATTTAGGTGCAGTTGCCAAAAATAGCGGGACTAACTGCAGTTCATCCACATTTAGTGGAGTTTTTTTAGGCCAAACTGGACTAAACTTCTGGAGGTCATAACTTTGGCTAGGGAGAACCTTTTTGGACAAAAAAAAATTTGATTTCGTATCTTCTCATCATTCTGGAGCCATTGGTATAGGTTGCAGAGCCATTGGAGTTCATCTTCAGCCCCGTTTGCTTCAGGGAAGCCAAGAGAGCCATCAGGGCCAAGAGGGAGTTGGAGCTGTGTTAGGCTATGCTTAACCATTTGAAGTGAACCAATAGTCATTTTCAGCTATTTTCAGCATTCCAGAGCTATTGGGATAGGTTCCAGAGGTAGTAGAGGTGTTCTACAGCCATTTTAGCTTCAGGGAAGCTTTTTGAGCCATCAGGGCCATTTGGGAAATGGAGCTGTTTTGAGTTGTACCTCTCTATTTGAGGTGAACCATTTTTAACCTTTTGAACCTATTGGAAGATATTTCAGATCTGTTTGAATACTTTCAGAGCCTAAAAAGCTTCAGGAGAGTTTTCAAAGCCTGCAGGGCCATTTGGAGAAGGCACTGTATTAGGTAATCCTTCACTGTTTAGTGATTTTGGAAAGGCATTCTTAGCTTTTTCATGTCTTCTGAATCTGTTTTTGCATTCAGATTTGCCTATTGAGGCACTTTTACACTTGTATTAGCATTTTGAAGCATTTAAATACAAAAGGACAAGCTCATTTTGGGAGGCTTGATACAGCAGACGTAGCCCAAGAGGGGTGAACTGCTCATCAAACATCTGTGTCATTTTATGTTGAAGATATCTTGCTGAACAAATCTGATTTGATATGTTAAACAGTAAATTGAAATAATCCTCCTTCACACATAAGACTCAGAAATTTGCCAAAAATCACCTTGTTTGTTCCGCAAGACAAGAAGTATTTTGCACACATTTAAATTAATGAAGATGGATACATTGCACACATTTTCAAGTACTTCTATTTTCATATCAATGGTTCACCCTGTTCGCCTAATGCCAGCTGTTTAGATGAATCAACTACTTGTGCAGGCGTTGCTTCATCTGTTTGCGCATGTTACGCCCCCTGCTGTTACGTTGTTGTTGTGCTTCCCTCTCATATTTGCGTAGCTCTTGTTCCTTTCGGAGTTTCTCCCTCAACTCATGCAACTCCTTCTCTAGTTATTTTATTCTCTTCTTATCCTCCTGCCTTTGCGCAATTCGCTTGTCGCGTTGGTGCCTCTTTGCCTCTATAGCCATAGTTGCTTTCTCTGCAACTGGATCTGCTCGAAACTTGCATCTTTGCTCCTCCTCCATGCGATCGACAATCTTCCTCTTACCTTTATGGAGCAATGGTATGCTTGGATTTTTTGCCACTGCTGCTACTGTCGGTGCTCTCCGTGATACTGCTTCGCTAACCACTCCACAGTGAAGCCGACCGGTTCATTGGGTCTAGAGAAACTATATCAATATCTCCATGGGTCCTCCTTGGCCCAATGAAATGCCCCATAGATCCAGTTGAACTGAACTCTCATGCAGTGATCTTTCACAATGTAATGTGGGTCATATGGATTGTAGCTTCGGAGGTCGAATGGGTACTTCTTCATCAGTTCTTCTTCGACATCTGCTTGCTTGATACTCTGGATCTCATATAACCCAATCCGCAATGGAAGAGTGGGCCAAGGTGCCTTCTTCTTCTGATGCAGTCTAGTTGTCAATCCTGCCAAGATGTGATATGATACTTCTTGCATGACAAGTATGTCCAAGGAAAAATTTGGCAAAACATGCGGAGGCTTCTCCGCACTAAACATTCGGATGAAAGTGTCAGACAGTGAGGCATACCAATCTGCAATGCCTATCAATGCCTCCATTGCTTCCTTTGACATGCAAGGTGGATCTTGTTCGAATATCATCTTGTACACAGGGGCGACAAAATGATCGGACAGACGTGTGATTACTCCTTTGAAGTTTCATTCAGTGAAAAAGTTGAAATATGTGTTCACAGCAGTCTCCGCGATGACTAGACCCACTCCAAGCCCGGGAACTCCTATCAGGCATAGACTGCATCTAAGATGTAGGTGGACATGTAAATCTGTGCATTCATACCTCCGAGAAACTTTCGAGCCTTCGTTACTTGTTCCTTCAGCTGATGAACCAGTATGCCATACCAGTTACATGGTTTTCCTTCTCTAACCAATTGGTCCAGAGTAACCACCCAACTCTGTGGGAAGGTTTTCGTGCTTGCTTGGTCATACAGTCGAAAATCAAATATGATCAAGTATTGGTGCATTCCTCAATATCTTTGTCTTGTAGACCTGGTTGGGTGTCAACCTGAATCGAGCTAGCTCCTTTACCCAATTCTTCAAAATGTCTCTGGAGTTAGCACTGTTGTTGGGTAAGTTGAATGGAGTCTCCATGATAGTCACAGGCTCTGACATCTGATACATTTCATCATAATCTCGTTCCGAGAAGGTCGGAAGCTTTGTCCCACTGACACTGCTCAAGGTCATCGTCTCAGGATCAGTGTGAGAGACGATCCAGTGTATCATGTCCGTGCATGGGAACACGGGATATATGCATGCAATCTGGTACAAGCCAAACTTGTGAATGTTCACGTACACCTGACGGTCTTCGAGGTGTTCCCCAAAAGTGCCTGCAAATGTTTCATTAACCTCTTGCCACTTCAGTTTGATGTCCTTGTATAGATACAACTTTGTATCTTCATAGATCGACAGACTAGAGGACACTTGCTCAACTTCTCCTCCATATGCATTCCCATCAGTATCCTGAGATCCTATTCTCTTGGAAGCCATTGAGACAGATGAACACCTGAAAGATCTAGAGAAAAGCAACATGCATGGCAAGAAATCTATTAGTGAAAATAAAGCAACTTCGTGGAATGACACAACACATACCTGGGAAACTAATGGGAAAGATTGCGCAATTTCTTCTGGGAGGCTAGGTGACTGACTGCCAGAACTACGCAAAAGGCAGTCTAGGTTGTCTGGGAGGCAGGAATGGATGTTATATCTACGCAATGCACAATCCAGACTGGTTGTTGGCTGATGGGATTGCGCAATTCCAGGTGGGAGTGACTGCAGGTTCGGGGACTGCATTGTGCAATTTTTTGGGCTAGCAATCAATGCCCCTCATAAATGTGCAAAACAGTCTTGGAGGACAATGCTGGGAAGAAATGCACATTTCTGGAGAGGAAGGCAGAGCCTTCCTTCCCCAGATTGCGCAATGTAGTCCTAGTGAAGGCAGAGTCCAGGCCAAGGTTGGCCCGACTCGCCGACAGTAAAGCAAATATGACAATGAATGCATGGGGACACTAAGTGAAAGCATAAGTGATTGAAAGTGAATTCAAAACATGAATGAAATATTCAACAAATAGATCAACATGCATGAGGGTGAAGCGGTTCGCCGGTTCGGCGAACGTTCATGCAAAACAGTTTCATGCATGCGACAGCAGTGAAATAGCAATGAAAACTGAAATAGAGCTAGGACAAGCTAGTATACATGTAAACATCAGTAAGCGTTCAAATAAATTAAGCAAATAGAACTCACACAATTCTGGAGCCCAGCATGTTTCTAGACAGAATTGCGTAATTTTTGGAGGGAAGGTTGGTTGCCCTCCAAAAATGCGCAATTTTCTTGGGGAAGTTGCTCAGCCTATAGCTGGACCAAGTCTGGGTGGACAGCCTATGAGGGGAATGGATAAAGTTGTGATTGATAGACTGCCTTTGTGCATGAAAAGAACTGAAGCTTGAGTACTTGACAAAGCAAGACAAGGTCTTGTGAAAGGTTGGTAGGGAGGCTCCATAACAGGCTAAGGAAAAATTTTGGAGGGTAGTTGTAGCCGCTACAACATTGCCCTAGGGTTTGAAATTTAGATTCTCAATTTTCCAGATGATTAAGGGAAAGAAAATCCTATCTTTATTCCTCAAATACTTGGAGAAAGGGTAGAGTTCAACAAATGGAAATGAAACAAATGCCAAATAAACTTAGCACAAGAACATTAATTCCATGGAACATAATACCAAGATAAAGGAAATAAATATACTTCGCCATGAAACATGAAAGCAAATACTCTCCTTATTCTTCGAATACTTGGAGGAATGGTAGATCTCAAGGGGAAATGAAACAAATACCAAATAAACTTAGCAAAAGAACATTAATCCCATGGAACATAATACCAAAATAAATCAAAATAACTTACTTCACAATGAAACATCCAAGATCCACCATATGCATCCATAAAAAAATATCACATCACATCACAAGATCCACCAAATAAATTCATTCAACTAGGCCTCCAATGTGTAAAAGAGATAAATCATTAATGAATATAATTTATAATCCAAGTGTCACAATGATCCAAAGAGGAAATCAACTCTCTTATTTATATAAGGGTAATCAAGTGGGTTTTCCTTCAAATTAGGATAAAATCCCTACAAAACTATCAAATCCATGATATAAGTTGGATGGACCATCAAGGTGACCCAAAAACATAGAAAAAAATAATGAAACAACATGAAAATAAGCCTCAATTAACCCACAGATGTAAATTTAAAAGCCTCTAAAGGTGATTTCATCTCCAAAAATGCATGTCTCTCCATAAAATCATTCAAGGGATGACCCACGAGGTTTGTCTCATCTTGCAAGTCTCTCATCAAAATGATGCCTCATTATCAAAGAAAACCCTCACAAGACCAATGTTGTCATTTATAAATTCCACATCATCATCAAATGCATCATAAGCGTGAAATCATCATGCCAAGTCATGACATCACTAGGTTGTAAGGTGTAAAATCCCCTCTAAAGGGATACCAAATCATCATCATTCTCAATCATCACCAAGAGAAGAGAAATGTCCATCAAGAAGGTACAATGCCAATCTAGGGGCATCCTATAATCTCCTAGGCACACCTAATCTCCAAGCAACATCCTATCTTATATCACCAACGTCCAAGATCGTAAGGCTAGGGGGGGGTCTCATCAGTTATGCCAAACTCATCCTCAAGGTCAATGTGCCTCAAAAGGTACCCAACGTCCTTTGTCAAAGTGCTTACATCATCATCCAAGTGGTTGGACATCATTTATGAAGAGCTAGAGAAGCACCATATCATCCATCAAGGATCACAGCTACACCTTGAATAATCATTTAACACATACTCAATGAATCAAATGAAATGAAAATTATGGGTACAAGAACCATAATAGCATCAAGGTGGACCATATTCAATGTCAAATCAATCAAATTACTTCACACAAGTATCATCTTCAAACTCCTTACTAGCATATGATTGTGCAAATTTATCATACCTTCATATGGGAGGGTTATCACATAACCCTATCAAGTGCTTCCAACCCTAAGAGAAACAATAGTTTCTAGGCCAACCCTTTCAAATGATAGGTGCAAGTGAAAGGAAATATGGCGTAGAGTTTACTTCATGAAAGGTGACATGGTCTTATGCTAGGTTATGTGAAACCATTGTCCATGAGCGCCTTTGTAGAGGGAGTTCTTAGTTGATTGAGTTACCTTCCCTCGCCTGCATTTTTCTAAGACCCTATATTTTCCTTTTTCGTTATTTTATATGGCTTGTTTAACAAGCTTCATTAATTAATTGTGCAATAATGATGATATAATCCCCCTTTAATGATGGTTGGTTTATTGCTTCATTAGGATCAGGATTTTCATGTTAATTGAAGTTAGAGATGGAAGGGCTCTTCCAAATTTAGAACTACACTAAATTTGGTAAAGGGACCCACAAGTGAAGCTAAGACATAGGTTACCTTTTCTTATTTTGAATTAGGAAAATTATAATTTCCCTATAGTCAAAAACATAATCAATCTCATTCGTCCATTGATTTTTAATCTCAGTCGTTCGTGGAAGATGGAAGGCTAACTCGGCCTTATAAAGAGAGGAAGGACACAGACTTAGCATATCATTATGCACCTTGTTTTAGTTCAACGAAGAAGGGTTTCTAGTTCAGTACATTAGGGCAGAGACAAAGGCCAAATGCCTCAACGATTTCTTTAGTCAACGTTTACTTTCCAAGGCTGAGTTAGTCTGTGCAAGAAGGTTAAATAACCTGTATGAGTCTGTACAACTATGTACATAGAGGTCAAGTGGATTAGAAAGATGCAGAACAGTGTGTTGAGGGTCAGTGAATTGAAGGGGGGTTTTTCCTAGTATTTTTAATTAATTTCTAAGATTATTTTGATGTGCAAAATAATAAAAACACACAAGTTGGCAACTTTTTCTCAGTTGGGGTTTCCTAGGAAATTTATGTTGAATTGTTTTCTTGTGTGCTTGTGTCTTCGTCAATTGATTTTCTACTTTTATTATTTGTTAGAATACTCGGAATATTTAGTAAAAGTGTTTGGAGTTTAGTTTTCAGTTTCTTCATCGCAAAATTTTTATTAAATTAATCACGGAGTATTAGAAATCTAACATGGTATTAAAGCGAGTCTCTGATTGAAGTCCAGAAAGTGTGTTATTTTCCTCACACATGAAAGGGCATGTAGTTCACTTTAGGGTTACATTAGGCTTTTTGGTTGTCACCTAGGGACAATCTGCACTGGGGTTTTCTTCTAGTAGGCTTTGCGCAAGGATTTCTAAGCAATTCAAACTTGCAGAATGGCGTATTTGGGGCTAATATTTGAGGACTTCCATGAAGTGGCCTCAAATTTATGTTTCTGGAAGGAGAGGATTGGCATAGTGATTCAAGAAGTTTGGGAGTTTTTGGACATTCCACCAACCCAAAAAGAAGACACTCAGAAGTTGGCCCAGCATAATAAGAAGGATGCAAATGTGAGAAGAATAATGCATGAAGGAGTCAAGGATCACATCATACCTCACCTTTCCAGAAAGAAGACAGCCCAAGCCATGTGGATGTTGATTTTTGTATATATGGCCAGTCTTCATAATTAATATTTTAGCCCTTCAAATATATATGTAATAATAAATACAATGCAATTTTTTCATGTCATGTTTCAAAAGAAAGAATTTGAATTTTTAAATTTGAATATTTTGGCACCAAGAAATTCAAGTCATCCCTCCACATGATCAAGTCGAACCAACTTTTTTTGGCACCCATTCGGCCTCCCAAGAAGTCTACATATATGATATTCAGCCTCCTCTTCTTCGAACCATTCAATCACACACACAAGATATAATATATTCTTATTTAAGCGAAGGAGAAAGGGACAAGGACGAAGACAAATCTAGCATCTTCTCTCTCTAGTTTGACCTCACATGTGTGACTTCCTCTCTTTTTCGACCTCGCACATGTGGCCAAGTTTTTGGGCATATATGGTAGTAGGTCTGAGTTTTTCTGGGTGTAGAAGAATGTTGAAATTCATCCCTCGCAGAGCATACTTGTCCAAGTATTTTGGGCAGCTTTGTGACTTGATAAGAGTACAGTTTGACTAGATTTTACTAGAGCTTTTTTGTTGTTCAGTTTGACATTCATTTTGACAATAAGGATTAAATGTATCTCTTGTTGAACATAATAATTTCTCTAAGGACAAGGTTGTTGGGTTTTTACCCAAGAAGGTTTTCCCAGGGTAAATATTGTTTTTTCTTTGTGCATAATTGTCTCATTGTGATATCTATTGTTCTACTATTTTTATGGTTGAATTTCTGAAGTATAAAGTGTTAAAAGATAATCTCTATATCATTGGAAGTAATTATTAGTTTTAGAAATTAGTGCTTGTACCTATTGCACTAGAAAAAACAACATGGTATCAGAGCTTTGGTGAAGGGAAGAGGACGTTGATATCACTTTTGAATTCACCTAATTCTGCAAAATTAATTCTTGGACCAAATTTATGACCATCGGTTCCTATAATAAGATAGAAAACAAGTTGGAAGGTGCTACAAACTTCAAGGCATGGAAGACAAGAATTGATCTTATTCTTGCAGAAAATGATGTTTTGGATCATGTGAAGGGAAAGGTTAGTGAACCACAAGATGATGAAGGGGAAAATAGATACAAGAATAATGAAATCACAACCATGAGGATTATTGTGGAATCCGTCAAATATCATTTGATTCCATATGTTTCAAGTTTGATGTATGATGCCCTAGTTTCAAGGGAAAGAAGATGTATGATGTCCTAGTTGGATTGTACAACATTGGTCAGAAAATGAGTTTGAAGAATGAACTTCATGGTGTTAAAATGACAATGGATGATATTGTGGATTCATATTTCAAGAGGATCTCTCAATTTAGAGATCAACTTCAAGCTATCGATGAAGTTATTCCTAACATAGAACTTGTCACTACAATGTTTAATGGTTTGCCTCTAATGGGATTCATTTGCATCTAGTATTTATGGTAGAAAGGAAATTCCAAATTTTGAGAAATTATGGACCTCATGTAAATAAGAATCTATATTTGTCTCGAAGGGGAGTATTCCAAGACCTCGAGATGGTGACTCTCAAGTATTTACGGACCACTCTAAAAATGGTAGAGGAAGGACAAATTTTGGAAAGTTTCAAAGGAATGCAAGTAGAATATCATCTCCTCAAAAAAAGAAGGATGTTTAATGTTTTCATTGCCACAAATTTTTTCATTATGAAAATCAATGCACTGAAGGGAAGAACGATAAGAAGAGGAAGGGAAAAGAAACAGATAGTGAAGATGATGAGCATCCACATTAGAATAAATCCAAGAATGACACTACAAAATCATTAGTAGCTGATGATAAGGATGAGAATATGTTTTCCTAGGTTGATAAAATTGCAAATAGATTTTAGTGATTTCCACAATTAGGCTAGGAGAAAGAGGGAGTTGAAAATTCCACAAGTAGGCTAGGAGAAAGAAGGAGTTGATTTTTTAGTAGCTTGGGAGGTACTCCAAGCCCTAGGGTTCAGGGTTTGGAGGGTAGAACACCACAAGAGTTACTTGATGATAGAGGACGTTGAGACGAATCCAACGCAATGAAAATCATCGAATCATGAGGTCTACAAGTGAAGATATTAATTTTTATGTGTTATGGTGGGAAAGGAGGGACATGAAGGCAAGTCAGCCATGTGTTAGAGGTTCCCTTTGGAGGGTTTTTTGATATCTACATGAAAAATATAAATAGATACCTTGTGAGACCTCATTGAAACATCCTAAGGGAGCATTCACATCAACATACCTCTGCAATTTAGTGTGGTTTTGAGGCAAGAGAAAATGAGACAAGGCAGTTGAGTGTTGCAGATGGTTTCTCTATGTTTTTGGTGTGAATTCCTCTGTGGATAAGGCCACAGATCTGAGGTATACTTCTAGATGAGAAGAGGACATGTCCTAGACAGATTTGTGGGCAAATTTGAGGCGTCTTCCTTGCCAAATCAGGTCGCAATTCAAAGGTAGGTTGTGTGAATTATGTGCATGTTTTTATTGTGTTTTTGTCACTATTCTAGGCTGCAGAGATGGGTTTCTACAGCAGCAAGTTTTGGTGAATGTTTTTGATGATCAAGAGGGTTAGTGAGACCCTCTCTCCTAGCCACAGACATCTAAAGAAGGTCACAGCCCAAACAGTGGTGGTTACCTTTTCTAGAGGGATAGTTTGTATTGTTGTAGCAGGTTTGTACATTGTTGGGCAGTTTTTGGAGGTTCCAAAGCCTACAACAATGCACAAGAATGCCTAGAAGGATAGAAAGGAAGAGTAGCCTAGTTTGGAAAGGGAGCCACAATGAATTGGAGAAGAATTAGGTTTATTGTGATGCCCTAATCATAGCTCAAAGGTTGCATAGATCCCAAGGCAAGGTGGAAGCATCATAGAGTTTCAGATGTCATCTTGTTTGATGATTGGATGCCAGAGGATGGGTGTCCTAGAAGAGGACTGATAGGGGAAATCTATTAGAAGCCATGAGGATGGTTTTCCTAGGTGGTTGGATGCCTTAAATAGGAGCAGATGCTACAACAAGGATTGGTCACTGGTGGTCTATTGGAGGGTAGCGTGAGAGTGGACCAAGTGTGAATGGATTGGGAATTTATGGTCTAGTGGAGGACAGTGTGATATTGGCCAAGTTGGAGCCTGGCGTGCTCCATATTCATGGACCTAAGTGGTCGCTAGAGTGGCATAAGTTGAGCTCAAGGTTTGACCAACCAGAGGAGAATTTGAGTAGCCCTAGACTTATGTGTGGAGAAGGACTTCTATAGCCAATGATGGGCAGTATTCCTAGCCCATGTTCATTGTGGGAGATGAACATCTTGCAGTGATAGGTGGCATCCCTCTGTGCCCTATGTTTGTCTGCATTGGAGCAGCACAGGAAGACCATAGTGGGTTGAATTTCCTGAGTAGTTGAGGATCCGCAGTGGGAAAAATGAGAGTTTTCACAAACTAACTTGTGAACAACTCAGCCGGAATATCGATGTGTTGTGCCCTTGATGGACTTAGGCACAACTAGTGAGAAGATTGTATAGATGAGGTTTAGTGGCCAGATGGATTTGGATCGTTGATAGAGGCAGTGTTGTATATTAGGAGCAGAAGGACCAGGTAAGCACAGGGTATGACTAAGGGGAGCTCTGAAGTTGACTACATCATCTAGATGGTCAGAGTATCTTATTTAGGTTAGATTGGTTGTCGATGGACTGACACCAAGCCCCAGTTTTTATTATTGTATCAGTGGATGTATGAGGGCCATTCTCCCTGGTATGAGAGCCCTATATTGTTGTATTATTCAGTTTGATTAATATAACGAAGTTGGTTTATTGTAAAAAATTCTAAAAAGTTGCCTGCAATTTGTGCATTTGTGATTTATTGTTGTTTATATTCTGTTGTGAAAATTAGTTTCATCGTGATGCTTGGTTTGGTAGCGTTAGAAATTTAAGATTATATCTCAGACACCAAGATCATGGAAAAACAACAAAAAAGCATTAGTAGTTGATGATAAGTATGAGAATATGTTTTTCTAGGTTGATAAAATTGAAAATAGATTTTAGTGATTTCCACAATTAGGCTAGGAGCAAGAGGGAGTTGATAATTCCGCAAGTAGGCTAGGAGAAAGATGGAGTTGACAATTCCCTACAATCCTCAAAAGATAAGTGTTTTATAGCTCTCTTCCTTAATTATTATTGCTTTGTTATTAGTTAGCATCTTGCCTTTGTTTATTTTGTTGGGCCATAATTGTTTCTTCCATGACCTCCTAGAGAGGATTGCAACTACATCATAAGGGCTGCCAAGATTCTGGCAGCAAATGAAAGCATTGGGAAGAGCAAAGAAAATTTTGTGGAAAAGAGGATTCTCCCAGGATCAGTGATTTTTGTTCAAGAGGGAGATTTTGTACTATCATCATAACCAGAAGAGCTCCTAGTTCAAAGGGAGTCGGTAGGCCAGCAAGTTTGAAGGATGTCATTGTGTCAAGATTTGTGGAAATTCAGTGATGACTTCAAAGTGGATTTACAAGATCAAGCATTTGGTAATGACAGAATAGATAAGTACAAAGTGAGGATTCTCCCAGAAAGAGGGAAAGGACAATGAAGAGAAAATTTCTCCAGTTGTCAAAACTACCTCAAGGCTTTGAGGAGTATAAAGACATGTCACAGAGGGAGAAATAGTGGCATGTTGATTTTCAACAGGTGTTTTATACTAATAATTTAATTATTTTCTCATTCTTATCCATCATATCATTATTAAACAATTATATAGGAGATATCAACCATTTAACATTTATTGATCATAAGATCATAAAAAGACAACCACACAAAGAAACACAATATTTTATCATGGGAAAACCCACATGGGGAAAAACCCGTCAACCTTTTTAATAGGGACATCTTCAATTCAACAGAGATACAACTTTGTCAACAACCAAGTCAAACCTAGTCTGTGGTCCCTCCTCGTAGTAGAGTCAATCTTGCCACTGAAGTGACTAATTAGGTCTACATAGAATTATTCCTTCTTCCATCTATGGAAATATATTTTCCACAAGGATTCCATACTTTTGATATTTAGCGTTCTTTCCTCAGACCTTGCTAACTCAGATATAACCTATTCACTACCTAAGAGATGTAAGCTTTTATGGCCTTGGAGAAGGACGAAATGTCATATATTTATAGTCTTTTATTGGAGGCTGAAGGGGTGCGACTATACAAAATCCGGCCTAAAAATTTGAGGGGCCGACTTGACTAGGGAGAGGCTGACATAACATGTTTTGGAGATAAAAAAATTATCTTTTTAAAAATTCAAATTTCTCCTTTTTCAACCGACATGAATATGTCTTTACAATATTTTTCCTTTTAATTCAAACATGAAGAACACGCATTACAAATTTATCAAGGACAAAATAATTATGAAGACCAATCATAGTTACAAAATTCAAAACTCCCTCTTAACTAGGGATGAATTCATAATGACTATCTAGATGTTCTCATGTTGAAAAAATGTATCTATGAAAAGGTTATAACAAATCATCATCAACCTTGTCAGCATCTCTAACATCATCTCATCAGCATCATCAATATCAGCATCAACTAGTTGGAATCTCTGACATTCTATCAGCATCAACAAGTCGGCATCCCTAACATCAGCATCAACTAGTTGGAATCCCTGACACATAGTCAGCATCAATTAGTAGCTACAATTGGTCGGTACCACTGACCCATCTGGTTGGTACTCCTAACATGTGACATAATATTTAGCATCAACTAGTAACCATGATTATGGTCAGTGCCTCTGACCCGTGGTATATTGACTAGTTCTGGTTTACCATCATCTTGATCAATATCTTTAACTCGTGGTGAAAACATAGGGACACACTCAATCCATTTGATTAATCTAGTCCAAAGGCTACACTCTATCTGAGCAACTAGGCCTGATGCTAAATGAGCTCCTCATCCAAATGGAGAGACTAAGCCTGATGTTGAAAGACTTCACTCAATCCTATCTAAGGAGTAATTTGGGTCTATACCTCACTCAACCCTAAATGGGAAGTAATTTGGATCTTGATGTTGAGAGACCAAACTCAACCCTATTTGGGGAGTAATATGGGTCTCTAGGACTATTCTTCCTAATTTGGTCAACATACTTGACACGGGAAAAATTATTTTCCTATGTTGGACCATTCTCCCTAATCTAGTCAACATCTTTGACATAAGAAGAATGATTGTTCATGATGCTAACATATCAATATTCTCTCTCACTAAGAGGTATAGGACCATGATTGTCCTCTAATGTTGTTGTTTCATCACTCCCTCGTGCTAAGAGAGAGAATTTTTTCTTGAGATAATCTTCTTGATAATACTAGAGCCATACTAATGTCTTCATGTATCACATCTTGGTACTAGATATCAAGGTGCCTCGACATATCGTCATGTTGTCACCTACACCTGATAAATCAATCCTGCAAGTTGTAGCCATACTGCTTCACAACTCACCATTCAATATGCAATATACTAGACCTCTAAGTGCAATAGTTGCCTGCTTCCTGCTCACCCACTAGATCAAAGCCCAAACTGAATCATCTTCCTTAAGTACTCTTCTTGTCATCTTCACTCACTACCCAATGAGAATATATATAACTCTGCATGTGTCCATCATTATTTGAGACATATCTCAAACCATAATAGATTGTGCCATGACCAATTGTACCACGTCGATACTTCAACATATGGTAAACCACAAGTATTGGCTCAACCATAGACTGATATGCTTCCTTCTACCGATTCATCATCTTGGCTATTTTTAGGTTACCCTAACTAGGTGATCTTTCTGAAACAAATATTGTCACGGAAATCTTGGTTTCTCCCTCTACCACTAATGGTATTAAAGTGCATCAAGTATATTTATTTCATATCTAGATATAATATCCATCTAAAGCTAAAACAAGGATTCCTAAGCAAGCCTTGACTGCGCTCTCTAAAACAGATCTTTTTTATCAATGATGTTCCCTCTAACACATGAGCTCTTCTTCTATCATAAGAAAAAAAATCTATATATATATATATATGTTCAACCTTAATCCATGTGTATCAAATCTGAGGAGCTTTTACAAAGCCTTCTTTTCTCTTACAAGTATAAGACTTCTTTTATGTACCTCACCGGATTGAGGTAGATCTTATGTACACTTCTTCTTTCATCAAGAAAGATGATCTCTACATCCATCTGATGTTATAATATAAATCATAAACATAATAAACATTTAATATAAGTGTACCTAACAAAATGTTCCTTCATGTTTTACTCCCTCTTATTGAGGTAATTATTCGCTTTGTACTTCTTTCCATTCAATCATAATCTGCCTTGTAAGTCACCACAGACTTATTCCCAGTATAGATCAAGGCATACTTCAGTGTTGCTAATATGTTTTCTCTCTCGTGAGTCTAGAATATCTCTCATTACATATCTCTATTTCTGGGAGAGTCTTCTTGTCACAACTTTGCTTTGTTCTTCAATTTGCTTCCAAAGCCTTGGTAGCCTTCATTATGTACTTGTAATCCTCATTAGGAGGCCATGTAAGAACAATTATAACCAAGAAAATAATTCAAAGACAAGAGACTAAATAATAGTAACACTAATAACAGTAATAAGGGAGAAAAAAAACTTATCTTTTGAGAAGAATGTCATCTCCCTCTTGATATTTAATCTTCTTGCGTCCATTTGCAACTTCTCCACGTCATCATCCTAATGCCATTCCTTTCTTGCAAAAACCAGGGTTTCTATTTTCAGTGGAAAGATCTAATCCTAGGTTTTTCCCATAAACCCTAGGTTTTATTCTCTAAACCATTTCTGGCTTGTTAGGGTTTACAAATTTCTAGCTATGGTTTTAAACTTCAAACCCTAGACCTTTACAAATTCATTCTAAGTCCATAAACCCAAACCCTTTATGTTTGCAAGGATTTACTAACCCTATATATTCACTTGATTATGACTTTAGAGGACTTTCAGTACTTATTGTAAATATTCTTGCAAGTCCAACCTTGTTAGGTCACTATAATACTAGTGATTTTCCCATTACTATTGTCTTTGTATCCCTTATTGTTATTGTTGTGCCCCTATTGTCCCCATATTGTTATTGTTGTGCCCCATAGAAGCCCACTATTGTTATTTGTGTGCCCTTATATTATTATTGTTAGGTCGGCTTTGGTTATATTGTGACCCCTTAGACTCTTATATATAGAAAGGAGGTTTTGTCATTTGTATCATCAAAGAATTGTTCATTTATGTAATTTAAAGGAGGTTGACCCCCAGAAGAGGCTGATTTCTAAGTCGTTGATCTATCTTTTCTATCTTTTTGTGAGCTGGTTTCATAACATTTGGTATCATAGCTTGGATTCTAGGGTTTCGCTGCTCCAAACATGTCATTGTGGAATTTTCGCTATAACTTTTTTTATGCAATGTTTCAGAAGCGAACAATAAAACCCATTTGAGCTGAAATCTCTTTGAACCTCGGGTTTGAATTTCAAGTCTTGTCTCGCTATGTTTGCGGAGATACGATCCACGGAAGTTTGGGTTTTTACAGGGTCTTGAATTATATCTCAAACAGGTGACCTAGGGAAAATCGTCATAACCTTCTTTATGAGCATCAGATTGAACTTTTGTAAGAAGTTACAGAAAGAGGACGAACTATAGTTTTCTTTGTATCAGTTTCAGATCCTAAGGTCAAAACAGTGACACGTGGCACTTCGTACAAGCTCACTCTACTGAACTAGTCTATAATCAGGTCATCATGGGAGATTTGGCATAACTCTTCATTGGAGAATCCAATCTTGATCAGACTTGTAGGGTTAGAAAGAGTACTCAGAGGGTTACCGTAAGAAGAAATTTCAGACCTTGGAGATCCAAAATTACATAGATACAACAGATTCAATATCGATCTCCTATAAAGTGAAAAAAAGTGTGTAGTTTTTTTTTAATTTTTGCATAAGTTGGATTGAAAAATTAGTTTGAAGGAATTCAAAGGGCATAGTGAAGCATTATTATCAGTAATTGATGCCCCGAAGAAATAAAATGGAAACAACTAGTAAGCAACCTGAAATATCTAGCATGACTCATGAAGAAGAGGAAGAAATGCAACATGATATATCAAAATTACGAGACCAAGTGCAACAAATTTCACTCGCACAAAAAGTAACAGAAGCTAAGATGGATGGTTTAAAGAAAGACGTAGAATCTAAGATGTATGTCGTGGAAGATAAGATGGATGGTTTAAAGAAAGACGTAGAATCTAAAATGTATGGCTTGGAAGCTAAGATGGATGGTTTAAAGAAAGGCGTAGAAGCTAAGATAGATAGCATGGAAGCTAAGATGGATGGTGTGGAATCTAATATGGATGATTTAAAGAAAGGCGTGGAAGCTAAGATGGAAGATTTGAAGACAGATTTGACAAAGTTTCTACAAGAAATGCTTACTAATGGCGAAAGAGTAGTAAAGGAAACTCATGACGAGAAAAAAATAAATGTTAATTATGATTTTATAGACTCTAACATTGGATCGAAGAACCACCATGTTCCAAATATCAATATGAGGAAGCTTGATGGCAAAGATCCTGTATCATGGATACTACAGATGGAGCAATTTTTCGATCTCCATAATGTGCAAAACACACAAAAGGTACGCATTGCAACTTTATATTTGGAACCAAATCAGTTTGTATGGTATCTGTTATCACTCAGGTTGTTCCCTTTGACTCTTATGGGAATACGGCCGAGGTAACCACAAACCAATCTTTGGACTGCAGGTCCTAGCCTACCTGCAGTCAGAGAGGGCTCTCTCTTTATGATTTAGCTTTGTTTAGGGGTGATTTTAGGCTAGATATGAGTGCATGAGTTTGATTTAAGTTTGGTGGGATGGTTGATGCTCTAGAAAGAGTTGGCATGCAAAGGATGAGAAATTCAGACCATTGGGCATGGAGTCAATGAATGTGAACTGAAGGGTGTGTTTTCTTTGGCAGAAGAGGGGAATACAGAGCAGGATAGCTACACATGGCACAATGTTAAATGCTGGAACAAGGATGAAATGGAGGTTAGGGGATGAGAGGCAATTAAGGATCTCTCATCTAGCCAAAGAGGGAAAGTGGATGAAGGCTAAATAGGAGCAATGAAGAATTCCTAGACAGCATTCAGAAATGAGAGAAATAGCTTAAACATGATCAATTAAGTATGCATATTCATCACTAATTCAGAAGAAAACATAAAAAAATCACAGAAATTGAGCACAGAGTACAGTTAAGTAACATCTGAGCTATTCTTTCTTTCTACAACTTAGATCATGATACATGGATGATATGAACACATAGAAACTGAAAACAGACGTAAGAAAGACTTATTGAACCATGAGGAAGCACGAGAATTTCATATTAAGCTCTTCAGCCATTAAAACCACAACCAGCCAGTTCAGAAGCAAATATTCCATCTCTTTGATTACAGAAGTTCTCAACATATACAGCGCAAGTCTTGAAAGATGAAATCAACCAACCAACCCTTTTCATAATACAGAGGGAGGTATTTATAGAGAAAATATCTAAAAATATCTACAACAGCAGATCTAAAGAAATAAATGCTTCTAACCTAACATCTGTTGAAAATAAATGAAAAAATGTCTATCTAACAGCTGCGCTGGGGCAGCAGCCTCAAGAATGGATAAATATTGGTCCTTTGTTGCAATGCGCTAGCAATTTTGCCATAACTGCGCCTTGGGACTTGCAGCACCACTCCTATGTGTCTTTGTACACTGTCTCTGCAAAATCTGGGCCTTAAATTTCCTATCTGCTCCCTTTAGGCGGTTCTGTTGCTGTTAAGTGGCATTGGAGCGCATTAATTCTGCTTTGGTGAGCCATAATGGCTCAGAACTGCCTCATTGACTTTGAGCGATTTCTTTTAATGCCACCTACTTTGGAAACAAAGATTTCCGCTGATATTTGTGATTGATACACTTTGTCGCTTCCCTGATACTCTTTGACATGCCTCTGGGCCCTCCTTTATTGCTAAAACGCTTTAACTGTCTAATCGCCCCCTTTATGGCCGCCGTTCAGCCAAAGAACTGCTACAAGGCCTCCTGCTGCCTTTGGAATGCTATCGGCGCTTGGCCGATCAAAACACTGCTAAAAAGTGATGAATCAATGCAAAAATGGCGGAGATCGGGCATTGATGGCTTGCCGAGGCAAAAAACCTGCTATTTGGGGCAATTTGGGCCTGGAGCGATCCAAGAATGGCTGAGAAATGATCATGATCCCTTGGAGAAGGAGCGCGCTCAGCCGCCGAAGTGAAAATATGAAGAATGGCCCTTTTCCTTTACAAAAGGCAAAATGCTCTTTAAACGTGAATTTTCATGAAAATTGGGCGCAAAATGAGCACTGTAGCATAGATTAAATCCGGGCCGTTGGATCGCGCGAAGGCAGATCCAACGGCTGGCGCTAAATCGGCGATCGGCGGATCGGCGGATCCAAAACACAAAACCTCCGAAATTCCGCAGACCCGAAATGCTATAGGCTCTTTCTTTTATGGAGATCAGGTCCGGCCCATCGGCGATTTCATATCGGCAGATTTATAATGAAATGGGTCTGCGGACCCGAAATCCCTTCAAAACTGTTGTTTATAGTATTTCAGCTCCGGCCAGTCGTAGCTTTATATGGGCTGCGATGCGATTAAACATGGGTCGTTGATCTGGGGGCCCAGCATGGGACACTGCGATTAAGTCGTTGTTTCGGCAATCGGCGGGGCGGAGGGTTTATACATATGCGATCGCCGAAATGGGCGATCACCGAAATGATCAGAGCCATTGATGTGGGGATGAATCGGTCGGCTGACATTAAGTCGGCGCTTTACCATCGGGGATATTGTGATAGAGCGGAAATATATGGAAAATGTGGGATATATGGTGCGGATGGCTCCCGATAGCGATATCGCATCGGCGAAATAGAGAGGAAGCATGTATATGGGCACGAAACCTTGCGATACGCCGATTGCGATATCGCATCGGCGAGGAAAGGATCGAATGGATATAAAAGGGGACAACAATGTCATTGCCGCCTCCGATAGCGATATCGCGTCGGAGGGGGAGGAACTTGATCGGAGGGGGGTTCCAATGCTTTAGAAGGAATATATATGATCGGAGAAGGGATCCTCTGATCGGAGAAGGGTTTTAGGCCTTAAAAAAGGGGTTTATGCCTTGGAAAAGGTAAAAACAAGGCCAAAAGATGATTTTTATACATTTGGAGGGGAATTTTATGCTTTATGAAGGGGTCCAAAAGCATTTGGAAGGTGATTTGAGAGGCGAATGAGGGTTCTTGCTAAGTTTCAGGCAAACTTAGCAATTCCCAAGCATACTTATGGTTATCTTCCAACCAAAGGGAGGGGATATGTAAATAGGGGAGCTATTTAGCATATTTTTAGTAGGGGAAGGGGAAATAGATAGGGATTTACATATTAGAGTTATAGGTTAATATGAATGTTGATCAGAAAGCGCTAAGTTTAGAGATCTTAGGCTATAAAGGGGAAATAGAACTTCGTAGAGGAAATATGAACACTCCTTAAGTAAAGCAGATCTTTACTAAGGCAAATGATATGAAAATGATGAAATTAAGAGATATCAAGCAGATCTTGATATCTTTTTAGGGGAATTAGTGAGTGATTGGGAAATAGGAAGAAAGGGAAGTTAGACATGCCTCACTTGAGCTGCTCCAAAGGAAAACTGCCTTGCAATTGTGATTTGAGAAGATATAACACTTGAAAACATGAAATGGATCACAATTCATCATTCTGTCACCACAAAACTACCTACCCAGCCTACTTACCTAGCATTTTGTCTTATTTTTGGTTTGGGTGCACTTGAACTAGCAAACCCAGCTTTTCAACTTTTCTTTTAACTATTTTCCTATCTAAATCTAGCCTTATAGCTTCCAGGGGCTCAGATTAAGCTGTTGAGTGCCCTTGCTTCTCTACCTAGCTAAAATCTGCCAAGTTTAAACAGTTTGGACAGATATTTATTCTCTATATTCTAAAACAAGAAATTTAAACCTAGGGAAGCCAAGATTAAGCTATTTGGCCTTCCCTTAACTGAGAAATCTTTCAAAAATGAAACTTTTGCAGCATGGAAAAGATGAACATTTTTGGCACTTCCACTGTCAATCATGAAATATGAAACCTATTGCAATAGGAGGCTAACAGTATCGATGGCTTTGCTCTCATAAACAAATTGTCACTTGGGCTGTTTTTACAGATATAATGATAGCACATTATGATGATACAAAAAGCAAAATGTTTTTTAGCCAATTGATAAATCTAAAACAAAAGGGTTCAACGATGGAGCACATTGAGGACTTCCAAAAATTGAATGTAAGGGTAAAAGATATTCCAGAGGAGCATAAGATTGATGTGTTCATAGGGACTTTAAAGGATAACATCCAACATGAGGTTTGCCTTTGGGAACCTGATTCATTGGAGAAGGCATTTAGGTTGGCAAGAAAAATGGAAAGCAAAATTATGGCAACAAGGAAGCCTACCACTCACAATCATAAAGATGGAAGTGTTGTTGCCCCTAGCCATCCACAACCTACAAGGTTGACACCATAACAATTGGAAGAAAAAATAGCAAAAGGGCTTTGTTACAGTTGTGATAGAAAATACACTAAAGGTCATAAGTGTGCTGAAAAGAAATTATTTTACATAGATTGTGAAGAGGAGGAAGAAAAGGAACAAGAAACATCAAAAGAAGAGGATATACACCAGGAACAAACCCTAGAGAAAGAAGAAATGAATCCGACCATATCTTGTAATGCATTGGCTGGAATTACCACTCCTCAAACTATCAAGATAGAAGGGCATATCAAGAAGAAAAAGGTAATAGTGTTGATTGATTCGAAAAGTACCCATAATATTATTCATTGTAAGATAGCCAAGGAATTGAATTTCTTCCTATATCCAACACCAAAGTGTCAAGTGATGGTCGCAAGTGGAGGAACCATAAATTGCTTAGGAAAGTACCATAATATCAAGCTATCCATGGGAGAATATGTATTGAATATCCCAATGCTTTCCATTCCAATGGGTGGTGCTGATGTTGTACTAGGAGTCCAATGGCTACAATCCTTGGGTACAATAGATTTTAATTTTCAAGAACTTTTCATGAAAAATTCTTCAGAAGGAAATGAATTTGAATTAAGGGGTATCACAGGGAAATCGGGAAAGATAATAAGCTCTAACGGAATGACAAGGCTTCTAAAGAAATAACAACGAGGCATAATTACACAATTATGTTCACTAGAGGTTCCCACATTGAAATCATCTATTTCTCCAAATCTCCAAAAAGTCTCGGACAATCATTCCAAGGTATTTGAGACTCCCAAAGGCCTCCCACCTATTCGTGATCATGATCATGCTATTCATTTGATTCTAGGAAGTTTTCCTCCAAACATCAGGCCTTACAGATATCCCTATGCCCAAAAGAGTGAAACTGAACGTATGGTTGCAGAAATGCTAGAGGCTGGTATAATTAAACCTAGTCAAAGTTCTTTCTCTGCTCCAATAGTATTGGTTCACAAGAAGGATGGATCATGGCGCATGTGTCCAGATTATAGGGAGCTCAACAAGCTCATTGTTAAAGATAAATTTCCCATTCCTGTCATTGATGAATTAGTGGATCAATTGCATGGATCAATTTACTTCACCAAGTTGGATCTTTGTTCAGGATATCATCAAATCAGAATGAAGACTGAAGACATTCCAAAAATATCATTTAGAACTCATGAGGGTCATTATGAATTTTTGGTCATGCCTTTTGGCCTTACCAATGCACCTTCCACATTTCAAAGTTTGATAAATTCCATTTTCAAACCCTTCCTTAGAAAATTTGTGTTAGTATTTTTTGATGATATACTAATCTACAGCAAGTCTTGGAAGGATCATGTTCAACATGTTGACAAGGTGCTCGAACTATTGGAGGAGAAACAATTATATGCAAAAAGCTCCAAATGTTTCTTTGGAGTACAAGAGGTGGAATATCTGGGTCATATTGTATCTCATGAAGGAGTTAAGGTAGACCCTAGCAAAATTAAAACCATTAAGGAATGGAAAATCCCCACATCCATAAAGCATCTACGAGGATTTCTCAGGTTGGCAAGGTATTATCGCAAGTTTGTTAAGAATTATGGGAGAATAGCAGCACCTCTAACAACATTACTGAAGAAAGATGCATTTTCATGGACTCCAGAAGCAACGAAGGCCTTTGAACATCTTAAAGAGGTAATGTGCCAAGCACCGGTCTTAGCTACATCGGACTTCACAAAAACCTTTATTGTGGAATGTGATGCCTCAGGAAATGGAATTAGTGTTGTTTTAATGCAAGAAGAAAGACCCATTGTTTTCGAAAGTCATCCAATCAAAGGAAAGTATTTACACAAAGCTATTTACGAGAAGGAAATGTTGGCAATACTACATGCACTTAAGAAATGGCGACCCTACTTAATGGGAAGACACTTCAAGGTAAAAACAGATCATGATAGTCTTAAATACTTTTTAGAACAAAGATTACCTTCAGAAGAGCAGGAAAAATGGGTCACAAAGATATTGGGTTATGACTTTGAAATCATCTACAAAAAAGGGAAGCAAAATGTTGTGGCAGATGCACTCTCAATAAAGGATGAGGATATGGAAGCATTTCTTTGCGCCTTTCTATTATCCAACCAGATGGGATAAATGAAGCAAGGGATGAATGGAAGAATGACGAAGAAGTGTGAGCATTCATTCAAAAGTTACAACAAGATCCCAGTACATCTGATACATTTAGCTGGAAAAATGATTCGTTATGGTACAAAGATCGGTTATACCTATGTAAGAATTCCCAACTCAAACAAAATATTCTTAGGTAATTGCACACCTCTCCCTTAGGAGGGCACTTAGGATTTCTAAAAACTTACCACAAGGTTAAGAAAGAATTTTTTGGGATGGCCTTAAATCGGATATTCAAAAGTTTATAGCGGAATGTTTGGTTTGCAAACAAAATAAAGTTGAAACAATTAAGACCCCAGGTCTATTACAATCTTTATCCATTCCAAGCCAACGTTGGGAGGAGTTTTCAATGGATTTTATCACAGTTTTACCCAAGTCCGAAGGAAAGAGTGTTATCATGGTGGTAGTTGGCAGACTTACCAAGTATGCACACTTTTGTGCATTATCTCATCCATTTAAAGTGAGTACAGTTTCTACTACATTTATGGAAACAATTCAAAAGCTACATGGAAACCCAAAGATTATTGTAAGCGACATAGATCCTATTTTCCCTAGAAATTTTTGGACATAATTATTTTCTTGTCTTGGTACTCAGTTAGCTCATAGCTCATCTTATCATCCTCAATCTAATGGGCAAACTGAGATAGTAAACAAATGTTATGAAACCAACTCACAAAAAGATAGAAAAGATAGATGAACGCCTTAGAAATAAGCCTATTAGAGGGGGCAACCTCCTTTACATTACACAAATGAACAATTATTGGATGATACAAATGAAAAGACCTCCTTTCTATATATAGGAGTCTAAGGGGTCATAATATAATCAGAGCCATCATAACAATAATAATATAAGGGCACAATAATAACAATAGTGGGCTTCTATGGGGCACAATAGTAACAATATGGAGACTACATGGATACAACAATATAATAAGGGGGTTGTACTAATAACAATAAGGGATTACACTAGTAGTATAAGGGCCTAACATGCCCCTCTCCTTCAAAAAGTGTTGTCCTCAACGCTTGAATAGTTCTTGATGCTTCTGTATAAAATTCTTGTCCTCCCATGTGGAATCTTCAGCAGGTAAGTTCTTCCACTTGATGAGATACTCTGAAATTGATCGATTTCGTAGCTGTCGGGTTCTTGTTTCTGTGATTGCTCCAGATTCCAATATGATTTTTCCTTCCTCTTCAAGTTCTGGAAATATTGTTTGAATTGGGATCTTCTACAACTTTTGAATGAGTGGCCATACTTCTTCGTCCTTTTTCCATTCATCCCTTACTTTGTTTATCCAATTTGGTTGGATAATAGAAATAGCACAAAATAATGCTTCCACATCCTCGTCCTTTCTTGAGAGTGCATCTGCAACAAAAAATTTCTTCCATTTTTTGTAGATGATGTCAAAGTCATAACCCAACATATTTGTGACCCATTTTTTATGTTCTTCTAATGATAATATTTGTTCTAAAATGTATTTAAGACTATCATGATCCATTTTTACCTTGAAGTGTCTTCCCATTGGGTAAGGTCACCATTTCTTAAGTGCATGTAGTATTGCCAACATTTCCTTCTCATAAATAGCTTGCTTGAGATGTAACCATAAAAATACCCAATCACCTACATTAAAACATTTTTCACTGCGATGTTGATCTACATGTTTTTTCATTCGATTCTGCACCAAAGTAGCGTTATCCTTTAAAAGTTGGAGAACTTGTTGTTGATGCTCGATGTGATCTTTCACCGCTTGAACCTTTTTCTTCTTGATATTTCCTTCTATCTTGAGAGTTTGAGGAGTGGTAATTTCTTCCAATGCTTTACAAGATATGGTCAGATTCATTTCTTGATGCTCGATGTGATCTTTCACTTCTTAAATATTTTTCTTCTTGATATGTCCTTCTATCTTGATAGTTTGAGGAGTAGTAATTCCGGCCAATGCATTACAAGATATGGTTGGATTCATTTCTTCTTTCTCGATGTGATCTTTCACTTCTTGAACCTTTTTCTTCTTGATATGTCCTTCTATCTTGAGAGTTTGAGTGGTAATTCTTGCCAATGCTTTACAAGATATGGTTGGATTCATTTCTTCTTTCTCTGGGGTTGGGTCCTGGCGTATATCCTCTTTTTGTGATGTTTCTTGATCATTTTCTTCCTCCTCTTCATACTCTATGTAAAATAATTTCTTCTCAGCACACTTATGACCTTTAGTGCATTTTCTATCACAATTGTAACAAAGCCCTTTTTCTCTTTTTTCTTCCAATTGTTGTGGTGTAAGCCTTGTAGGTTGTGGAAGGATAGGAGAAGAAACACTTCCATAATTATAGTCATGAGTGGTGGGATTCCTTGTTTTCATAATTTCGCTTTCAATTTTTCTTGCCAAATCGAATGCCTCCTCCAATGAATCAAGTTCCCAAAAACGAACCTCATGTTGAAAGTTATCCTTTAAAGTCCCTATGAAGACATCAATCCTTTGCTTCTCTGGAATATAATTTATCCTTCTATTCAATTTTTGAAAGTCTTCAATGTGCTCTTTCATTGAACCCTTTTGTTTGAGATTTATCAATTGGCTAAAAAAGGAGTTTCTCTTTGTATCCTCATAATGTGCTATCATTTCCTCCGTGAAAATTGACCACATAGCAAGTTGTTTATGAGAACAAAGCCCTTTATACCATAAAAATTGATCTTGTTCTAAATATGTAGATGCAATACATACCTTTTGTAATAGTGGTACACCATGAAGATCAAAATATTTCTCCATCTGTAGTATCCAATTTACCGGATCCTTGCCATCAAACTTCCTCATCTCGCTTTCCCCTAATTTTAGGAGCTCGATCTTGAAACGACTGTAACTCTGTACTTTCGGATCTTTAAGTTCTGAAATTATGACTTGCGGTAGCCCTTTGCGTCCTCTTTCTAATGCCACCAATCTGATCAAAATTGGATTCTCCAAGAAAGAGTTATGCACAATATTCCAAGATGACCTGATTATATACCTTTTCAGAAGAGCGAACTTGTATGAAGTGCCACGTGTCACTGTTTTGACCTTAGGATCTGAAAAATATACACAGGAAACTACAGTCCGTCCTCTTTCTATAACTTCTGACGAAATTTCAATCTGATGCTCAAAACAAAAGTTATGACTATTTTCCCCAGGTCACCTGTTTGGAATGTAATTCAGGAGTCTGCAAAAAGACCAACTTCCTCAGATCATATCTCCACAAATATTGCGCAAAAAGCTCTGAAATTTGGACCTGAGGTTCAGCGCGATTTCATCTCAAATGGGATTTTTTTTCTCGTTTCTAAAATGTCGCAGAAAAAAAATTATACCGAAAATTTCACGATGACCTATTTGGAGCAACGAAACCCTAGAATCCAAACCTCTGATATCAAATGTTATGAAACCAACTCACAAAAAGATAAAAAAGATAGATGAACGCCTTAGAAATAAGCCTCTTTGAGGGGGCAACCTCCTTTACATTACACAAATGAACAATTATTGGATGATACAAATGAAAAGACTTCCTTTCTATATATAGGAGTCTAAGGGGTCATAATATAATCAGAGCCGTCATAACAATAATAATATAAGGGCACAATAATAACAATAGTGGGCTTCTATGGGGCACAATAGTAACAATATGAAGACTACATGGGTACAACAATATAATAAGGGGGTTGTACTAATAACAATAAGGGGTTACACTAGTAGTATAGGGGCCTAACAACAAATTTTTGGAAGGATATCTTCGTTGCTTTGTATATAATAAATAGACATAATGGGTCAAATAGTTGCCTCTGGCTGAATGGTGGTATAACACTTCCTTCCATACTGCAACAAAAATGACCCCATTTATGGCACTTTATGGATATCATCCACCATCCATCACATCATATTTAAGAGAAAATTCTAAAGTTCAAGCAGTGGAAGATCACATCGAGCATCAACAACAAGTTCTCCAACTCTTAAAGGATAACCTCACCTTGGCGCAGAATAGAATGAAACAGCAGGCAGATCAACATCACAGCGAAAGAATTTTTGATGTAGGTGATTGGGTATTCCTACGGCTACAACCATATAAACAAATGTCCCTCAAGCAAGCCAAGAAGGATAATAAATTATCACCGAAGTATTATGGTTTGTACAAGGTGTTGCAAAAGATAGGTATTATGGCATACAAATTGAAGCTTCTTGCAGGTTCCTGAGTGCACCCAGTTTTCCATGTTTCATGCTTAAAGAAGGTTATAGGTGACAAGCTCCCAGTTCAAACAATATTGCCAGAACTTGATGAGATAGGAAAAATAATATTGGAACCTGAAGAATTCAAAGAAACAAGAACTCGACATCTACGAAATCGATCAATTTCAGAGTATCTCTTCAGGTGGAAGAACTTACCCATTTAAGATTCAACATGGGAGGATGAGAATTTTATACAGAAGCATCCAGAACTACTCAAGCGGTGAGGACAATACTCTTTTTAAGGAGAGGGGAATCTTAGGTCCCTATAATACTAGTGATTCCCCCATTATTGTTGTCATTGTATCCCTTATTGTTATTGTTGTGCCCCTATTGTCCCCATATTGTTATTATCATGCCCCATAGAAGCCCACTATTGTTATTTTTGTGCCCTTATATTATTATTATTAGGTCGGCTTTGGTTATATTGTGACCCCTTAGACTCCTATATATATAAATGAGGTTTTGTCATTTGTATCATCAAAGAATTGTTCATTTGTTTAATGTAAATGAGGTTTCCCCCTCGAAGAGGCTGATTTCTAAGTCGTTGATCTATCTTTTCTATCTTTTTGTGAGCTGGTTTCATAACAAACCTTCTTCGTCATCTGCAATATTATATGCACGTGTTCAAATACCATATAATCTCATCCCTTCAGCAAACAAGGATGTCATGATCAAGGATATTTCAATGAGATGTTTTCATATGATCTGTTCCCCAATTCAAGTAGTCTTTGTTTCAACAAGTTTTGGACTCCAGCGTTCAATCTTGAAGAGGAACTCAGACTCTTCTTCATTGGTGTACAAAGGAGACATCTTTTACACAAGACTATACAAGTGTTTAACTTATTTTCAAGATACCAGTCATTCTTGGCGCAAATATGGTTCATATTACCCAATATTTAATTTGTTGATATGCATTGTGTCTTGTGCAACATATTACAAAGTATCATAAACTCACGTCTTCAATTAACTCTTTTCATATCAAGCCTTGGACTGTAGTTGAAAATCAAGTTTATTTCAATGCTTGTGACTTCATTTGATCCAAGCAATTGCAAGGACTTTCTAAGGGGAATCTGGAACATGCTTAGAGCCAATGACTAAGACTGATTCTACACATCTTTTCAAGGCAATAAAAAAAATTGTCTACCGTGATTTTGATTCTTTAAAGAGATACATGCTTAGATCCTTAATATATTTAGGAGGTTTGGCCCTTAAATTCCATAAATGACTTGATCTAACAACAAATGTTCTTTCAGATGCTTGTACATAGGTGATCTTCATTTGAGACTTTTTGAGTTGTTTGTCTTGAACACAAGTCGAAGATTTCTCAAGATATATACACATGGTCTTTTGAAACCAAAAACAAAATTGTGATAATTCTGAAGTCATTTGACTTTCTAGCATTTCACCTGAGCTATTCTTCTTAGATTTTCTCAAAGATTCTTAATTTTTTCAATTGAGACAAGCAAAAAAAATGGCAATACCCTAAATCTACTTCTATCTCTTGAATAAGATAGTCTTGAACATATTAGATTTTTAACTTTGATACAAGCATAAATACATTGATTTAAATTAGCAATGACACATACCTTGTAATGTATCTCAGATTTGTACCTCATTTAGCGACTTGAGGCATCAGTTCTTCATTCGCTGAGATAACCTTTGGACAGAAATTCATACATAATATAGAGACAATCCTTTGATCATCAAAGGGTTTCCATACAAATCCTACATATAGACTTGGATTTCAATTTCCTTTCATGCCTTTGTCTGAGACGAGTTGTCATCAAGGAAGATCTTGATTTTTATAGGAATAGTCCACAATTTTTGCTTCACAAGACTTCGGCCCAAAAGTTAATGTGAGATCTTTCAACCTCGTGCAACCTATTCTTAATATTTTTTGGACTTACTAGAATAGAGATAATTTTTGCCTCTTTAAAGCTGATGATTTTTGTCTTTTAGCATATGAATATAGGTTGAGGTCATTTGGATCAAGCATATTAATATTTATTATCATTTATTCAAGGCCTAAGGTCTTTAATAAGGACTTCAACCAAGAATCAGTTAGAAAAAATTCAACCTTCAGTTACGGATTTGAACTTCTTTCAGATAATTGAATTTTTCATCTTGGACTAGACATCTAACATACTTTTGATCTTCTTCTTTAATGAGATACTTGAACAGATAGATCAAAGCCTAGATATTTGCTTGAATCTTTTGAGACTTCTCTTACATCAAGCTCTAATACCATGTTCATTTTCAACGAGTCTTTTATATTGATAATTGTTCCTAATAATTTAATTATTTTCTCATTCTTATCCATAATATCATTATTACAAATTATATAGGAGACATCAACCATTCAACATTTATTAACAATAAGATCATGAAAATACATCCACACAAAGAAACACAATATTTTACCCTGGGAAAACCCACATGGGGGAAAAACCATCAACCTTTTTAATAGAGAAATCTTCAATTCAACAGAGATGCATATTTTTCAACAACTAGGTCAAACCTGGTCCATCGTCCATCCTCCTAGTCAAGTCAATCTGGCCACTAAAGTGATTGATTAGTTCTTCATAGAATTATGCTTTCTTCCTTCTATGCAAATAGCCCTTCTACAAGGATTCACTACTTATGATATTAAGTGTTCTTACCTCAAACCGTGTTGCCTTAGATATTCCCTATTTGTTGACTTAGAGATGCAAGTTTTTCTAGCCTCGGAGGAGGACAAAATGTCATATGTTTATATTCTTTTCTTGGAGTTTGAAGGGGTGCAACTATACTGGAATAGAACTTAACATTTGAGGGGACGACTTGACTAGGAGGAGGTTGACAGAACATGTTTTGGAGCTAAAACAAATTCCTTTCTAAAAAATCAAGTATCTCCTTTTTCAACCGACATGAATAACATGTCTTTACAATATTTTTCCTTTTAATTCAAGCATGAAGAACATGCATTTCAAATTTATCAAGGACAAAATAATTATGAAGACCGACCATAGTGACAAAATTCAACATGACAGAGGGAGAACCCAGTTAAGGTGACCAAAAAGCAGTCATAACACAACATGTGTTGAGGTACCAGCATTGTACAATTGGATATGAATTGAGAAGTACAGTTACAGAGATATACATATTCATATTAGGGAGAGAGCGTTGAAGACAGGAAGAGCACATCAAGATGATTATTTAGTTTGGATTCTAAGTAGACATATGTCACACTCAAGACATTGAAAACCAAGTATATTACAGCTAGTTTGGCGAGTTGTGAAGCAATGTGGCTTCAGAAGCTACTCGTAGTGTTGTTTGATCAGGTGCAAGAGATGACCGTGATGACAGGTCAAAGCACATCGAGATCATGATACCACCACATCTGGGACATGGTACATAAGGGAGTAGTGAGGCTCCAATGCCTTTTTATAGACAAGCAGGATGCAAACATTCTCACAAAGTCTTTGTCACAGGGTGAAGTTTGTATACTTCGGGGACAAACTTAGATTAGTTGAGAATGATTCCCTTAGTCAGAGGGAGTGTTGATGTTGTAGCATCAAGGGGCAGAAACTATTCCTAAGGTCAAAGGTATTGAGCAGGAGCCATGTAATGTGGCTAGGGATAATGTTCCAGAAAGCATGAACTCCCTTAGTGCTCCCCCGATCAGGGGTTCCCTAACCATATTGTCGAGGGTTAATTGGCAATGGGTTGAGTGACTACCTTATAGCATCAAGCGGGATAGTTACCATTCAATCAGCGTGCAAGAGGGGTAATAGCCTAGGGTTTCACCATAGGTCACAGGTGTTGACCAGGTTCCATGTGATGACTTGTTGAGCATTATGTTGATGAAGGATGTTTTCCACAAGTAGCGCATAGATACATCAACATAGTTGGTTCATTCAACCTTTTCCTAGAGAAATTTTTCAACAAGAGAACATCTAGATAGTCATTATGAATACCTTCCTAGCTAAGAGGGAGTGCTGATTTTTGTAGCTATGGTCAGTCTTCATAATTAATATTTTATCCCTTCAAATATATATGTAATAATAAATACAAGACATGCTCTTCATGTCATTTTTCAAAAGAAAGAATTTGAATATTTTTCCACGACGAAAGTCAAGTCGACCCTCCACATGATCAAGTCGGCCCACCTTGTTGTGCCACCCATTTGGCCTCGCAAGAAGTTTATATATATGACATTCGACCTCCTCCTCTTGGAACCATTCAATCACACACACAAAACATAATATCTTCTAATCTAAGTTTAGGAGAAAAGGACAAGAAGGACAAAGACAAATTCAAAATCTTCTCTCTCTAATTTGACCTCGTACGTGTGGCTTTCTCTCTTTATTGACCTCAGACATGCGGCCGAGTTTCTGGGCATATCTAGAAATAGATCTAAGTTTTTATGGGTACAAAAGAAGGCTGAAATTCATCCCTAGAAGAGCAGACTAGGCCGAGTCTTTTTGGGAAATTATGTGACTTGATAAGAGGGCAATTTGACTAGGTTTGACCAGGGATTTCTTGTTGGTCAATTTGACATTCATTTTGACTAGAAGGATTAGATGTATCTCTTGTTGAACTGAATAATTTCTCTAAGGAAAAGGTTGTTTGGTTTTTCCCCAAGTGGGTTTTCCTAAGGTAAATCTTGTGTTGTCTTTGTTGTCTCATTGTGATCTCTACTATCCCACTGATTTTTATGGTTGAATTTAAAGTATAATTGTTTAATGATTAACTAGAAGTGTTAAAAGATAATCTTTATATCAATGGAAGTAATTATTAGTTTCAAAAATTAGGTTTTGTATCTATTGCATTGGAAAAATCAACAATGGATATCTATCTTATGGTTGTACCAAGGTATGAGTGAGGTCAAGAAGTTGGTACTCAGAGATAAACTCAAAAATATCAATATGACTAAGTCTGAATTAGTGATTTATTACCTAACCGGATTCATCCAAGTGAAGGTCGAGTTAGTCGGGGTTGGGGAGAGATAGAGAACTTGTCATTTTTTCACTATTGGGATTTCCTAAGTCTTGGGAAGACTTCACTAATGCAGTTAGTGGAAAAGAAAAGCTTCCATATTGGGAACAGCTATCGAGTGATTGTGTGGAAGAGGAGATCCATAAGCAGGATAAATCTAGGTCTCAAGTAAAGACTAAGGAAGATGAAAACTTCGCCCTATCTCGCAAAGGGAGCAAGGCCAAGGGCAAGAAAAATCCAAGAGGGATCGAGTCCAGTTCAGGAGAAAAAAAAGAGGAAATATCTCAACAAAGTGAAGTGCTTCTCTTGTAATCAGTTTGGCCACTATTCCACCAAGTGTCCAAACAAGAAGAAGGGATCCAAGAAGGATCATGTGGTAGCATCAGCAAATGTGGAGGAGTTCACTTCTCAGTTTGAGAAGGACTTTTCGCTCATAGTTTGCATGGAAAGCTCAGTGGCCAGCAACATGTGGTATATTGACAATGGAATGTATTGTCATATGACCGAGAACAAGGGATGTTTTAGCCAGTAGATAGAAAAGGATATGCAGTTTCATATAGATATGGGAGATGATGGCAAGTACCAAGCACAAGGTGTGGGTAGACAAGTTTGAGCGGGAGTTTGAGCATCCTCTCTACCTTAGAGATGTCATATATGTCCCAGTGTTGAAGAAAAACCTTGTTTCAATCCCAAAATTGGAAAACAAAGGTTATGAGGTTATCTTCATCAAAAGAAAGGCTTTCCTCAAGTCCTTAAATTCTAGAGTTGTGAAGCATATTGAATTTAGGGTGAAGAACCTTTAATTGTTACAATTTGAGACAGAAGTGGCCTTGAGTAGTAGAGAGATCAATGCACATAGATGTGACCTTAGGGAGATTTGGCATAAGCGTATGGGTCACTTACACCATGGAGCGTTGAATATTTTGACGGGGATTGGCACAGTTTTACCATAATACAATGTAGATTAGCATGACGTGTGCAAGGGATACAAACTTGGAAAGTATGCTAAGACATCCTTTTCCCGCAAAGACAGTAGGGCCAAGAGCATCTTAGATTTGCTACATTCGGATGTATGCTAACCATTTTCCTCTCCATCCCTTATGGGATACAAATATTATGTCACCTTCATTAATGACCACTCAAGAAAGGCTTGGATCTTCTTCTTGAAGAAGAAAGATCAGGTATTCTCGGAGTTTGTGGAGTTCAAATCCATGGTGGAGAATCAGACTGGTTGGAAGATCAAGGCACTGAGGTTAGGTAAGGGTGGGAGTACATCTCCAACACCTTCAGAGACTTGTGTGCCAAGGAGGACATCATCAGAGAGCTCATTGCACCTCTAACCCTCAACAGAATGGGGTGGTTGAGTGTAGAAAATTTTAAGGTCCCTGTAGCCCCTCCAGTTTCAATTTCTTTTACACATGAATTTTAATGCACAAACCCATATTCATTTTCTAAGTTAAAACTTTAATATTAAATTTCAACCAAAACATTGTTAGGCTACCACTACATTCACTTTTACACTTTCAGATGATAAAATAATTAGACATGCCAACACACATAAATGAACACTACCTTTTTGGTCAATCTCTAGCCCTGGAAAAACCAACAAGGGGAAAACCAAAGTAGAAGGATTTTTATTGCTTATCTCAGACAAAATAATTATGTGTCATTAAATACACTTCAAGTACTTATCTCTCCCTTTAATTGTGTGCCACTAATAAACTTTGACTTCCTAAAGAATGTGCCATTGTTTAGCACTCCATATCTGGGAATTTGTGTCACTGCTCAACTCCTTTTCCTTCCTCGAAAAACCTGTTGATAAACTAGGAATATCTCCTAGTTTTCCATGCCATAGAATTTCTCTCTGCTCCTCAAAATATGTATCAACATTCTGCCCTCTTCAGCCCTGAAAAGTGAGTCATATGTCTACACTTCTACCACAAATTTCGGATTCTGACACCTCCATGAAATTCTTGAAGCCTCCTATATTTTCCGACCTCCACAAATTTCAGGTTCTAACACCTCCCCAAAATTTTCATTTCCTCCTATGTTTTCAAGCCTCCACAAATTTCAAGTTTTGTGATTGAGTTTTCTCCTTGTAGCTCTGTCCTCTAGCAAAGGCTATCTCAGCCTCCCTCCTTCTCCTTGTTGTGGATTCTCTCCACCGACATAGGCTATCTCAACCTCCATGTTCTTCTCCTATTGTTGTAGATTCTCTCTTCCAGCGTAAGCTATATCATCCTCTCTCCTTCTCCTCTTGTTGTAGATTCTCTCCTCCAGCAAAATCTATCTCAGCCTCTTCCTCTAAAAGTTATCTCGACCTCTTCTTGAAACCATCTTAGCCTCCTCTTGAAGCTCTCTCGGCCTCCTCGTCTCTTCTCATCTTCTCCAACTCTACACTTAAAGAATGAATGCTCTCCTTTGCCTTTTCTCCCTTTTTAGTCTTCTCTAATGAAGTGAAGCCCTAACCCTATGATTAAGGGTTGAGATTATATCTCAACTCTACTTGATCAAGGGTGGAGATATAATCTCTCGTTAACCCTCTTTTCATGTCTCCCCCTTCATTAAGAGCCTCCCTAGTCAGTGTAAAGTTTTTTTTGTACCTTGTACATTTTTCCACATAAAGTAACTTTAATAATATAAAGAACCGTGTACTTTTTCTCATAAAATCACTTTAAAAACATAAAGTGACTTCAATATTATAAAGTACTAAGTACCTTTTGAACCTCATAAAGTGACTAAAAGTCACATGAATTTAATAACTCGTAAAATCACCTACTATGTGTCTCACTTACAGATCTTTGGAAGCCTCGTTTATTGCCATGTGTCTTTTGATAATCGGAAGAAGCTGGAGCCCACAGCGGAGATGGCCATTTTTTGGGCTACAGCGAAGCATCTAAGGTGTACAGGGTGTATATTCCAACGCTCAGGAAGACAGTGATTAGATGTGATGTGAAGTTCAAGGAAGAGAGGGCTCTCAGGAAATCCTTGGAGTGTGAGCAGGGTGTAGTACGGGAGGAGGCGCAGCGAGCTCCCAAGAAGGAGACTCAGCCAACTCCTCAAAGTTCATCACAATGAGTTGTTGAGCAAGCCGAGCAACACGCATATGAGGAGAAAGCATAGGAACAGGAGGAGAGAGTAGAGTTAGAGGGGCCCACTCATCTAATGACTCCCAGTGTAGGGAGAGAACAAGCTAGGTGGCTAACTCAATTGATTAGGGAGGCTCAGGAGAGAATTGGATCTCCTAGTTCCACATTCAGACAAAGTAAACAACCACAAATTTATATCAAGTACATGGCACTTATAACTGAGGTGATAGACTCAAAGCCTTCTTGTTATAAGGAAGCAACTTCTCAGTAGGCATGGCAAGATGCCATGGTGGAGTAATATTCCTCTATCATGCATAATGACGTCTAGGAGATTGTGCCAAGACCAGTTGGCAAGTCAGTGGTTGGTTCACGTTGGGTGTACAAGATTAAGCATGTAATTGATGGGAGTATGGAGAAGTGTAAGGCTAGATTTGTGGCCAAAGGGTTCTCTCAGGTCAAAAGGATAGACTATGATGAGACATTCACACTAGTGACCCGATATTTGTCCATTAGGACTATTCTAGCAATTACAACACAGATGGGGTGGAAGATCCACTAAATGGACATGAATATCGCCTTCCTTAATAGAGTTGTTGAGGAAGACATATATGTTGAGTAGCATGAAGAGTTTGAGACTTTCAGCGGAGTCATGCATTTGTGCAGGCTAAAGAGAGCTCTTTATCGACTCAAGTAGGCACTAAGGGCATGGTATACCCAAATAGACAGCTACCTCTTGGATTGGGCTTCACAAAGAGTGAATTTGACCCTAAATTGTACTATATTATGGTTGAGGGTCAGCCTCTTATTCTTGAGTTATATGACGATGATTTGATATTAACAAGGGAAAATGACTCATTCGTGACTACAAGAGAGATCTTGCAGAAGAGTTTGGGATGAAGGATATAGGGATGATGCACTATTTCCTTGGGTTGGAAGTTTGGTAGGGTGATGGGGAGATATTCTTGGGACAGGGCAGATACACGCGGGAGATTCTCAAGAAATTCCACATGCGGGATTGCAAGCCCATGACCACACCCCTAGTCACAAAATGGAGGAAGGTGGTCGCTACTAGAGGTGAGAAAGTGGATCCCACTCTCTATAGGCAGCTCATAGGGTCATTGATGTATTCAGCGAACACAACTAGATATTTTCTTCGTAGTCAACCAGTTGAGGTAGTTTATGGTTGAGCTTACCAGAGTGTGTTGGCTCGCTGCCGAGCACATGTTGAGGTATCTCAGGGGCACAGCAAATCATGGGTTGTTGTATGAGAAAGTTGATGGAGTGAGTCTTCAAGGATTCACAAATGAAAATTGGGCAGGGGGTTCAGTAGACAGGAAGAGCACTTCATGTTGTACCTTCAGTGTTGGTTCAGTAGATGTTTCCTAGTTCAACAAGAAGCAGAGATCAATGGCGCTAAGCTCAGTTAAGGCCAAGTATATGGATGCCAGCTTGGTAGCTTGCGAGGCCATATGGTTGAGGAAACTACTTGTTGGGTTGTTCAGTCAAGGATTGGAGCCCATGGTCAAAAATTGTGATAATCAGAGTTGCATCAAGCTCTCTGAAAATCCAGTGTTTCATTACTACTCCAAGCACATCGAGATCGAGTACCAGCATATCAAAGATTTTGTTTAGAGCGGTAAAGTCAGACTTCAGTATGTACCTACAGAGGAGCAGATAGTAGATACCTTGACTAAGGCATCGGCAAAGGAAAGATTTGTCTACTTCAAAGATAAACTAGGTGTAGAACGGAACTCCTTCCTCTCTAAGAGGGAGTGTTAATTGAAGTTAGAGATGGAAGGGTTCTGCTAAATTTAGAAGTGCACTAAATTTGGTAGAGGGGCCCATGAGTGAAGCTAAGGCGCAATTTATCTTTTCTCATTTTGACTTAGGAAAATTCTAATTTTATTTTCCTATAGTCAAAAATAGAATCGATCTCAGTCGTCCATTGAGTTTTAATCTCAGTCGTTTGTGGAAGATGGATGGCCAAGTCGAACTTATAAAGAGAGGAAGGGCGTAGATTTAACATATCATTATGCACTAGAGACGTGTGTTTTAGCTCAGCGAATAAGGGTTTCCAGTTTAGCATATTAGAGCACAGACAAAGGTCAAATAGCCTCAATGATTTCTTTAGCTAGTGTGCTTAATAGGGTCGAGTTAGCTTGTGCAGGAGGGTCAAATAGCCTATACGAGTCTATACAATTGTGTACGCAGAGGCAGAGTTGGTCCGAAAGACGCAAAACAATGTGTTGAGGGTTAGTGAATTGAAGGGGAATTTTTCCTAGTGTTTGTAATTAAAATCTAAGACTTTTTTTTGTTGAGAAGAATAATAAAAACACATAAGTTGGAAGGTTTTCCCTAATTGGGGTTTTCTAGTTAATTTATGGTCTATTGTTTTATTGTGTACTTATGTCTTCATGAATTTATTTTCCACTAATATTTTTTGTTAGAATACTCAACATATTTAGTAAAAGAGTTTGTAGTTCAATTTTCAGTTTCTTCATCACAGAATTTATATTAAATTAATAGTTGAGTATTAGAAAGCTAAAAGTTCAAAACCTAACAGTGCATTGAGAGATCCATTTACTTTGATAGGCGTGAAATGCATGGATACTCTCGAGGACAAGTGGCTATATGGGAGGGGGTGGAGCTCAAGCTATAATTGGATTTTGATTGCTTTACATCCCTTGCCATTCTTTTTCATTTTAACTTTTGGGTTGTTCTTTTTCTTTTCTTACTGTTGCATCAACCTCAAGTATCTCCATACCCCCCTTCTTATAGGACAAGGCCAATAGGGAATGAATACAAGCAACTGACAACAATCAATCAAAAGATGGGATAGCAAAATTAGGGGAATGATTACATGTGTTAGGAATGGATAATGTGGAATATTACCAACATCAAAGCATCCTATTTGTGCCCCTCCTAGACAATGAATGAAAGACCCTAAGGAAGGTCACACTATACTAGGGGAAAAGGAAAAGTAGCAATGTGAAGCAACAGAACAAGTACACAACCAATAGTGGTCTATAATCCAATTTGAAACGAGTGATCCATACTCGAATGTCTTAAACATTAAATGAAAGCACTTCAATGTAAAAATGGTTAATGTACCTCATAATATGTGACCTGCGTTCATCAGACAAGTAAGCTACACCAATGAGTGTATTGATTGGGGAATGGGTAAGAGAGATCTCAGGTCTCCTATCTATGGATAAAAGTATGGGTTGTTGGTTGGCAAGCTACATTATAGGAGAAAAAAAAATTCCTAGGATACTCGTGTATGTGGAGGGGTAACAAGCACATTACTCCCTTATGGGAAATGACACCCCACCTCATAAGTTGTGTATAAATACACACCTCATGAGTCTTTAGTTATATCATCTAGATTCATTAATGATTGATTATTTTTCCTAAGGGCAGAAATATCCCTTGTCTTATTCATGGGTCACTTCTCTTCTTCATGCGATATTTTTGTTCCAAGTTTATGCTAGATTAAAGTTTGATCTGAAGTGCTCATTGTAGATCCATAGTCACTTAATCATCCGAACATGGTTTCCAAGATATCCTTAAAGCTTCCTTCTCTATCCATTGTTGTTTTAGGGACATTCCAATTTGAAGCTAGGGTTTTTTGGCACTCCTAATGGGAAAGCCACAATTTTCTAGGGATTTTTCAGCGCTCTTTGACTAGTGCCTTCCTCTAATCATTTTTGGTCTTTTTAGTGAATTTAAGGGGATATTTTGTAGGGTTGTGCCCATTTTAATGCAACGCTTTCCTTATATCCTTTGTTCAACCAAACATTCTAGTTTTTAAGGTTATTTCAAATTTGAAGCTAGGATTTTTTCAACAATGTTTTGGGGCCACATCATTTAATCTTTTTTTACCCTTTCGACTACAAGCACCCTCCTAATTTTGGTGTTTTTTGTTTCTCCCAACAAATTGAGGGATTCCTTTTTACAGATCGATGTTATTCTAAGGCATTACAACCTATCTTTTTCTCTATTTCCACCAAATTTAGTTTTAATTTTTTTGGAATAATGTTGGTATTGTGTGGTTTTCTCTTGTGCTTCACAATTTTCCCTAAGCTTTTTGTAGGTGGCACTATCATCGCGAAATTGGGACTTCTGAACATCTTCATTAGGACCTTTAAGGGGTTTGGGGAAGAGGGGGCGCAACTTCTCATATTTGATCCAAAGGTTTTCTTGGCAGCAAAATTTTATGGGTTATTCAATTGATCCATGAGCCTATTAACTAGTGGTGTTTACATTAAGGGTTGTGGAACTAGGATTTTTGTATGAACTTGCATTGTAGGGTTTCAAACCTGTTTTGGCTTCTTCAACAAGTTTTCTCGAGGTCTCCATAAAGACTTAATTTTGGACCTCTAGGCGTTGGGGGGCAACATCTCATATTTGATCCAAAGGATTGCTTGGCAACAAAATTTTATTGGTTATTCAATTGATCCATGAGCCTATTAACTAGTGGTGCTTACATTAAGGGTTATGGAACTGGGATTTTTGTACGAACTTGCATTGTAGGGTTTCAACCCTGTTTTGGCTCCTTCAACAAGTTTTTTGGGGTCTCCATAAAGACTTAAATTTGTTGAATTTGATGGACTATTTCTTTCACACATATATGGTGGTATAATTTGCAAATAAAGTCATATCGAATTCAAAAGATGATATCCTTAGTATTGAATCCAACCTTATTTGGAAACATCCTTTGTATTCAATGATTGGAACCTTTCTATTGGATGTTAAACTCAATGCTGTGAGGCTTACTTCTCAACTTCTGGTGGTGATTCATAGTGACTCTTAACAAGACTAAGCCTACTTATTTGCAAAGGGAGACCCCTCTCGATGCCTTTGATGCAATTTCCATCCCCAAGTTCACAAGGTTTTTCCCACTATTTAATTCATGACTTCATAGATTTCAGTGTTTTTCAACGGATCAACTCAATTGTGCATGTCTTTGTATTCCACGTTGTGTTATTTGTCCTTATCAAACATACTATATGGACAACCTTTTAACATCTCACATGGATCATGTCCTTCCCCATTATGATGTTCGTTTCTATGGGATGTACTTTCAATGGCAATGCCATTTTCATCCACAATGTGTGCTCCTTGGCAATCTTTGGATTTACCAACATACTTCAATGGTCTTGGTAGTATGGTGTTTTGGAGAGTTTTCATTTTTTTATGGTATACATTATGTCTAATGCTTTCTCTTCTCAAACCCCCTATCCACATTTAGGAAGGATGTTGTGCTTATGGCCAACCCTATGTTGATATAGGTATTCATTAACCCTCTAACTTCTTTTCAACGAGGGATGACCATGTTTTTGAGTTGGTTATCCACACACAAACTCTCTCTTATTTCCCACTACCTATTGTTTGCAAAGGAATTTAACCTTCCGAGAGGTGAAAAACTTGGTAGAACTAGGATGGAAAATATCAGTGCAACATCTAAAAGAATTTGCCCTTTAATATCACAAACAAACCCTTCTCTTTGTTTAGGTTATTACTTGCCAACCACAAGGGGGTGTCCCTAACCTCGAATGTACTATTTTCCCTATAAATTTGCAAAAGAAACACCCAAAACAAGCATGCAAAATTTAGATTTGACCAACAATTAAGTATGCAAAGTAGTTTTGAAATAGTTTGTAGATAAAGTGGTGGAATTATCTCCATTACCTTTTAACGACTAAAGAAAAAATAGAAAGAAATAGCTACAAATGGCATATTTCTACCAAGAAAAGGGCTTAGAACCTCTAAAATATTGCACAATTGATCATGAAAATGTCAATAAACTTAGAAACACAAATTAGATCAAAATCGAGCTTCATCCTACAAAATCCAAGAGGCTAGCAAAATAAAAGAAAACATTTACAAAACCAAGACGGTGATGTTCTTTCACAAGAGAATAAAAGCTAGAAGAGGGAAGGAGAGAGAGAGAGAGAGAGTAATTCACTGCTACCAAAGAATATCCAACCCTAAGCTAGTAGCCAGCACCTACTTTTGATGACCTTCACACCCTATGCACAACTAGAGAATAAGATCAAATTCCTTGTGCAAAGAAGATCAATGTGCATTTGTGCTCTATGTGGAGTCAACTCACTATCCAACTGCAATTGAATTGGAGAAAGACGGGAATGAAGTGGCTAATGCTTGAGTCTAATTAAAGTACCCCAAGTTGTCATGAGATGAAGCGTTCTCAAGGGTATTCTGAGTGGAATTGAGCACATGAGAAGAATCAAGGGTAGTTTTAGTGGAATTGAGCTACATGAGAAGAATCAATATGCATCAGTTTACTAGTGAGCCGCTTAAGTGATGTGGAATTTGGATGGATTTGGAGTAAAGAGGGAGAGAGATTAGTGTGCATGGGTAAAAGTAGAAATGTAAATAAGTTTACTAACGGGGAGTTAAGTGGCCATGTGTATGTGTGGAAGTGAAAAGGGACTAGACTTGGTTTAAGTGAATATAGGAAGAAGTGGAGGTTAGAAGATGGCACGCTCACTAAGAGAGTGAGAGAGGTTTTAAGTAAATGTGAACTAGACAGTGAAACCAATGCACACTAGTCCTCTTGAGTTGGAACTCACATCTTGTATTTAAGCTTCCTTTTGACCCACGCTCTTTCAAGTGCATCTATGTTGGGTATTTATACACCCGCACCCTATTATATTATAGTTTTCTTAGTTGTGTTTAAGCTCTCAAAGTATATTTGAGATTTCTTCTTAGTTGTGTTGTCTCCAGTGTATCTGTATTGGGGATTTACACACTCACACCCCCAGTAATTTTAAGCATTCCCAATGGTGTTTGAGCTCTTTTAGATATATGGAGTTGGATCTTCCCACTCTCATTCCATCAATGTCTAATCTTATTATAGTTGGGTGCTTAATCTCTTCTCTCTTGTAAGATGCTCCTCCTGATACTTCTTCAAATGGATAAATCAATGACACTAGTCTTTCACTAGCTATGCACTATAGTTGGGATATGTCTTCCAACACTCCTCCATTGAATGCACTTGTCTTTCACTAGATATGCACTATAGTTGGGATATGTCTTCCAACACTCCTCCATTGAATGCAGTAGTATTTTCCTAGATATGCACTATAGTTAAGATATGTCTTCCAACACTCTTCCATTGAATGCATTATTCTTTCACCAGATATGCACTATTGTTGGGATATGTCTTACAACACTCGTCCATTGAATGAACATGTCATTAGCAATATGTCTTCTAGCAAATTATTGAGTCCACTTTGGTGTTGAGTTGGGTCATCACAAACTCACATTCTCTTCTTCCATGGATGGTTAACTCTTCATTGAGTTGGGTATGCCCACTTGTATTCCTTCTCTCGTATTTATGCCTCTTTATGACACTTATTTATCAAATAGATAAATCGGGATCATATTGCCGAGATGATGAGCAAGTCAATGGAATATTTATAGCCCTTCCACATTTGCATTAAGGCCATCACAAGCCCACTATTATATTACAGCTACGATTGTGCCTCTGTTGAGATGGATATGTCCACTCCTTTTGTACTTCTATCATCTTTCTCCAATACCCCATGCTTAAAGAAGGGCAGATGTTAAAACTATGGTAATATTCACTTGTGGCTACTTGACGTCATAGCTAAGCATCTTCATTGTATTACTAGGTTATATTTTAATAGTCAACCTGGTCAATTTATTTATATATTATTCTAGGTGGCTAAGGTCGACTTAAGCATTTATATGAGCCCATAACCCCCTTATGGGGTAAGGCACCTCACTTCATAAGTTGTGTACAAAAACACAATGAGTCCCTTGTTTCATCATCATCTTGGATTATTTATTGATTGAATTTTTAACCAAAGGGCATCATATCTTGGATTATTTATTGATTGATATTTTTAACAAATTACGCCATATCCCTTGGTCTCTGGTTCATTGATTCACTCCTCTTCTTTTTGTGATATTATATTCAAGGTTTATGTGAGATCCACAATCTCTTTATTGTCCTAATATGACTCGATCAAACCCACAAATTTAGAGTGGAGAGTCAGAGACATGGTATCTCATGAATCTAAATATTTATTGATTGATTTTTTTACCAAATTACGCCATATCCCTTGCTCTCTGGTTCATTGATTCACTTCTCTTCTTTTTGTGATATTTCTATTCAAAGTTTATGTGAGATCCACAATCTCTTTATCGTCCTAATATGACTCTATCAAACCCACAAATTTAGAGTGGAGAGTTGGAGACATGGTAACTCGTGAATCTAAACATTTAGAGTGGACAGTCGGAGACATGGTAACTCATGAATCTAACCATTGAGTCCTATAGCTACGGCAGAAATACTAAAGATATTTGAATAAATATACAAATTTATATAAATATACAAATTTATATATGATTTTATAAAGAGAAAAATGTGTTACAAATAAATCCAATATGGAAGTATACATAGCATAGGTATTAAAAATATGGATTTTGTTCCATATTTTTTCAGCCAACGGAACATGTAATAAATTAATTAAATAAATAAATCATTCTTTGAAACATTGGTTGTTTAGTTTAAATTTATATCCATTTTAGGGTGTTTTATTAATATTTTTGACGTTTTTGTGCTTTTTTAGTCTATGCATTGACAGGTATAGAAGGCATGCAGTATATTATCAAAGAGAATAAAAAAAATATGTTGACCATAAGTATCGGTACTGTACAGGAAATTCATCAAATTCATCGGTATTGCTCCCAAATTTCCACAAAGCAAAGGCCATTACAGCCGAATCTTGCTACTATGATTGTACATACCATCAACCAATGACAATGATTGTACATACCATCAACTAAAGACAAGGTTGACCGTTTCCATGCTACCTCAATTCCTTTACCATTTATAGGGCTGTGACCTACCGAAAAGGAACAAATACAAATGAAAATTCATTTTTCAACCCCTGTATAAGCATGTTCAAATCAACAAGCATGTTCAAATCAACAGATTTTAGGTTATGCATAAACATCATATCTTTTTATAAATAGCCTAAACCAGCCTAGGTCCATATTAACTCTGGATCTACCAAGTGCTGAGGGGTCAAATCTCTTTTGATTCTAAAAGAGGTTCGCACCTCAAGAGATTTGATCCCTCTCAGTGCTTGGTAGATCCGGAGTTAAGATGGAATCTAGGTTGTGTGTGTGTGTGCATTCTTACATAAAAATACCATTAGCAAGACCATGGGTTGTCAAAACCTGGATCTCAAAAACCACCAATAGTAAATCAACTATTTTACCTCAATTTTATTTTAATTATTATTTTTTTATTTTCTTTTATTTTTTATTCTTTTATGTAATTTGACCAAGTCAAAATGTTTACATAATAGGACAGGACAGTACATGACATTACAATATTTCTTTAATACTGGGCTGGGGAGCGCCTCTCAGGGCAATCAAAAAATAAATTTCATAAGCACACTCAAATTTTCAACATCTTTCCCAGTGAACTTCCTCTAACTCGCAAGTAATACCGCTTCCTTCTACTGGAATACAAACATCTCTTTACCCAAATGATAGTTGGCACGAGAAGGAACAAAGAAGTTTCCGAATGTACAGTCACATGTCCTCACTCTCATAAATTGGGACATGCAATTGATGCAGATAAAATAGCTCATTGAAAAAACAATGAGGTGATCATAACGATACAAGGAGATAGGTATTTTCAAACAGTTATGCAGATGCAGCTGTGGCAGGACAACAACAAAAAATTATGACTTTACAACCCTGTTGCAACAAGGAAAAAGGAAGAGAGGAAAGGATACCATCAAGTGCTAATGATAGAAAAAATGTCTTATTTTTTATGCCGTGGGAATTTCAGCTTCCAGATCAGCATCTAGGAGATTTCTGACATGTCCAAATACTCATGGAAGAAATTTTGAATTCAAGTTAGTGATATGTAGTTTGTTGTTGAGCTGCATCCTCGTATTCAACCTAATACAAAGGCATATATCACATTAGCATCCACTTCTATTTCTTAAAAGCTCAAAACATGCATGGTTTCAAGTTTAACACAGTCAAAAAATAAACAATAATTTGGAATATATAACACGAAGGAATTAACAACATAACCTACATATAACAAGAAACATTAAATAAATTATTTGAACTAAAGACGTGGTTTCAACTTCAGGACACTCCTGCAAGGAATTTAAAGATATGCATGTACCCTGATGCAGTCTGACCTCAGAACTAAAAATGTAATATTCCAAATATAAGATCGCCACCAGCTCTGACTTCATAGGATTGAGTCGTTAACGGAAATTAAGAGTAGAATATTGTACACACATATAAAGACAAAATAGAACCAGCCTTCGTTGGTTGACCTTCAGGCTTGGTAGTTGGATGACGCGTGAGTATTAGATGTATTCAGTAAGATGAGCGAAACAAAATGTGTGAGAGGCAACTGTTCTAAAGCAACTACTAGTTATCCAGTCTAACAGTTGACTTTGAATGTAAAGGAAGAAGGCGATTAATCTGCAAGTGATGTAATGTTCATGTGATTGATTGTGCTTTGTTGTAATGTTTCCTTTGTTGCTATTCAATATTTAAAGGATGCAATAAACATTGGTTTTGTTTCCTAAAGAATCTGGGTCAGCCAGCAGAAGGCATAACGAGAATATGGGCAAACTGTGGGCAATAATGTGACTTGTAACAACTAGCATTTAGGAAGGAACCCAAGGAAAGCATAGGCAAAGAAAATTGAATAGAAAAAGAGCTGTTTTTGTAGCCTCATGGTGAGCTGATGTTAAGAGGAATTAACCTAAATAGTAAAGACAGATTAGTAGAACAGTGAAACACACGCCAGACAAGCATATCATTGGGCAGAAAAGGCAAAGAATGAGGAAGGCGATAGCCACAGAATGTCATCAAAGATGATCTGGAATTTTTTCGAGATCACAAAGCTTAGGAATCAAGTGTAATTCTATGCTTATTAGACACCCATGTTTTCAATGCAACTTGGGAGGTCCACACCCACCACTCGGAGCTTTTTTATCACCACAGTATTTGTCAGCGTGCAATTTCCCTTATAGCAATCCCAGTGACACAAGGCACTCTCCAAATCATCCCCCGCCCAATAAAAAGGGACCCAATAATGCTGTTCATAAGAAGGGGTAAGAGTAATCTCCTAATTTAGTATCTCTACTTTATAAATGGACCATGTTGTAATATTATATCCATATTTCGCCTATGCACCAAGTGTCACGGACCTTATAAAAAGGCACCTTATTATGTGAATACTGTACATACTATGTTATTTGTAAGATCATGTAAAGATTCCTACTAGGGAGCTCAGAGCCAAGGCCCTGTGAGTGAATGTGAATTACATAAGAATATTTGACATCCTTAACAAGAAGTTTGGTCTATATGAGTTTGCATTTTGGGAGAAGCAATTATTTTCAATATCAACACTAAGGGAGATGGACTTAGGATAATAATCATATTACAAGATTAGATGATAAAGATACTCTAAGTCACATGACACGAGGACACAAGACACGGAGGACACGTAAATATGAGTATTCAATACAAAACGCAGCGACCTGGAAACAGGGCACCAGGGACACGTTTTATATATATTTAATAAATATATATATATATATATATATATATATACCGAAATATAGTTTTTTATCCATATTAAATTGCAGGCTGCAGCTTATCTAATCAAATTAAAATATAATTACCTCAAAGTTCATAGTTCATTTTAAAAAAATAAATAGAATCAGAATTTAGTATTTAGAAATTAGAATGTGATATTGAATGATTGTTGCCCGAATTCTTTGCATCCTTATTTTATTTTATTGCTTGGTAGTTTACGAATGGAGAGAAAAATGCCAAATGTAATAATAATTACACAGTTAAGTTTTGTTAAGAGTAAAATATGGTTTAGATAGTCAAAATGACATAACGTCCAACTGAAGCACGGGATGTGATTTGACGATTAAGTTTTTTTGTTAAATATAAAAAGAGAAGTAGTTTGACAATTTACATGTGCTTCTAGATTCCAAATATGATAGAAAGTTGTGTGATAAAACATAAAACCAATTAGAAAATCGGAAGACCGAGAAATAGGAGATAAGCCATAAGCTAAATACAAAATCTACAGTATCAGTATGACGAAATATATTTAGATTAAAAATGAAAAGTCAATAACATAAAGTAAAAAGTAAATAAGATTGAGTCTCATCTAATTTTGGTTTTTTGGCGATAATAGTTTGATAGTGTAGTTTTATGAAATTAAAAATAACACTAAGCTAAATCATTTTCCATCCAACATTAAGATTAACGCCGAAAAAACCAATGCAAAGAGCCACAACGTGAGTGATTTAGGGCGTAATTAATAGCAACTAAAACAGAAAACAGAAGTTGCGTTGAAAACCATAACGCGTAAGCTGCAAACACATCTTCCAGCGTTCAAAACCGTAAAAGAGTATTTAGATATTTTTAATTTTAAATCATTTGAATAAAATATATGTCATGAACTGCAAATGAAACATGAAAAAGCTGCGGAAAGTGCCAAGTTTCCACACGTCACACGCTGCACACAACGGCTCCACAGGACGAATATACAGCGACGGCGGAGGAAAACGGTGGAAGAAAAGAGGAAAAGAACCCCGAAATAAAAATTGCGTAGGCTTTAAACTAGTGATTTCACATGGGGTACGTATTCAACAGGAGGAAAAACCGTTAGGGCAACCTCATTTTCCAAGAGCAGGACACGACTAAAACGCCCAAATACGTTTTACGTTTTAGAGGACACGACAAAAAACGTTTTCGACACGTTTTAGGGCCGTTTTCGTGTCCAGCACGTTAAATACAGGGCACGGGACCTTGGAGGACGTGTCGTGTGACTTAGAAGATACTTTATTTGTCATTTAAGTCACATTGAATAATATTAAACAAAATTAGGAGAAATAAAGAGTTAGTTTTTAACCTATGTAATAATGCAATAGGTGATTGTACACGCATTTGAGGTAAATCATCACATTCCAATATTAAAGAAGCTTTCTCAAGTATGTCCCCTACAAGACATTGAGTTGGAGGAGCTCCTTACCTTCCATTGTCTTGTGTACCATGAGATCAAGGGAGGTTTCATAATCTTATAGAGAGTTGGGAGGATCCCTTGCTACATTATTTTGATACTCAAACCAAAGCTTTCTAGCTCTCTTCCTGAGCAATGAACAAGGATACGAGAGAGAGATTTTATAGTGTCCACCCAAGAAAAAACCTATCAGTAAAATCACTCCCTTCCCTCTATATTGAATATAGATGACTACAAAAGGCATGTACAATCCCAAGAGACTTTGGATTCCAGATTGGTGTGACCCACTATTAAAATTGGCAACTAGGGCCAAACTCCATGTGGGTCATCATATTAATGGAAGCTAATATTTTTCTTGGATCCCTCTCATCGAGAAGTGTAGGATTGATCTAAAGATCATCCGATTCCGATAAGTATTCATGGAGATATTAATTTATTTGTGTTATGGGGCAATTCGTCAAGGTCGGCCAGCAACCAAATAAACTCCACTTGTGCTCAACGTTTTAGTATAAATAAGGTGGCCTTCAAGTCATTTCAACACACTTGGGATCTCTTCCTCTCTACTTGTCTTTGGGTTTTAGTAGGAGAAAAGATCCTAAGGGATAACGCTGCCCTAATCCAGAGGGCAGAAGCCGAAACTGCCGGGAACTGTCGAAACTGCTGAGAACAGCGGGAACTGCTGGAACTGTAAGAACTGTCGGGAACAGCGGGAACTGCCAGGAACAGCCGGAACTGCTAGAACTACCGGAACTGCCTGAACTGCGGAAACTGCCAAGAACTGCCGGGAACTGCTGGGAACTACCAGAACTGCCGGGAATGTCGGAACTGTCGAAACTGCCAGAACTGTCGGGAACTACCGAGAACTGCCAGAACTGTCGGGAACTACAGGGAACTGCCAGAACTGTCGGAACTGTCGGGAACTGTCGGAACTGCTGGGAACTGCAAGGAACTGTCGGAACTGCCGGGAACAATCAGAACCGCCGGGAACAGCCAGAACTGCCGAAACTACTGGGAACTGCTAGAGCATCTGTCTCCGAAGGAGAGCAGCATGCAAGGGACAACTAACTAACATTGGGACAGTTGTATGGTACTTAACAGCAAATACACCAAGCATGAAATGTTACAGCGAGCATGCAAGGGACAGCTAGCATGCAACAGCAAGCATGCTAAGGACAACAAACATGCTGGGGACAACAAGCAAGCAAGGTGCAGCCAACACATAGGTCAGTATGGCAACATGGTGCAACAATGGCACATAATGCAGTACAGTGATGGGTACAATCATGATTAATGACGCGTGATGAGATGCAACATAGTGATGATGGGTGCAGCGCGGTGAGGTGCAGCATGATGACGAAATGCAGCACAACGATAGGTGAAGGAGTCACCTTGGAGAATCAGTTGAAGCAGCATGTCTTCAACTGATCTCATGTATCATCTCCTTAGAGATGATCTATGCTCTTATCTAGATAAGTCAAAGTCTTTACTTCTGTTGTAAATGTACCATCTCTCTCTCTCTATTGAACTATTGAAGAACATATAAGAAGAATTGATCAAGGGTTTCCCCACATAGGGTTTGTCCCTGGCTAGCGCCACATCTTGTGTCCTCTTGTCTTGGCTTGTCTTCTGCGATTTATGTTTATGTTCTATCTGCCATTTACTTTAATGTTGATGTGATTGCTAATCTGGAAAAGATATTGAGCTAACTGTGAAAATTAAAATAAATTCCTCTAAGCATATAACATACCTAAAATTTACATGGTATCGGAGCTGAGGTGAAGACAAAGCCCAAGCAAGAGTGAAAGAGCAATCACTGAAGACAGTTGGGAAAGGACAAAAGGATCAATGGATTCCTCATCCCTCTTCATATTCACCGAGGGTGAAGTCGAAGCAGAGAATATTATCAGAATGGTGCAGCGGAAGTTTCTGATGGCCTCCCTAAAGATCACTTCATTAGAAAGTTCGGATCTAAGGGTGGAAGGAAAGTCAGATGCCTTGGTAGTAATAAGTCCTGCCATTATGTGAAGGAGTGTTCGAATGGTAGGGACACATCACTTGATGAAGATAACAATCATTCCAGGGACATCTTCAATGATCAGAGGAATGACAGGTAATGCAGGTCATCAAGGAAATGGCCGACTCTTCAGAGAAAGCAAGGAACCCCAGGTATGAAGAATCAAATGTTGTTTCTGATAAGATAAAGAAGCGTTATCTTGTATTGGCCCTCTCCTTCAGATTCTTTGGGAATCTGGCTTATTGATCATAGTGCTTCAAGGCACCTCATCGGATAGAAGGGTGCTCTCTCGAATTTGGTAGAGACGGAAACAACCATGGGATTATACTTGGAGTCAATGCCACCTATCCCGGAAAGGGTGTAGGGAGTGTTACCCCTCAATTGAATGAGGGTAACCCTATTCATTTACAAGAATCTCTTTTATGTACCTAATCGCAAGAACCTGGTGTCCATCTCAAAAATGAAAGTCAAAGGTTTCAGGGTGGCATTCATCGATGGAAAGGTACGTGTTAAAAAATAGAATTTTCAAAGATACTTTTTCTCATGGCTTCAGGGTTGGCAATTTGTATAAAGTTGCAAGATGGTCCATTGGGGATCATGTCAATTGACATATCGCATCTATAACATTCGAGGTCTACCTATGGGGCCCTACTCGATGTGAGTCAGATGGTGATAGGGATGTCTGAATTCAAGAAGAGCATGAAGGTACATGTCTGAGATGTACCGAAGGAAAATCAGGGGTCCATTCCCCTCATGCAGCAAGTCCACAAGTTTGGAACAACCCATGGAGTTTGAGATTCATGATCAGGAATCTCATGTATACAGGTGGAAGAAAGCCCTCTATGGCTTGAAGCAAAACACCCCGGGCGTAGTATGAGAGGATTGATAGCTGTCTAATGAAGCTGAGATTCACCAGGAGTGAAACTGATCCAAACCATTACCCGAAGGCTGTGGATGATAGACCTCTCATACCGGTACCTTATGAGGACAACCTATTTCTGACAAGTGCGGACCCTCTCATTTGCAGAAGTAAGAGGGAGTTGGATTCCGAATGTGGAATGATAAACTGCAATCCTGTCACTACCTCGAGGATCTTAACTTTCAGAAGTTATATGGTAGTGATGTCGGACCAGATTTGGGAAACGCCTCTAAGTTTCATAAACTCATTCGCGTTGATGTTCTTGGTGAACTTTCGTCCGGACATATCTTTTGCAGTTAGCATGGTGAGCTCATATTTGATTGAGCCTCACTGGATTGGTACCAAGAATCTTCTGAGATATCTTCGGGGCACAATCTCTCATGGACTGAGATACACTACTGGAAATATGAAACTACATGATTATTCGAATGCTGACTGGGCAAGCAGTGTGGAGGATCACTAGAGCACTTCTCATTGTTGGTTCTCTTTGGATTCTGCTTCGATATCATGGATGGGCAGGAAGCAGAAGTCGGTTGCTATAAGCACCGCCAAGACCGAATACATAGCTACAAGTATGATCTCGTGTGAAGCTACATGGTTGCAGAAGCTCTTAAGTGAGCTGTTTGTACAATGATGAATACCACTATGATTCTCGGTGACAACCAAAGGGGGGATTCGATTATTGAGGAATCCCTTATTCGATGATTCCTCCAGCAGATAGACATCAGATACTGCCTTATCTGGGATATGGTAAGTCGATGAGCGAGGAGGCTCCATCACATTGAGACTGATGTACAGGTCGCAGACATTTTGTCAAAGCCCCGGGAAAGGTCAAATCTGTGACTTCCCCGAACGACTTGGAGTCGTTGAGAGACCTTCTTATAAGGGTCCTGCATGTTGCATGCATTGAACTCTGGGAGCTCTGGGGGTCTTGGGGTACTTACTGGAGGAACATACGACCACAAGACGACTCACCCTCCCCTGGTGGTGCGCTATGTACAAGATGACAAGTTCAACCTTCCCCTATGATACCCCGTGGTGACTGTGGAACAGGATGATTAGTTCTCCTGTGGGCCGGAATGATTAGTTCTCCCGTGGCAACTATGGAACAAGATGATTAGTTCTCCCGTGCCAACTGTGAAACAGGATGATTAGTTCTCCTATGGGCTGGGATGATTAGTTCTCCCGTGGCAACTGTGGAACAAGATGATTAGTTCTCATGTGGGTTGGGATGATTAGTTCTCCCGTGGCAACTGTGGAACAGGATGATTAGTTCTCCTATGGGCTGAGATGATCAGTTCTCTCGTGGCGACTGTGGGGCAGGATGATTCGTTCTCCTGTGGGCTGGGATGATTAGTTCTCTCGTGGCGACTGTGGGGCAGGATGATTAGTTCTCCTATCGAGGCATCCTACCCATGCAGTCTGGGACTCATGGGAAGTACCTCTCATCTGATCACTGAGCAGGGAAATGGGGACCATAGTAGTACTATCGATGGATGCATCGTTGTATCTACCATACTCCCTATGCTAGGATGACCTCCATTGATCTGGGATCAATGAAACTGATATGGGATCAGTATGAGTGGTTTGAGACACTCTCTTGTGATATTGATCTGGGATCAATAAAACTGACTTCGGGTCAGTAAGAGTGATGTGACACACTCTCTTCAGATGAAACTGACTTCGGGTCAGTAGAGAATGGTATGAGACATTCTCGATCAATTCTTCTTCTTCATGGTTCAGCAAAGCAGAGCAAAGCAAAGCAAAGCTCAGCAGAGCAAAGCGGTGCAAGGCACTGATGGGAGAGATAGTATAGTCGGACATATGGATCAGCGGATGGAGTTCTCCCTAGTAGAGAGGGTGTTAAAATTGGCAACTAGGGTCAAACTCCATGTGGGTCATCTTATTAACGGAAGCTGATATTTTTCTTGGATCCCTCTCATCGAGAGGTGTAGGATTGATCTAAAGATCATCCATTTCCGACAAGTATTCATGGAGATATGACTTTATTTGTGTTATGGGACAATTCGTCAAGGTCAGCCAGCAACCAAATAAACCCCACTTGTGCTCAACGTTTTAGTATAAATAAGGTGGCCTTCAAGTCATTTCAACACACTTGGGATCTCTTCCTCTCTACTTGTGTTTGGGTTTTAGTAGGAGAAAAGATCCTAAGGGATAACGCTGCCCTAATCCAGAGGGCAGAAGCCGAAACTGATGGGAACTGTTGGAATTGCCGAGAACTGCCGGAACTGTCAGGAACAGCTGGAACTGTCGGGAACAGCCGGAACTGTGGAAACTGCCAGGAACTGCTGGAACTCTCGGGACTGCCGGGAACAGCCAGAACTATCGGACCTGTCGGGAATTGTCGAAACTGTCGGGAACTGCCGGAATTGTCAGGAACGGCCGGAACCGCCAGAGCCGCCAAAACCGGCGGGAACTCTCTGAACAGCCGAAACAGCCGAAACTGCTAGGAACGGCCGGAACAGCCAGAGCATCTGTCTTTGAAGGAGAGCAGCATGCAAGGGACAGCTAACTAACATTGGGACAGTTGTATGGTCCTTAGCAGCAAATACACCAAGCATGCAATGTTACAGCTAGCATGCAAAGGACAGCTAGCATGCAACAGCAGGCATGCTAAGGACAACAAACATGCTAGGGACAACAAGCAAGTAAGGTGCAGACAACACATAGGTCAGTATGGCAACATGTTGCAGCAATGGCACATAATGCAGTACAGTGATGGGTACAGTCATGATTAATGAAGCGTGATGAGATGCAGCATAGTGATGATGGGTGCAGCATGGTGCAGCACGGTGAGGTGCAGCATGATGACGAAATGCAGCACAACAATAGGTGAAGGAGTCACCTTGGAGAATCAGTTGAAGCAGCATGCCTTCAACTGATCTCATGTATCATCTTCTTAGAGATGATCTATGCTCTTATCTAGATAAGTAAAAGTGTTGACTTCTGTTGTAAACGTACTATCTCTCTCTCTCTCTCTGTTGAACTATTGAAGAACATATGAGAAGAATTGATCAAGGGTTTCCCCACATTGGGGTTTGTCCCTAGCTAGCGCCACATCTTGTGTCCTCTTGTCTTGGCTTGTCTTCTGCAATTTGTGTTTATGTTCTATCTGCAATTTACTTTAATGCTGATGTGATTGCTAATCTGGAAAAGATATTGAGCTAACTGTGAAAATTGAAATAAATTTCTATAAGCATAGAACATACCTAAAATTTACACCCACATACCTCTTTGCAACTTGGACCTAGCAGACCTATCCCCACTAAGTTCTCAAGGAATTTTACTAGAAACAAAGTGCAACTAGTCGCTCCATCCCCTTCTCAAGCACCCAGAGTTCCATCACCAGTTTCTTTCCAAGGCCCTTAAGTGTTAGGAGAGTCCCAGTGGATAGTTGACTTCAACCAAGGACCTATCCCCATTAAGTTCTCGAGGAAGTTTACTCAAAACAAAGTGCAACTACTCACTCCATCCCCTTCTCAAGCACCCAGAGTTCCATCACCAATTTCTTTCCAAGGCCCATAAGTGTTAGGAGAGTCCCAGTGGATAGTTGACTTCAACCAAGGATCATACCTCCCAGTCCCTTAAACAGCCCAAGCTTCTCTCCAATAGACACTATCAAACAATGTATCAACTACCTATTTGTGGTTGATGATTTTGTTTACGTGTAGTCCTCTTCCTCCCCTTGTATAACTTGTAGCTCTAAACATGACTAGAGATGCTCCCTCATCCCTCCCCCTTTTAAGGTTTTTGTAGGGGGCAATTGGTCTTTTTTCATCAACATGACTAGAGATGCTCCCTCATCCCTCCCCCTTTTAAGGTTTTCGTAGGGGGCAATTGGTCTTTTTTCATCATAATATGTTTTTTGTCACTGGCACTATATTTGTATTGATTCAAATTACTATATTTCATCTATTTTAGTTTTATGAAGATTAGTGATAGCAATTGCTTTTGCATTCCCATTATATATTTACACTGGATTGTACCTTTGATTCCCATTGACCTATCGTTATGGTCATTCATTGGACATTGATGAGATTATCTTATCTCTACTACTTCCCAGTAAAACCACCTCTCTCACAGTAAATCATTAGAACTTCGTGTCCCTACACACCACCTCTCTTATGACATATCGAGCCAATATTTAGTGAATGTTGTTGGACTTTTAGTACCTCATAAAGTGTCCAACAGTACACAAAGAAGATCTCGGCTGAGAAGGTACAATACAGCAGCACATACAGCAACCTTAATGACAATAATAGTAGCATACCCACCCTTCACAATTCCGTACAACAATGAATGAGGACATATGAGCATTTATGGAAGAGAGAGAGAAGACAGTGCAAATATGCTTTTCAATATGCCCTCCTTCAGCAGTTCCATACAGTAGTGAATGAGGGCAGAGGAGCATTTATGGAGGACAGAGAGATACACTTCACATGCATGCTATCTTTAGTTTAGTTCCAATTTAGATGCTTTTTATAATTGGCAGTTAAGTTCTATTTCTAAATTTGCTTGAGTTAGTAGTTGCATGCAGAATTAGGTAGGGCACTTTGCATGTGGAAAGTTTCCAAGAATAGATGGGGCACAAATCCCTAGAACAGAGAGATGCATACTTGCACTCTCCTTCAGTGGGTGCACCTTCCTAGGAATATTCTTTAATGTAGGACGAGGGCACTAATGCCAAGGTCAAAAATAGATCTAGGGTTTAGGTTTATGGAAGTTAAGGTGTTGTTGTGTATGTTTCTAGATTCATTGTATTTTCTAGTCTATAGGTTTTATTCATTTAGTTTTTAGGTAGGAAGTAATGGGTGAATAGTAGAGTTTAAAGCTTTCAAAGTAATTCTTGTTTCAAAAAGTAATAAACAATGATGTGATTTGAGTTTTCGATCGGTGTACTTGCTACCACTTTCTTCAGTTTGATGTGTTCCAATCCATAGTAAAAATCAGATTGTAGTGTTGACAGTTGATAGAGATTGCAGTTTTATGTTTTCCTACATAGGGAGGTTAGAAATCAATTAAAAGTGACATTCTCCTTAATATTCATTTTCATCCTTTTACTTAAATTTTTAACATTACCATGAAATGACTCAGGATGTTTGAGAGTGGTTCCGGCCTCATTGGATTTCATATGGAGAAAGTAGAATTTTAGATTTCATTCAAAATCCAGCATACTTATCAGTTTTTCAGGATTTCAGGATTGCAATGTTTCCATTGAATATTGTCATGTATTAGGGTATGGAACTCGTATTTAATCAAGAGCACCAATCCCTTTATGTACCTTGATGTTAGTGACATTGGTTGTCGAACTCCTCTATCATGACCCTCCTAAAAATGTATGCATCACTCAAACAAAATCTTGACTTGACATGCTATGCTTGTTCTATCTTATGTTAATGCTTAGAGGGTGATATTAATGACAAAGATCCCTATACAGATACAAAGGTAATGACAAAGATACCTCTGGATATTAATGCTTAGAGGGTGATATTAATACAATGATCCTGATTTTCCAACAAGACTAAAAAATTAGACATTTCTCGTGGTGGCAAGAGGCCCAAGCATAAGAAATAGATAATAGATTTACTGCTCTTTTCTAGTTTCTAGTAGCTTTTATAACTATTGTCTCTTTCATATTTATTATGATATTTTTTTAGACAATATATGACAATTTAAGTTTGAAGTTGGCAATTATAACTCATTAGTAATGAATTATGAATATGATGCTTCATGAAAGTTGAAAGTCGTTTCATTTCATTTCATTTTATAGCATTTCATTTCATGTTAGATATTATTTGTTGTAATGGTTACACTTAGCTTACAAGTACAACTTTGGTGATCAATGATGATAAATGTTATATATTGAATTTCGAAAGCTTGAAACTTTAATATTGATGAATCATGAGACTCAATATGTTGTATGTTACTATGTTACTAACTTGTGGACGTGGTTGATGAATATTATAACTTCTAGATGATTGTTGTTGTATGGTTCAATCTATGTGTTTTTTATGTTTTTTATATCTAATTCATTATTCTACATGTTTTTGTTGACATATATGTATCAAAATATAAAATATATATATATATATATATATATATTATATAAAAAACGCTCCGGGATTCGCTCCCAAACCGGGAGCTTCTGAAAATGTCGCTCCCACTCCCAAGTAACATTGATTTGAAGTCTTCTAGAATTCCATATATGGAGACAACAACCTTGAGGAAAGAGAGTTGCAAAGGGTTTGAAAGGGTGGTATGCTTATGTTACCAGGAAATGGATATTGGTATGGATCCAGATACAAATCCACTGGATTTTTGAGAAGTCGGGATACACATACATTGGGGACACGCCACATACAAAAAATACAATAATGTTTTTTTTTTTTTTTTTTAACAAAACATATAGTTAAAATAGAAACCATTCATCAATAATTTATAAATCTGACCACTAAAATCATGATGCATCATGCCTTATTCGAAAAGGATAACTGTAAATCTAAGTTACCGGAAACGGCTAGATAATTTGCCTGAAACGTCGTTTCCCATTTCTGAAACGGAAACGGGCACGATCCATGCACGATTCACCTTGATATGCCAACAAAACGTGTCTGATCCGTATCAACATTTCTTTAACCCCAGATCCAGTTTTGGAAACGGTTCTCAAGGATGTAATTTTTTTTTGGAAATGAATCTACCCAAAAAAATGCAAAATGCTGGGAACGTGGCGCTTTTTTTCACTGAAGAAATCAAGAAAGGTTTGCTTTGAGGGCCCAACCCCCTTTAACCTATGTAACCCTAAATTCCATTCGATTCATGCCTTTTTTGTTGGAGATGGTAGACCCTGGCAGCTGCATGGAGACTTGGAGTTGGAGGCAACACTGTTGGAGGAGGCCACCCGTGACCTGTCGCTGCTTGGAGTTGTAGGCGGCCCAGGCATATGTGCAGCAGTCATATAAAAAGAACTAAACAACTAAGCTACTATAATAACCATCATGGATAAAAATTAAAACAAAAGGAAGAATCGACAATCATATTTGGTAGGTGTTATTTATGATACGTAAAAGTATATTAGATATAAAAATTCATAGTTTTAATAATTTATTTAAATCCCTTATTTTGCGATAATAAAAGTGTAATCTAGCCTTCTAGGCTACGTAATGGAAAGAAGAAATAATTTTATTTAAAATAATTTTATTTCCTTAATTTATTAATTAATGATTTAATGTTTTATGGTTTTTAATTTTAATTTATATGTTTATGTTGTTATTACCTTCATTATAATTTTATATTGGAAGGCTTGTAATCTATCATTGATTAGTAAGGGTTTTGCATCATTTGAATTACTGCTTACTTACTGTCTTAATTATTTAAGCCTTAAGGTAGTAGCTTCTAATGTAAAGAGTTTTTTTATGTTTAATATACAATAACTTTATTATCTATATAGTATAAGGAAATGTGCTTATTTCTTATTTTTATAAGAGGTTCATCCACTTCATAATACTGAGGTTAAAATTAGTAATAGTCGGGAAATGAGAAAAAAATTATTGGCTAAATTAACAATGTTTATGCTGAATTGATGATGATAATTATGTATTTGTATGTATTTTTAGATATAAAATCTAGATTTTAAAAGATTACACCGTTTCTTTGCCCTATCGTATCCAGAATTTTTGAAAATTTGTCATATCCATTTCAGTGCAATTTAGCTGTAAATACAAAATTGAGTATCTCATCAATGATCTCTACTGATACAATGATGTAGAGTAAGTCTAACTACATATCCAGAAATGGTCTACATTGTCATCATCTGAATATTTCAATTGCACATCATGATCAACCTGTCATATTTCTTGAAATCTGCCTTAAAATCTTAAAATTCCTAGCTAATTACAACAGTAAATGAATGTCATACACTGTTTGAGAACGTGATAAAATCTATGTATAATATTGTTATAAGAGGAGTGTCCACCTAAATTTGGATGGGATTGATCTAATTAAATTATTAATCGAACGGCCATCCTTCGTACACCAAGAAAACTTAAAACTAAGTGTGTACTATATAGTATATACTATTATCTATGTATTGTCTGAAAGTTTTCCTAGAGCTTTCCCACTATACAAACTATAAGTTGCAGCCACAGGTAGTTAATAACTTACTTATACATCACTACAACCTACAGATTAATGAGTAATCTAACTAAAAGTCTAAATAGAATTTTGTTGCTTATGGTTTCAAACAGGTGAAAATACCCTTGGAAAATTAATAATTAATAATTAAAAATAAATAAACAAAACAAAACCCAAAATAAACAAAACAACAACAAAAACTACAACTCTAATGTTATTTGCTTGGGATCCAACATGTGAGGGCTAGCTGGCACAGGATCCATTCCAGCAGCATAAGATCCATTTCTAGGTTAGAAGGATCTGTTTACATGGATTTGGGTGGATCTATATCTGTATTCAGATCTGAAACGCAGATCCCCAGAACCAACATCAAGACCTTGTGGATTAAGTAGCACAGGCGATATGTCTAGGCTTCAGCGGTTGAAGCAAATATGTGCCAATACCAAGAATATGACCTCGACGATGGCTGTGGGGTGTGAAACCCTAGTTGTTCCAACGAGTGGATACTGAAGCTTGTTTAGTGGAGCTACAGTAATGGCTATTTCCAGCACGCAAGAGTCACCTTTTGGAGGGTGTCTCTGACACAAGCAGTTGAAGCAAATATGTGCCAAGGCCCAATACCAAGAATATGACCTCAAGGATGGTTGTGGGGTGTGAAACCCTAGTTGTTCCAACGAGTGGATATTGAAGCTTGTTTAGTGGAGCTACAGTAATGGCTATTTCCAGCGCGCAAAAGTCACCTTTTGGAGGCTGTCTCTAACTTCGTGTCATGAAAATGGAAACTACATAACATCTTAAAAGCAGAGTGAACCTTTGGTACATTGTACAGAAAGAGATCAAACCTCCTTCAGATCCCAAAGATCTGGCAGAGTACAACAATAATGCAGTGAACACGAAGTGAATCCTACTGGATTCCATGAAGGATCATGTAGTCGCTCATATCGTTGAAATGAACACTGCCAAGGACATGTATGATGCATTGACAACCCAATACAAGAGCGAAAGTATCCAGGAAAATGATCTTGAGGAACAAGCTCACAACAACCTGCATGTCCACATCAAACCTAGTAGCTAGCTATCTAATGAAGTTAGCAGCATGTGAGACCATCTCGGTGCAGTTGGTGATGAAGTCAATGATAATGAGCTAGTTCAGATTGCTCTATATAGCTTCAATTCATCTTGGCACAATTTGTCCAGGTCATCTGTGTTTGAGAGAAGTTATTTGACTACAATCAATTGAGGGATGCTTTCATTACAGAGGAGATGAGACTAGAAGAAGTCTCAGCCAATTACAAGGGTGAGGATGATATATTAGACATAGCCCTCAATAGTTAGGTAAGGAGAGGAGCTACGAAAGAAGGAATCGGGGAGTGCGTTGAAAAGGCAAGGAGGAAAGATCAAACTCCTCATGCCTAGGGAAGAAAGACTTGATCATATCAAGTGCAATAAGCACAAACATTATGCCTCTCAATGCCCCGAGAGGAAGAAGGGAAAGGATAAGTAACAATAGCAATAGGAAATTGTCAGGAGTACAAATGCTTTTTGTATGGATGATCTGACTGCCAAGCTAGATACCCACTGTACCATAGTGTTCAAACTTCAGTCTTTCCACGTACGTAATTTCAGGGATTGGATGGTGTGTGGAATGTTGATTTAAGACATATCACTGAGGACAAAAGGATCTTCAGCATGGTTCAAAAGCAAGAGGGAGAAATGTGTGTGGAGTGAAGTAATGATGCAACATATCTTGTGAAAGGATTGGGCTCCATACTTTCAAAATGCCTTTAGGTAATGTTTAGAGTTAGACTCTATCTAGTATGTTCTTTGATTTAACGAAGAGTTGCATTCAATTTCTTACAGAACAAAATTACATTGTTTGGTTAAATTTGATGGTCAACAAGTTATCATCACAAGTACCGACCATGGATTTGGTCAATTTTTGGCTATAGGAGTGACAGAAGGTGGCCTTTACAGGCTACTCACAAATTTAGTTGAACAGGTACGGAAAGATGCCATGATGAAAAGGGTTCCTTATACAGTGTGAAGGTTGTTATTGAAGGATTCTCTCAACAAGAGGTATTTGACCTTGCTGATACTCTTACTCTAGCTGTTACAAAGGATTCCCCAAGAAGAGGGAGTTGCCTTAGATGTGCCGATGTAAGCACCACCAATTTTCCATTTCATTATCAATGAGATTGTACTCATATTGGGTTGTTACAAGTCTGGCACAAATTTTGATTTGTTATTTGTTCCAAGTCTGGCACACACTTGTCTTGGCCTTGTATACAAATGAATTCATTATTGTAGAAGGTCCTGAACAGATCATAATGTGGTGTGGGAAGATTTTGACTAGTGAAAATGGAATGAAGGACAAATGAGGTTGGCAGGTTGCTAATGCAATATTCCCCATACACAAGCTTTTCACGTCAAAGATTCTGAAGAGTGTTTAAAATACAGAAGGAACCAGTGATTCAGATTTATGTTTCTTCAAGTTTGTTGATGGTCAACAATTTGACCAAGCCACCTAACAAAGGGGTGATTTCAAATTCAAAAGGAGTGACAAAGGGTAGCATTTGTGAAAATTTCAAGCCCAAGGTGATAAATGTCTTTATGATATCAATCAAACAAGTGGATTGCTAACTTTAATTAATGCTGAAATTAAATTTCAGACCATAGCATCAATCACAAAATAGCTAGAAATTAAATAGCATAAGCATAAAAATTACTTTCACACACACAAGCAGTTACTCCTTCAAAATAGTTTTTCTTTCCTTCAGAAAACTTACAAGGAAACCTCCACACACTGCCCAAAAAACAGCACTGCATGGATACCAAAAACACCTTGGACTGAGCAAAATGACTGCTATATAGATGTTTGGCCTGCCCATACGAACTGTACAGACACATGTATGGATACGAAACACACCTTGGACTGAGCAAAACGACTTCTATATAGATGTTTGGCCTGTCCATACAGACCACTGTTGATAATATCGGCGATATTCGCAAATATCGAGATATTTTCGGCAAAACGATATATCACCAAGAAAAAATCGCGATATCTTGAAAATATCGCCATATTTTGAAAATATCGACTACGTTTAAAAATCTGAAAAAATTGATTTTTTATGCTTGCCGATATTTTCGCCAATATTGCCGATAAGATGTTTTCTGGACCCTCGCAGATATTTTGCCAATACCGATATTATCAACACTGATACAGACTGTACTGACACATGTATGGACTGTCTATATAATTGTATGGATCCGGAGTCTGGACAATATTGTCTGCATGTATAAATCCTTACTGTGCTATCCATGCGACCATATGGGACTGAGTGCTTCTGGAAACATCTCTTTCCTAGTTACCTGCTCTCTCTCCCTCTATGTCGCTCAACCTGCTCAACTGCTCAAGTGTGTTGAAAGCCTCTACCTTGCCTTGTCTATGTACTTTAGCAGAGAATCTATTTTTAAGATTCCTCCTAGTCTAAGTCATGCATGAGATACAATCTTGGGCTCAAGTGCTAAACATAAGACTTCCACTTTTTTACTAAAGTGAATTACAAAATAGAATTACTTTTCCAAAAATAGAATTACTTTTCAAAATTATCTCGAACACTAAACTACTTCTCATGTTCATACTGAACCTGTGCAGAAGTTCATGTCCGAGCTATAGCCTATAATTCTTAATAGTGAGATTTTTAGTACCTCAAAAATTATCAAGTAGAGCACCATTAATGGCAACAATGAGCAGAAAAGATCTTTGCAAAATGCATTATGACTGTCAAATATGGTTAATAAGATTGATTGGCCAACATACATCACAAATCATTTAAGTTAAAAATTTATTTTTGACAGTTAATTTCTTTTGGAAACTGCCATAATAGTTCACTCCCGCATGTAATTACTACATGTAACCCCATTAAATCTGCTGGTGTGTTTAAGTTTAAGAGAGATGCATCACATATAGCTAAGTGATATACTTACGTAAACTAATCCCTACACAGATGAAATGTAAGGGATGTAGAGCTTGGTTTAACTCCTCCACTATGTATTCCTTTCCCTAGTAGACTGCTCAGAAGAATTTAGAAATGAGCTTC